>VWZY01007623.1:961403-974169 GCA_013399075.1 Chloroceryle aenea | reverse complement strand
TTCTATGATTCTATGAAAGACACCCCCTACAATTCATCCTGCAGCTGCTGCCATGCTGGACCACTAGTACAGCAGTTTTCAAATATTGGCATAGCTGTTATTAAGTGCTGGCATCCCCTTTTATGCATAAAATAAAATACAGAAATACTGGTAACAAACAGGAACTGTTCTTCAGAGAAAAGCCAAATCTGTCTTTGAGCCCTGCGATAGAACCTAATAATCCTTCAGAGCCCCTGTGAGAGCCAGGTAGGCAGTTGTTGAAATTAATATGAATAATGCATGTTTGAAGGACTAAGGACATAGTGATGGTAAATCTGTATTCAGATGAATCTGTCTACAGAAACACCTGTAGAAAAGAGGTTGATAAACAAGACATTTAAATAGTGTTTATTTTATTCTCTGTTTTAGAGAAAATTAATGAAACTCTTTTATTTTAATTGCTGCAGATCTGTAGGTGGCCTAAATCACAGTAATTTCACTAACCTTAGCACAGTACATGCTCTGAGGCTTTAGTTTACTCTGTGTACCTACTTTAACCGATAATGGATATTATTGTCATTATATTTTATATTGTATCTTTCATTATTTTATTTCTTAGCATTTGCATAATGGGTGGTATCAATGGTTCTACTTAATAAATCAGTACTTCTAAAGAAGCCTAAGTTTAAGTTTGTTAATATATTTAGAACATATTGTCAGTTGTTCTTAAAATATTAGGGTGTAATTCTAAATCGAAGAGCAAAATCTTTTTAGATCATCTACAGTACTGATTTGCAGATATTTATGGGGAACAAACAATAAAATGGGAATGCTATGGTTCATTGCCAGGTTTAATTAATAAAAATGGAGGTCATGCAGAGTGCATTATTTGTGGATTTCAGCTATTAACTGTTAAATTAGAAATGCAGTAAGTGATGAATTAAAACCAGATGTAAATGAAGGTTCACCAATTCTTGGAAAACTGGTGATACTGTTTAACAGAAAGGAAGTTGATATTACACACCTGGCATCACATTGCTCCTTGTATGAGGAAAACAAAAAGGTGTGTGCAGTGAACGAAGCACATTCTCTACCATCAGCAGGCTGAGAAGGACTGAAAGGTAGCTGTGCTGATTGACACCTTTGTATCTGTGCGAGCCTGTTAACCCAGACAGAATTCTAGAACATTGCAAAAAATGACTGAGAAAAAAAATAGATGATTTGGATGTAAGAGCACAAGAAATTGTGATTAAGAAACGAGATCTATCTGGTGAGGGATCATATCAAGAAGTTGCTCTAGCAGGGGCTGTGGTTAGATCTCCCTTCCACTAAGAGGAAAAGACCGAAGAATTAGAAAGGTGCCTAATGAGAAGGAAGTGATGCGTGCCTGGCAAAAGGGATGAGCAGGCAGCATTTCAGCATGCCGCCACGAGAGGGTGCCACCTCCCAGGTGCTTCAAAGCAAGCCTAGTTCAGCCTCCAGGTGAGCACAGGTAACCCTCAGGCAGGCACTGGTTAGGACTCAGACTGGCTGCTGTTCTGTGGGGCAGCTAGATACGGGCCGACCCAAACAAGGCCATTGACAGCTGTATAGAATGGGACCATGTTCGTGTATCACCTCAGCATCTTAGGATCGATGACATACAAATTTCTGGTTTGCTCGCATTATGACATCTGAAACAATAGCTTTATGACAAAACTCTCCTGATTTTTTTTCTAATGTGTGAGAAATAATGATATTCTTCCAATTCATTCAGCCTGACTGTACATGAATGGCTGAGCAACATGAAGATATATTCTCTATGAGCCTGGATTCGTGCTTTTCTTCAAGACTGAATGAATAGCAGATCTCAAATATCCACAACCTGCCTTGGTCACTGTCTTTTTAGTCCATTATATGGCTGTTTAGCGAAACCATGCAAATTTGTAATTGGTTTTCTTAAGCCCTAAAAATGAACAAGAAAGAACTAGGAAAAGTATTTCTTTCAAGTAGAGGGGAAAATCTCTTAGGTCTGAGAATTGTGTTCCAAGTATATTCCTGTTATTCAAAACTGTAACACTGCTTGTAATTAATAGAATTTGCTGTGGTATTTACTCTAGCTTTGACTAAAGATAACTATTACCACACTAATACACCTACTACATAAACCATTGCTCTGACTATAAGAGCATCAGTCACAATAAATGTTCCAGTAAAAGTTTATTTAGTAGCATTTTCAGTTAGATACATCCCAGGTAGCCCAGATGAAGGCTGCTATCTAGTACTGTTAATATGCCACATTTAGATACATTGTTGGGTCTTAACTGTCAGGAAGGAAGCTGTTTTGACTGGTTTGCAAGTTGTGTCTTTTATATCTGATCTGGTTATTCACAGATGTCCAAGTTGAAAAGTTTTAGGTGAGCATTTTCATCAGTTTATGTTGTGAGTGTAGCATGAAGAAAAAGATACCCTATATTATTAAAAATTCCTATCACACTCAGTATTGGATAAAATTCACTACAGTGTAAACTGTTCTACACAGAATAATGCAAACTATACAAGGGCCACTTAAATCTCTTCTTAAAATTCAAATGTGGTTTCACTGAACATTTTTTCTCTGGGTTAAACAGGACTTTGTCATAGATCTGATGCTTCTTTTAGGATCAAAAATCAGTCTGGGCACTATGATGATGTGATAGGGATGAAAATAGTGATGATGGTGCCAACAGTTAAAGTCAGGTGCTCTCCTAAGACGATGGTATGTACTGTTGTGCTTTGTTTCATTATTTCTCATCCATCTTCCCTCTGGTTTATGCCTTAATTACTTGGGCTCTATTTACTGCTATTGTTAAGTCCCTCCCCTGTTTTTCTGACAGATAAGTATATAGTATATAAAAGATGGAACATGAAAAGAGATGCTCTCAAACACATAAAAAAAGCCATTGGTGCTAGATGAATTCAGGTGGATTTTATCTCTTCTTTATATTGCATTTAGGGCCTCAACCTGCAGTAACCTCAACAACTTTCTAATAAAGAGCCCTTCATTTTATCTCTTCTTTTCCTTGGTGCTTTGTGTTTTGAGGAAGGTATTAGACCAGTTATTCCTTTATGAAGCAACTTTACATTCCTTTTGTAGTGAAGGCAATTAAAACTTAGTTGTGACCTGAGCAGTCACTTATCTAAGTCAGTTATTCTAAAGTCCACAGATATTAGGTGAGTGGAGCTCTCTGAGTAACTTCAGTTGCTGTGCTATGTGTTTTTAAAAGAACGTGCATAAACCTGCTGATGTAAACGTAACCCCAGGCTGGCTACCATATTTGATTGTGCTATTTTTTTTTGTGTAAAACCAGATTTTATATGCAAGTGGGTAGTTTACTGTGTATTTATCCACAAAATGTCCTTTTTTCCTTTAATTATAGTAGAACTAGAAGCTGATTCTGGAAAGGTGTCCTAATCTGCCAGCCTCAAGGGAAGAATGGAGGGGAGTGGGAGGAAGAGAAAACCGACAATAACTTGACCCTGGATTTCTGAACTGTCAGAAGCAGCTACGCTCCTGTAACAATTCCAGTTGAGGTGCTCAGAAGAAGGGAGCAGTACTGCATTGTACCTCATTTTCATCATTGCCTGGTTGGGAGGGGAGGAGGAGAGGCAAGGGAGTGGGGGACAGATTAATTTACACATACAATCAAAATGCTTTGCACTGAGGTAAAGATGATGCAGAGGACATGAGCTGCTGCTGCATACAGATATGTTTATTTAGTTAATTGAGTTGTCATGACAACTACTTCATCTAACTGCTCCATTGTATAGGTTGTTATTGGCACCTGAGGACTCTACACAAACCATTAGACTTTCCAACAAAATCAGTCTACTCAGAACTAGTGTTAAGAATGTATATTGAATAGTTGTAAAAAAACCAACAAACACACCACAAGGACAACAAACAAACAAGCAAAAGAAAGAAACAACGGAAAACTTACTTGCTAATGGCACATCACCACAGCTTAATTTTAGTGAGTTCAGCTTCAGGCTGAAAGCACTCTTCTGGCTCATCTGTAAGGGCTGTCACTTCATCTTGTAACCCACAAAATATGAAACAATAGAGAGTTGTTCAGAACCTACAAAATAAGCCAACTGATGAGACTGATGAAGTTCAGAAGAATCTCTGAATATCTAATGTAGATGACTGACTGCCCTATGTTAAATACACTGTAACCTGAAGAAAAGATAGAGCAGTTTGAATTTGAGTCAAGAAATAAAAATACTACCATTTGTCACATGAAGTGAATATTGTTTAATTTACAGGGAGCCAGGATTCCTTGTGATAATGCTTACCCCTGAACAAAGTACAACTGTTCATCCCTGTCCTAGCACAACCTGGCAAGTATTCACAGCTAGAAATCCACGTTTCGTGGCACAACTGGCATATCTGCAGCTGGAGTCTGGAGTTACACAGCGTACAAAAATGGGTGCATGTGGGGATGCTCCTCTTGTGAAGCTCCAAAACAAAGTGGCACAAGTTATGGCAGTGATTTTCAATTTAGAGTATCCTTGTCTTCAAGAGTGCACCTTAATGAGGCTCCTCCTCTTGAATTTGAAATCTCAGTATTGATTGATGGGAAAGTGTCAGGAAGGTAGAGGAAGAGCTGCAGCATCAAGACCAGTCCTGGCTAAAGAGTACCTTTGTAACTGCAGAGATGGGGAAAATATTTAAGACCAAGAATCCCATGCTTTCACTTGTCCTCATCTTGGCTCATACAGTGACATATTTTATGGAAGAGAATCTGTCATACTGCATGGGGAATGAATAGCTCTGGGAAAGAGATTATTGAGTAAAAAAGTATGGTAACTGTTCTAAGTTCTTGCTGCATGAACATTTACGTTCCTGTAGTGGACACTCTGGGATATTTTAAGACCCAGATGTTCCCTGATGTGTTTGATGGTGTGGCCATATGAATGGGCCAGCCCAGCTGAGGAGGAAGCACCTTGCTGCAGGTTGTAGGAAAGAGCAGCCAACAGCTGAATGATGGGTGAGAATACTCTAAACTGCTGGAAACTTTGTCACCATGAGTTGCAGCTTGATTTATAGTTAGTTCCTGACAGGTAATCTTCCATAACTCTTTGTGGATTAATAATGTGCTATTTTTTTGCCCTGCTGTGAGGTAAAATGTGTTGGCCTGGTGGAAAAAGAGTTTTACCACAGAGACTGGGAGATCTGTGGATGTGTAAAATCCATTACAGCACCTCAGATATGAAGTAACTCAGCAAGGCATGATATTGATCACAGGCATAAATCTACAAGGAGAGGATTGGAAGTTGTGAATTAGGAGTTGTTTTAAGCTCTGTCACTGATAAGCAGCATATTCATGTTGTGTGTAAATTGTGATACTGGCATCATGAACGTGCTGCATGATGTATTACAAGATCTGCATGAGCAGATCTCCTTCTTAGATGGCACAATTCAAAGGAGAGAGCAATGGTAAAGGGGAGTTACGATCAGGATGTATCATTAAGCATATCCTGTGATTCTGTCAAGGCTCCTGTTCAGCGTAAGGATATGATGCTGTTAAGATGGACTATCCCTCTCAGAATAGCTTTCTCCTGATGAAGGAATCTCCTGTTCTCCATTCCAGCAAAGAAACCTAGTTCCTGGCTAAGGTGCTTGAGCAGAAAAATCAGAGCCCAGAAGAAATCTATTCCTTCTGGGGCCATTCAGTCTCTTGCACAGTAATACTGTGTGATGGGGCTAACATAGCATCACTGTTTTCAACATTGACATGTCTATGTCAGAGTTTTCCAATTAAAGGCCTCTTAATTTCCTCATTTTAATGGTTAACATGATCTCTTCCCTTTTAACTTCCATTTCTGATGTTGCTCACTAGTGGCATGGGCTGTGATCACTGTTACTCTCCGTCAGAATCTTTACTAAAATTCTTGGCAGTTCCCTCACAAATTTGTCAAGACTTGGCTCTCTATTTTTATTTGAGGAGGGCTTTGGTCTCAAATTAATGTCTGCCTTGTCATCCAGGAAGCTTGGTGGTAGGTGTTCTGTTCAAGTGTCTCCACAATTCATCTTTATCTAACATTTAGCTGAATATTATTGAAAAGCACACTGGAAATTAAGCCAAAACTTCTTCAAAGCTCCTAAGAAACAGAATGGCACGGTCAGTCCTCTCCTGGCACTGGTGTCAACAAATGGTCCTATTTCAGACTACTTGTTTTTAAGTTATTTTCCAGTACTGTGAAATACAGCTACAGATGCAATAAATAAGTCATAAAAATAGAACACTTACTGTACTGCTAGTATAAATACTGGGTACGGTGTCATTATCAGGAGCAGAAGCTTACATAAAGTACTTCACTAATATGCTTACCTATAGTCTAGGGAGCTACTTCTCAAGGTGGAAAAGGCCTGTTTCCTAGCTATCAGTTCATCTGTTAAAATTACTACAGAAAGAAGACAGCTGTCTTTTTGGTTGTGTTCTGTGTTGACTCTGAAGGGCAGATAAGCCCCACACAGCTGCTTGCTCTCTCTCCCCTGTGGTGGCATGGGGGAGAGAATTCAAGGACAACATTGAGAGAACTCATGGGCTCAGATAAAGACAGATTAATCACATGAAGTAAAGCTTTGCATGCAAGCAAAGCAAAATAAGGAATTTATTCACTGCTTCCCAGGCAGGCAGATGTTTTAGTCATTTCCAGGAAAGCAGGGCCTCAGCTGTAACTCTAAATGTCCTACCTCTCTCCTTTCTGCCAGCTTTTATTGCTCAGCACAATGTCATATAATATAGGATACCCCTTTCATCACTGGGGGCAACTGTCCCGGCTGTGTCCCCTCCCCATTTCTTGCTCACCCCCAGCCTACTTGCTGCTGGGCCAGTGTGAGAAACAGAGGAGGCCTTGGCACTGTGTAAGCACTGCTCAGGAGGAGATAAAACACCAGAGTGTTATCAGCACCAAATCCAAAACACAGCATCATATGAGCTGCTGTGAAGAAAATTAATTCCATCCCAGAAAAAAAAGAACACGGGTTCTAAACCTTGCCTGCAAACTCATGCACTTTTATTCAGTGAAAATCCCTGTTTTTTTAACCTAGCAGCTTAGTAATGAACAGTTACATTAGCATCTTCAGAGTGCTCAGAGTAAACCAATCTCCTAATAAGCTGGCTTTTATGTTTTCTATTGTGGGCATTATTTTTCTTCAGAGGGACAGCAGAAGAGAATACAGCAGCATGCTCATTTGATTTATTAAAATCAATGAGTTAGAAAGCATTAACTAGCTATGGAACTGAGGAAAAGAGATCATTAAGAGACTCTGATAAAACACTCCACAAAAAACAGAGCAGCCTATTCCTTTCTCCAAAAGGCTCATCCCAGCGGGCACAACCAGAGTGGTACTGAAAGCTGCATCGAGAGTTTGTGGGGGAAAAGGAGAGTTCTCTGTATTACAAACCCTATGGAAATTCTGTGCTGTGCCGAACAGCTCTTGCAAGAGCTGTAAATTAGTATAAGGCCTTCAAGTTTAAATTCAAGCTAGAAGCTTCATGGCTTCCAGAGCAGAAATCTTTTTTTGCATGCTCTTGGACTGCAACTTCAGAAACTGCAAAACAGAGCTCAGTTTAGTAAACTTAAAAGCTCACTTCTACTTCCTTGAGCAGATTCAGGAGCTACCTGTATTGTATGTATAAATACTCAACAGGAAAAAAACAAAACAACAAAACAAAACACAACAACAAGAAGGAAAAATAGCATGGTCATTTGTAGAGGGTAACATCGATACAAAAAAAAAAAGCATTGTTATCTGTAATCAGTCTGGAAGATAGCATTCACAGGCAGATGTTCCTGATGATACTGGTAACAGTGGATACCAGCTGGATATAACCAGTATAATAACTGGATATGCTTTTTGAACTTACTCTTAATATTTGTTGAATTTTCATTTTCCTGTACAATTCAGCTCTGTTGTAAAGTTCAGAGACATTTTTTCACAAGCTTCTAACAAGTTACTCTGGATCCATAATTACTGAGACCAAATTGAGTAAAAATGCCAAGCAGGATTACTCCTTCTCAATGCCTGGAGTCACATGGAATGAGTAAGTACATAAAGCATCGTGTGCATCCCCAGATATGTAACAGTCCAGTTACTGGCCACAGCACTTTCAACAGGAGATTCAACATGTGCAGTAATTTCTTCCTTTTGCTATGAATTACCTTAAAGAACAAGGTATGAATAACGTATTGAACCTGTTGGAATTAATGGATAGCATTGTTATATCCTAACAAAGTCTAGGGGTGCTTAGCGCTTGCACAGTACTACAAGTGAAGTGTGTGTATGACTAGTTACTGTTCATATGAGGTAAACACAATTCATTTCAGCTTTATGAAGAGGGAAACAATTCATAGAGTTAAATGATGGAGTTGGGACTGTACAGCCTGTCTGCTTGTCTGGAGTGATGCCTGAAAGGAACAGAGTCCTAATATACTCATCTCCTGTAACTTTCCTTACTGTGACTTACTGTTCATCTCTGTAATTTTTTTCTGACCTTTCTTTTCTTCATTTCTGAGTTTAGTCCAAAAAGGAAACATACACCTTCAATTTTACTATCAAAAATAATACAATAGTATTTTTTTTAGTGTAAAAGAAACTCAGAGCTTTCACAAAACACAACAGAGGTATTAGAATGTACAGACCGTGGGTGAAGATACTGAACAGTATTTGTTTCATTATACCAAGTGTTCAGTTAGCCAAACAAATGCAGAATATAGCTCTAAAAATAAACAGATAAATGAAGCTTTGTTAAAAGGGCTTATTTTGATCTGTCCACATTTATTGACAACTATCATCACCATGATGTAAAGAATTCACAATCCATTTAAATTTTCTTAAATTGTATTACTTCTTGTTCAACAGTAATATGATCCATTTCTTTAGTTTCTGTTGTGGCCATCACAGAACTATCAGCACGATTTCCATACAAGACAAATAGTAAAGTCATGAAGGAATACAATAACTGAGCAGTCAACAGGATAAACCATATTGGCCTATATTGGCCTTGCCAAATCTTGTGTGCTTTGATTTCTTTTCCTCTCTAATTTAAAATGCAACATATTTTCATTACTCCTGATGATTCAGAGGGGCTTTAAACTGTTTCTATCTACTGAAGGGAAATGTACAGTTCTTTTCAGTGACTATAGAACAGGGAATTACTTCATTGTCTATGATTCATCCATAGCTCCACCAGTAAGAGAAAGCCCCTGGCTAAAATAAAATAAACCAATTACCTCTATGTGAATTCACCTTGGGAAATAGAGGTCTCCCTTTTCACTCAAAAAAAAAAAAAAAAAGCCCAAACAAATAAATCTAGCATCCTATACTCTTTAAGAGATTCCTTTGCAAACATCTTTCTTTGTTAATACATCCTACACGTGGATACAGGGAGCGAAAGTCACTAAAACCATTTTCTTATTGATAAAAGATGAGGTGGACTATAGGTTATAACAACAGCTGAAAGAGGTATTCTGAACATGGTCTCAAAACATAATATATAAGATGCATTTGTAAAGCAGTATGGATATTCTATAGCACAGAAAGCTGCAGGTGGAAGATGTTAAATAAGACTGAAAAGTTAAGAAAGTTAATATTTATTTTCTGTCCCTGCACTAAACAGAATTTTATAATACTAGACTGTAAAGAAAACAATGTTTTGGAACTCAACAAGTTAAAAGCTGTTTATGCATTTATGTTTATGTATTAAAGCAGCCAGAACAGATATTGATATGATTTTACTAATGTAATTTATAGCTATTAGAAAAATACATAATTTTGACTGACCTTCCCCATGGTCTATGTTTCCAGTAACAGCTTTGGTTTCTATGTTTCCAGTAACAGCTTTGGTTTCTTCAGCTATCTTACTCCAAAAGTATGGTAATACTACAACAAGATTTATCCTGAATGGCTGTTCCCTTCCACAGAATTAAGGCACAAACCCTCAGAAGAGTATCTGTAAAGAAAACTGTTTTGTTCCTGATGCAGGCATAGATAGGTTCTTTGGCTAAACAAATTCTCATTTTTTGAAAAAAAAGGGATCTGAATCTGGAAGAGATGCTAACTGTAACTGACAGCACTTATCCACAAGTACTGTTCCGTTTCCCTTCTTAACTGCATAGCATTTTAAAAATCACAATTACAAAGAGCAGATATCACCAGCTTAATCAGCAGATAAAGATGGTGACCAGAGAATTCTTAATTCCCTTCTGTTCAGGTTCTCACAGCACATCCATTAATATTGTCACTACTCAACTACACCCATCAAATTAAGTCCTATGTTTTCACTTTTACAGGTCTAATCCACCAGCCACTGAAGTCAGTGGAAAGCCACCATTAGAATGTTCTTATTGAGGTCTTAATGGCCACTCCACAGCTTATTTCTAGAGCAGTTAAATTTACAGTCAGCTGTCAATATAAATCCTGCTTTCACATCTTAGTGTAAGCTTCTGTACTGTATTATCTAATTTTCTTAAAGAATTGGTTATGGATTAAATCACAATAAAGGAATCAGGACTATGCAAAAAAACCTGCTACATGGCACCTCAGTTGCCACAACCGATGTGTCCAAGTACTGGTTCTACCACAAGCAAGACACTGGGTTTCTACAAAATGGACATCTTTCAATCATTTTGACTTGCTCAATCACTTAGGATAATTTTGGTCCAGGACGAGGGAGGACTAGAGATAGCTTTAAATCACAGTGGGTGGGGTCAGTCAGAAAACTCCCAAACCATCAGTATAAAACAGGAGTAACAGTAGCGGACAAACCAATGCGAAACAAACACGGTCTAACGGTCCAGATTCACTTCGGATATTTCAGACTGCTGGAGTGGTGCCAGTGAGCTGAGCCCCAACCTCTTCCTTATTTGGGGTGTCACTTAGTTGACAAACACTATCTGCTCAACAGTCACTCTGCACTTCACCATTTGAGTTGGACCTGTAATAAGACGCCAGCTGAGTGAATCATTTGGAGTCAAATGCATGTTATTCTTTATTCAGCTGCTGCCTGCCTTGTCATGCATTCAAATGGCCAGATCTAAAGTGACAGAGCTTTGTATTCCCTGTTACAGCAAATAATTAGCCGTGCACAGGGAACAGGGAAGAGAACATTCACATGGTATTACCAAGGGAGCTAGGGAGGAGAAAAGCTTCCTGGCCTTTACAGCTCTTAGTTGTTAATACTTCACACAGAAAATTCTCAAAGGTTTTTAGGAGCTAGTTTTGAATCTTTGACCAAAACCTATCTTAAGGACAATTTAAGAGGTGTTTGAGGTATCAGACTTCACTTGTGATAAAATCTGTTTGAGCTTCTTGGGATAATGAAGCTCTCCTGTGGCTTGTACTCCTTCTCCTTTGCTCCTAACATGTATTTGTTTACTGCTTCATTTCTGACAGACTTAGATGACAAATTCTCAGAAACTGGCTTAAAAAAAAATCTTTTTTTACAGACTAGAGAGAAAAACCACAAAAGCATTACAAACTAAATACAAAGAAATATGAAAACTGTGCCTCTTCTTCCCCTCTCTCACTCAGTTGGTTAATGTGAATAAAAATGTTTTACCCCATTGGTCATTATGGCTAAGATACTTCCAAGGTTGTTTTTTTGTTATTTTCTTTCCTTTAAAGACAATACCCTGAACATATAACTCAAGACTAAATAAATGCATACTGTGAAATTAAGGAATATTGACAAACTCGGACCACAACAAATCCACAGCGCAAAGAAATGGTGGTGATAATCCCTACCATGAGTCAGAAAGGTCCTATAATTTTTTAAGAATTCAGTTGCTGCAGGGGGATGATGATACCAAGAACTGTGTCCACAAATACGTCTGCAGAACACTTGCTTATACCCAGAGCACACTGCAATTAATTTTGAAACTCCATAAATAATGCATGGTTTTAGGCATAGAACAAGTGGACTTACTCAGACTGAAAGGGCATCAACAAACTGATGCAAGCATCTAATACTGAACTCAACAGGCAAAATGCAGACACCCACGGAACAAGAGCTGGGGATCCTCCAAACTCCACATTGTGCTGTCACGGAGGAGACTGCAGGCACCCACCCTCATTAACACAGAGCTAAATGGCTGATGCCTGAGCCTCTCTGTGGCCTTCAAACCAGCCCAATCCCTTGAAGCTCCAGCTGGTGGATGTCTCACTGCACAGCCTATGCTCGCAGTAAAGGATTAAGCTCCCTGCAGAAACCAGCAAACCTGTCATCTATCAATGGAAAGAGACCTGTTGCATAAAGGCTTAAATGTGCATTACAGCAGCGTTCCAGTTTGAGTGTTCTGCTACAAGTGTGTGTGAGTCGTAAGGCAACTGCCTGCCTCTGATTTCCCTGGTGCTAAGAGTGTTTACTTCGCAGGCCCTTAGAACAGCTTCAGGACAAGGAATGGGTAAGGAGTGACTCCGCACACCTGTCTCCCTAGTGATGACCAAGACCTGGGCACCTTTACTGGGGATTTAAGCCACGGTGCCATGAGTTGTGGGGCACATAGGGGGGCCTTTTCAGTTAGACAATTTTCACCTGGCCCCATCAAGCTCCGTGAGGGCTTCAGGTTGTGCCCAGGCCCAAGATGAAAGCATGGGGGGGGCTGTTCAGCTTTGCCTCTCAGGGCTGCAGACGCACCTCCAGCACTAGAGCGCTTTTCGGTGGGGAGGAGAGCGAGGTGCAGGGCCACAGCCACAGGTCCCTACCTGGGGTCCAGCATCTCGCTCCCAGGCGCTGGCGGGCCCAACCCGTGGTGCGGA
>VWZY01007623.1:917873-961066 GCA_013399075.1 Chloroceryle aenea | reverse complement strand
TAGCTTCCTGCCCCGCTGCCGCCGGCTGATCCCCGGGGCAGCACCGGGAAACCCACCCGGGGTCGGGGCTGAGCTCTCAGTCACTTGGTACAGGGCGGTCATGGAGCAAAGTCGGGGCTTTCTGTGCTGTCAGCAGCAGCTATGAAGGGGAAAACTGGTCCTTGCTTCACACGGTACCAGCAGGGAAAAATGGGGGGGGAACAAAAAATGGTCAGCTGCGCTCAGGGTTTTGTTGGTTTCTTTCTGGGAGATGTGGATGCAGCCTGCGTGTCTTGCTCAGCTCATGCCCCTTCCCTTCTGATACTGGCTGTTATTTTTCTCCTTGGAATCACTTCAGTCATCGTAATTTTAATTCGAGCTGGTGTGCGACGGCATAGCTGGAGCTGAGGATAACCTTGCCCGTGTTCAATTCCCGTGCCCAGCTGACAAGCGGCTAGCAATCTGGTAGCATTCCGAAATGAGCTTTCCTAGAAGGCTAATGTTTTTCCCAGACAACTGGAACAGATTGTTCTTCCTAAATGGCTGGTTCTCAGTGCGCACGTTCCTGCATGAAAAGAGGTGTTTTTTTTTTTTAGGTGTCAGAAGCAACGTTACGATCTGATTACACAACTTGATGTGTACCAAAGACTAAATTAATTTTGCCTAGGCAGGGATTTATCTTTTGTTGTTCTGTTCTGCTATGTGAAAACAGTGCTTCTGGAAGAGAAATTCCAAGGTTAAGGCCAAGTTGTTTATTTCAGAAGCAACCCGCATTTAAAATTATACTGGTACAGGGCTGTGGGCTTGTTTTGAATGATACATCTGGTGGATGTGCCTCAGATCTTGGAAAATCTTTTTAGGTTAAAGTAGCTGAATGTTTTGGCCTGTTGAGTCGCTGGGTATTCCATCCTGTACTTAATGGGGATCATAAGGTTTGTGACCTATGTTAGTAGTTCCCTCTATGCCCACCCCAAGGTCTTGTCCATGAAAAATGGTGATACCTATCAATCTCAATGCCTAATAAATGAAGGGAAGAGATTTTTTTTTTTGCATTCTCATTTGTTGTGTTGTTTTCTCTACTAGTTGCAATGGGAAATGCAAGGAATATAAGAAGTAATGGTAGCATAGTAACTGCTAGGTAGCTCATTTTGCTATCGAGCAGGGCTGTAATTCTACAATTATGATTGCTTTCCAGGGTTGTGTTAACACTAATGAGCTGTGTGAGTTGCACAGTCGCTGTTTGACATGAGTAGACCCACTCAGCTGCTTCCCCTTTACTGCCAGGTTGCACAATACCATGTGTGTTTTAGAAGATTCCCTTCGTGCCAGAGGAGCCTGTAGGCTGTAGAGCATCTGCTGCTCACTCATGGCTGGAAATGGCCATAGAGCTGAGTTGTGATCAGGTCACAACAGTGTGCTTTCCCAACAAAGCAAAATCAGTTTCCCAGGCTTATTCTCCCATGTCTGTAAATGCAGAAGATTGATCAGGATGATGATGGACTTGTAGTCTAGTCTGGCAATCTGAGAGAGAAAAATGTCTGTTATATAGTGTAGTATGAACATGTTAATGCCTGCAGTGCTGAACACGCCAAGATGGGATGCTCTAGGAAGACACACTGATGAAAAGTAATGTTTGTAGTTGCATCAGTTTTGCAGTTGACTGTCATTATAGCTTGATGACTTTTCTCCATAAACTTGTTGACAAAAGTAGTCTTTAAGAAAAAAATGTGCATGCATGATAAATAGTGCATGCATATATCAGCAAAAAGTGCAAGTGGTGTCTGCATTCACCAGTTGAATTGTTAAGTATATACCAGTTAAATCATATGTATACATTTTGTAGTATGGTACTATAAATAGAGGAGACAGAGGATATATTGCTATTAGCACTAAGCCAGTTGAGTGATTCTTTTGAAGGTCTGGAATATCAATGATCCAATTGAAAATGTGTCAGCTGAGATGAGTCATGTGTTAGCCTCATTCAGTGACTAAGAAATGGAACAGCCATTGATGTCGAAGTTGAGTCACAGCTTCTGCATATTTCCTGAAATAATTTCTGATTGATAATGATGGGATGGTTGAAATTGCTGTATTTATTTGCATTGTAATTTGCAAATTGCAGAACACTAGCATACGTGTTCTTTAAAAGATGAGACAAGTAGCTAGAATAAACCAAAGCAGTATTTCAGATGAGGTGTGTGAATAAAGAATGGTGTACTGTAATTATTTCCCTTTATTTTTCTTTTCTCTGTTATATTTCTCTCTTTCTTGTGTCACCATACATGTGTGTCATGAGGAATGAGGCAGAAGTGACCCTTCTGACTCTGTGAGATAACAGCACTTAAAAAAGCTGGTCTAATAAATAAAATAAATCTTAAGTATAGCACAGTAGTGGATAGTATATAAATTTTGTTCTTGAAGGCAGTCTTGTTCATGTACTGTGGGTGTTAATGGATAAAAAGCATGAGATCTGATCATTTTAAGCCTTTCCCTTGTTAATATTGTCAGGCAATTTGCTGCCAGGGGTAAGAGGAAAGATTTTAATAATGTAAAACTCAATGGTCCTCTTACTTGGTCTGTTTTATTTTGTTAACTTGAGTAATTAATTTAAATGGAGTCTTACAGTGAAATAAAGATTAATCAAAAGCAGCACTTCTCCAAACTAAAATGTGAAGTATGGTCTGCATGGCTTGGTATTTTGCAGTGGAATGTACTGGGCATCCTGAAGCGCATGGGACAGAGCAGGGAGAACCAAGTAGACCATTGCTGATGTGGTGAAAGAAGTGCAGAATACAGCTTTCTATTTGTGGGACTTTCCACACTTGAAAATAAAAGTGCAGCAAAACTGAACCACAAGTATAGAAGATAATATTCAGGATACTCAAAACTGGTGTTAAGGCAGAGCATTGCTGACTTAGAAAGTCAGATTTGAAGGTAATTCCATGGTTGATAAGCTCTGTCTCGAGAGATGCACAGGTAATTCAGCCTGGGCCGTTCTCAGTGGTATCCCTGCTCTTTCACAGAAAGGTTCTTGGAGAATTCCTATGTCAGTGTATTGATCTTACTAATTCATATCCTTCCCTATCTTTATTTGCATCCAGCTCTTGAGTTGGGATTAATAAACACATGACTGCAAGAATTTGTGCACTATCTGTCCCTGGGTCACTTTTCATTTACCCTTCTCCCTCTGCTTATACTCTTACTTGATGTGCAGGCATTGCCTTCTCTGGTTACACACCAGAACAGGCTGTGCTGGTTTGTACTGATATAAATTGTGCTTACTGTCTAAACCTATTTTCTTGTGGTGTTTTGTGCACCTAAACTTCCCCCTTTCCCATGTCTGCTGTAGGCTGAATCTTAGTGAAGGTATTGATAAGGTTCAGTGTCTTGTAGGTAGTTACTAAACTAGTTGTTCATTTTAGGGCCTTCCAGGTTATTCAAAGGAAAAAAAAAATGCTGGTTTTAAAATCATTTTGCTTTCCGGTCTATTAAAGCTGAAGAGTGAAGAAGAAACTTTCTGGAAAGTGACTAGAAATTGTTAGTAGTGCTGATCAAGACTCTGTTCCAGCTGGCAATTCAAATGATAAAAACGTGATAAGTATGATGTACCTTGTGTTTTTCCTCTCCTTATCACAACTGTTCTAGTATCAAGTTTTGTTAATTGAAATAGAGATGAACACTGTTTTATTTAATATTGCTGCCTTTTATTGAGGATAAAGAAAGATGAAAGAGAAATTGAACTGGGGAGAACGGAATTATTAGTATTATGTCATTAGATGCAAAACTGAGTATGTTCTGATGTATTGTCTCAGAAGTTATTTTGTAAGAATGAATGTTTCTGGAAAGAGCTGCAACAATGTATTTAATCATATGCCATTAACAAGTAGCTATGGTCTTTGCCATAACAAGTAGGTGACAAGCAGACAGATGTATATGATATTATGCTCTGTGTTCCTACATAGGTTTCAGCATCGCAGTTCTGCCTTCAGCTGCCCTTTTGGAACTTCTCATTCATTGTCAACAGTAGTGGTGATGTAGGAGGTTGCCTTAGCCACTAGATAAGAAGTGGTCTTTCTCAAATCCTTTCAAAGCTCCCAATTTAACAGTGCCAAACCCCTCCTAACCTTGAATATAGTTAATGTTATGAGCCTTGTGTATGAGCATGTTGGGTTATTTTTTGGTTTGTGTTTTTTTTTAATTTTTTTTTTTCTCTGAGTTTGTCAGCCTAGATTGTCAGTCATATTTAAAAAAAAAAAAAATCTATGCTTTTGCTTTTAGAGAGCTAAAAGTTTTGACTTCAAGTTGCTCTTAAACCCTCCACCACAATTACAAATATTTATATATTCTTTATATAATATTCTCTCTTTTTTATCCTTATATAATAATCTCTTTTTTCCTACCCCCAGTGACCTACATCTTATGAATACTGTCTTGTCTTTGTGCTTATGCTGTGTGTCTACTGTCTTTTTTTGTTTGTTGCCTCTATTCAATCTGTTTGTCTCAGTTATATCTGACTAAAGCTCAGTCTTACAAATAGTTGTGCACATCAGTAATTTTATGTATCCAAGCAGCTGCTAGTATAATATGCATGAGTAGGACTGACTGTGTTCATTGCTTTGTAGAGTTGGGGGAGGTAGTATGCATCAGTTTTGACTAACAATAAATACAGGGCTGTGTTTTGGAACAATGGATTAATGCTGAAGTGTATTTTAGCTAGTTAGGAATTTTAGAAGTTTTAACTACGTATGGCATTTGTGCCAGCAAGCAGTAAATGCCCATAGTAGTAGATAAATGGTACCTTTTTTCATTGTTTTCTCTGTGGCTGCCTAGAAAACCACAAGATTTTACTTAATAAAATGGCATAGCGTATGAAAGACAAAGCAAAGATGCTTCAAGATTTTTGCAAAACTGAGATTACAAGGGAAGACCTGTATTTTTTTTTTGGAGTAACAACCCTGAGGGATCCAAAAACCTAAAGAAGACTTACAAAACTGTGTAAAAGTAATCCAGGAGAAATAGAAATAGTTTTAAACTAACAGCCTATCTGATAATAAGTCCATGTTGAAGTTTGGACTCCTGCCTGAGATGAATACAAGATTTATTCCTGGAGTCACATCAGAGGGTGGGACAGTTACATCAGGTTGCTCTTGGCCCAGAACATCTGTAAATTGTGAAGTTTGGGGGTTTTCTTCTTACAGTGTACTGGCTTTACTTGCCAGCTAGTAATGTATTCATAGGAATCTTGATGTTTAACTATTGAATTTTTAAATACCTGTTGTGAATTTCTTTGTGTGACTCTTAAACAGTCTTGTAGGCTCTGGGGCTCAAGACAGCTTTGGTTACCTTGCATCTGTACGCTTCTGCCCGGGGCCTGCACAGCACAGTGTGCAGTCAGTCTGTTCCACACATGAGGAATGTGAATGTCTGCTGGGTCCCTTATGCTATGGAGACCAGCTTTTTTAATGCTGCCTTGCAGTTTTCTGGCTTCTCGTCACTTGAGTCAAGTTCTCTTCTTTTTTTGCTTTGATCTATGGTAGTAGTCTTTATTTATTTTTTTAATTACTATTTTTCCCCTTTTTTTTCAGTGGCTTGAACTTTATTGATTTGATGGTGCGACAGGGGAATATTGACAACCCTCCGAAGACACCGCTCGTTCCTGGGTTTGAGTGCTCTGGAATTGTAGAAGCTCTNGGGTTTTTTTTTTAATTTTCACAGCAAGGTTAAATAATCACAGGTTCACAGCAGCCTTCACTACCCTGTTGAGATTTGAAAGGGCAATTTTTCCTTGCCACTTAATCATGAGAATGACCTCAAATTAGTTTCTAAAAGCCACCACTGCCATCTCCTTCAAATCCTCATGAAAAGTCACTTGTGCTATGCATATCCCAATGGCTAAATAGGAACTGGAGAGTATGACTTACATGCTTTAAAAAAAGTAAAAAAATAGAGTTGTGAACTTCCTTTTCTTGGCCATGTTTGCCATCACTGTTGCTCTGTTCCTGAAAGTCCATGTGCTGCTGCTTCTAGTTCCAACTTTTGATCTTGGAGACCTCCATCTACAATAAACACTGCTATTCACAACCATGTGCATTCACAGACACAGGTAAAATTGTGACCCTGATTCTGGGTATAGGACTTCTACTGATAACTCAGAAAAAGGACCTGTTCTAACTAAACATAATAGCGACAAATGACAAATAGTTAATGTCTGTAATAAAGCTTTCATAATTCATTGGCATTATGTATTCTTTAGGATCTCTTATTACATACAGACAGTGTTCTGTCCTACTTCCTATTCCATTACCGATGATAAAACATTGTTATTTCTTCCAGTCTTGCATTTTTTTTTCTATCTTCTTAGAAAAGAAAAAGAAATAAAAATGGAGTAACTTGCTCATTCAGTCATGTCATCAAGTAATTGCACTTGCTGGATTCTTATCATATCTTGACCTTAAGAAGGCTATTACCTATAATATTTTTTTAAAGGTAATATTTTTGCTTTTCTAGAAGAGCTGTAAAATTTTGCAGCTGCATGAAGATAATGGCCAATATCTTTTCTAGTAGGGTCTCGGTGATGAGCTCTTCTTAGGCCATTTCTCTACCTTCTCCCCCTTCTCCATCTCTTCCTTGAAACGAGTCATAATCTTCTGATGTTTTTTGTGACAAACAATAACTGAACAATAGTTTCATCTGAAAAACATTACTGCTTCAGTTCCTGTCTGTGGTTTATAGTTACACTTCATATAGTAGAATAATGTTCTGTGAAGGGAGTGTGGAAAGTCTCTGCTCTAGATCAGCATTCTCAGTTTAACTGTTCTTGCTACTTTTAAAGGGCATCATAATGGTGCTTGTTTGAATAGCATTGCACCTGACTGAGTATACTGAGTCTCTTTTAACAGTCAGAACATCTTTGTTCTGACTCTGGTGCTCTGTTTGTGTCCTGGTGTACTCCCTGAACTTGAAACAAGTTGTGGTATTTTTATCTTTTCCATATAAACTGCATAACAGTGATAGCATTTGAATGTTCTAGAAGAAAGGTTGACACTCAGGATAGCTGCTGTGCACAGGTATCAACCCATCAGCAGGAGAACCTACGATGAGGAAGGTGTAAGTATGTTGTGTCACTTTATGGATTTCTTGCAGAGAATAGGAGCACACCAGGTGCTTGTTGTGTCCTTGACATAGGCTCTTACTACTGTCCATAGTGATGGCAAGAAGATTGCAGAGATTACATCCTACATCCTCTGACCTTCTTTCTCTTTGTAGATCTCTTCCAATTGAAGTCATGTTAAAGTTGTGGGTGTTTCATGCTCTGGAAATAAGTGTCTTACTGGCCCGTAGTCTGTACTTCCCGAGTTACTACACCTGACATATTGCCAGCAGTTTGTTGTCTTCATTTGCTGTGATTGTGTTATGGTATGATAAATGATGGCATTGAATGGCAGTCCATTTTGACAGCAATGTCTAACAACATATTTTACATTACAATAAAGCCTTTTTTATGGAATAATAATGTAGTGCCTATTCCTCCTTCCATTAAAAGAAAAAGCTGATTTCTGTTGAGCTCAAATGTATCAGGCCTGATCTCTTTAGTTGTGAGGATATTTTTCAGGAGCTAAGGCCTAATCTGACATAATGACTAGTCTCTGTATGGTGTTTGTGGTAAAATACAGTATTATTACGAAGAAATTCCCTGGGAATCACCAACAGGGACAGCTATAGGGACTTTTCTGCATTCATTTTGGTAATCATTTATGTTTGTTTGCAAGCATATAGGACATATTAGCATTTTCAATAATTAATCCTAGCAGACTTCAAATTTTAGATGCTTCTCTAACAGCAAAGAGGAACCACAGAGTGGTTACCGGTGAGGCATTGTTAATTTGAATGTGTTTTTCTAAAGGAGGTGGCATTTCAGTGAAGTTGAAATGACAGTTCTGTTTCAGCAGCCTCATTCTAGAAGAGACAAACTCTTCAGAACTGTCAGCAGCACTTTACCTTTTAGCAAACCTACAATATCCCAAAGCCAAAGTGATGACAGGTACTTGGGAGATCAGAATGTGCTTGTGGGATTACCTTCAGGCCTGCAGGTATGTGTCGTGCCTTACTTTACTGTTGTGGAATATTGTTGAAATACTCCAAGAACAGCCTATAGTATTTCTAAAGCATTAGTGGGTATTAGTAGAATATCAGAGAATATCAGGCAGATAAGCAGCTTCTATTAGTTTTAGTCTAAGACCAGCAAAAAGATGTGTAGGAGCTGCCAGTGACATGCCATTACTGGAGAGCATGTCAGTCATGCCAATGAAGGCTTTAATATGCACTGGCCAAACATTTGCTCACTGTAGCTTTCCCTGGTAGCCCCAGCAGACCTAATTCTACTTCTATGTGAGTGTTGCTTACCAAGTGTGGGAGAAACCCTGCAAGAGCCTCTGAGCTCCAGCTGCATTGTTATCCTTGCCCATATGTGGGGAGTCACTGTGTTAATTTTAAAAACCTGAAGCTGCAATGAATGCCATTATGCAAAGGTAAATTTGATGTGCCTGGACCCCTGAAAGGTTCCTAGTATCTTCTCACTGTATCTAATAGTAACATAAAATCTTTATTTCTGCATATGAAATACCCTTTTATTACTATATATTTTCCAAATAATTTGACTAGAGAAATGTTGCATTCAAGAAGAATATTTCATTACTTTGTTAAATCCTGTCAAATTCACTTCATAGTAGGGCCTCAGAATCTGGAGGTATATTTTTGATGTTTAAGGTGTCCTATTTGAGGTTTCAGGATCAAACTCATCTTTTTTTTTTAATATTAGAGGTCAGAAGGGACCTCTGGAGATCATAGAGTCCAACACCCTTGCCAGAGCAGGATTGCATAGGGCAAGTAACACAGGAAGAGATCAGGCAGGTTTTGAAAGTCTCCAGAGAGGTGATTCTGCAACCTCTCTGGGCAGCCTCTTCCAGGGCTCTGTCACCCTCACAGGCAAGTCTTTTTTTTCCTCATTTTGAGGTGAGAGGTTCCACCTCTCATGCTATCCCAAGGCGCCACTGAAAAGAGACTGGGCCCCTTCTACTTGACACGCACCCTTCAGATATTTGTAAACATTAATCAGATCCCCTCTGTCTTCTCTTATCCAGGCTAAACAGCCCCAGGTCTCTCAGCCTTTCCTCATCAGAGAGATGTTCCAGTCCCTTAATTATCTTCATAGCTCTCCCTTGGACTCTCTGATGCATGACTGTAGAAATGACAATAATGGAAATGGATTGGTAGAATCAGTCATTAAGATAATAAAAGTAGAGGGTGGATACAGATGGTGTTATCTTCCAAATGAGTGATTTCTGAACCCTTTCATGTGCTCTCTCTGCCAGAGTACAAGGTTTCCCCTTCTTAATCCAGAGAGAGGAAAAGTAGCTCTAAATCAGTATAAAGAGTAAGAAAGCAAAGTGAAAATTATCTTAGGTGTAATTTTGTTTTTTTTCCATGCATCTCATCATTTCCTTTTTCTTTCTTCTGTAAGCAAATTTTCTATTAGTAAAAATGCTGTTTTTGTTGTTCAGAGTGACATTTGTTATTCAGGAGTTCTGGTAACAAAAAATGATCTGTATTTGTGATTATGGAAGGCTGTTCCATCAGAGAAGCAATGAAGTAAAAAAGAAGAGGAGGCTTTAACTTTGTTTGAATATTGTAGTTAAATTCAGCTTTTTAAATAAATACAATTAAAAATATTAAAAGCTCAAAGTTATGCAGCTTAACTGCTGTGTTGTCAAAGATGTGGAGCATCATTGTCTTCATACTGAGTTGCCCACAGCTTGAACAAGAGAGTTGTAGGTCTTGCAAGTTCTCTACAATCTCATTTGCAGCCATATCCTCAATATTGTTTTCTTCCTTGTTTGTAGATTGGAGACAGAGTCATGGCTTTTGTGAACTACAATGCATGGGCTGAAGTAGTATGTACCCCTGCAGAATTTGTCTACAAGATCCCAGATGACATGAGTTTTTCTGAAGCTGCTGCATTTCCCATGAACTTTGTAACTGCCTACATGATGCTCTTTGAAGTTGCAAACCTAAGAGAAGGCATGTCTGTGCTGGTTCACTCAGCAGGAGGTGGGGTGGTAAGTTGGAACTCCTCTTAACTTTCTGTTCACCAAGTAACTAAAGCAGTCTGATCCATCTCAGTTTCTGAAATGAGCCAGACCCTGCAGTTTGATTCAGTATCAGACTTCCGTATGTGAGGGACTGCAGTGGGAGGAACTGCATCCATTTTCCCATAAAAATGCTGATGTGAATGGTTGGCAAGAGCTTTTAGTGAAATAAAAATGTTTTGACAGAACTCTGTTAAAAAAAAAAAAAAAGCTTCCAAAATCCTCTAATTGGTTGTCATAAGTCAAGGAACAAGTGATGTTCCACATGTTGCATTCCTGAACTTAGGCACCTTGTACTATTTCTGTGTAAAAGAAGACTGTAATGAAAGGAATAAATAAACTGCCTGCACAGGGTATTTGTAGGTAACCGTAATCCTCTTGCAGTAAATGACCCTCTTGGAATACTCCTGTAAATACCATGTGTGATACTTATATGTGAAAGATTTTTTTTTTTAATTGGCTTTGTTGTAGGGGGATTGAAAGCAATGAAAAACATCATATCAACCCGGAGAAAAATATACCAAAGCTGAATCTGAGTCAGTTGTGGCTGTCATAGTTTGGATCATTGGAAGAGTTGTGTTGCATGGACATAGCAACAGTAGGATGAATTGGAATACCAGGCCACACAATGAAATAAAAAGTCCTAATTTTGTATTACTAGTTCATTGAACTGTTCCTTGATATTATGACCTGAGAATATTAGCAGATCTCAGCTTCAAACTGGAGTACCTCCTATGTTTTCCTATTCTGTCTTACTTATGCTAAATTAATATTCTGTTGTTTACTGAGGTCTGGTGGGTACCCCAAATACCTTTTGCCTGATTTTATGGTCTTAGACTTTCTTTCAGGTTCTCACATAAAATAAAACTGTAATCAAAGGAATAAATTCATGAGTTGCCTTTCCAAAGTGTTTTTATCTAACAATAATCCTACTTGCAGTAAATGGTTGTCTTGGAATACTTTTGTAAATGAAAGGAATTTATAATCGTATTATGCTCTGGCACAGTAAAACCTTGAGCATTATGGCTGAGCATTATTGTCCTTTAGTATTGAATCTTTTCATGTGGAATTTAGGGCTGTTAAAGCAACACAAGGCCACACATGCAGCAGGACTGTATATTCAACAGGAATTGAAGGCTCAGCTTTAGTTGTAAGGCCATTTGCCCAACTGATGCTGTACAGATCCAGGCTGAACATACAGTGTTAGCACAACACCCACAGGCAATCCTTATGCGTCTAGAGAATCAAAGGTTTGTCTGAAGAGAAAGTGTCCTTGCCGTATTTTTTTCTTTTTCTCTCTTTCTAACCTCACTCATCTCCGTTATTTCTTCCTTCTCTTCCTGAAGCACTGCTAATTCTCTAGCAACTCTCACACCATCATCTTCTCTGGTGCCCAGCATCTGTACTGGTCTGTTCTGGTAAGGAGCTGCTGGCTTCTCTTTTATTGCAGATTCTCAATGAGCAGCGTTTGACTGCTCCTTTGCTTGTGGCTGCTTGTGGACTTTCTCTGAGAGAAGCTAAAGGAAGGATGGGTCCTGGCTGGCTGCCAGGAGTACAAGGAGATATCAGATCCATCATCTGCTAAGTAATTGGGTAAAAGATAGTTTCCAGGGGAGAGACCAGAGATGCAGGAAGAACAGCCCAGTTGGCCAGTAACTGATAAAGGTCTGTGTGTGCAGCCTGTGCCTCATGCAGCCTATTGTTCCTTGCTAGGGGAGAGAACGTGTTGGAATTGGAAAGGTTTTTCCCCATTGCTTGATAGGCCTTACAGGTAAAATATCACTGTGTAGATGAACAGAGTATTTTCCTTTCTGCTAACTAGACATAAAGGTTTCACAGGGGTCTGTGTTACCCTTTAAAACTGCTCTAATAATCTGTTAATCCTCTGAAAAATGTAATGGCCTCAGTCAAACAAATCATTCTTACAAAGTTTGTAGTTAATAAACAGAAAACTGGCACTGAAATTCCTACGGGAAAATGTATTTTGTGTGTTGTTGCTTTAATAGACAGAAGGTCCATTCCCACTTTCAGCAGATGGGAAACCTGTCTAGTTTGTTTCTAAACGTCATAGAAATTCCAGACCACTTTAATGAGACAATAGTCTCCCTGTCAACAATCACTTTGTAATTGTTCCTTTCTCATTATGCAAGATCGCTATTTTAGCTGCTTCAGGCAATTTATGAAAAAGAACTTGTTGTTTCAACACTGTTTGTGAGGTTCTTTGTTCTGGCTCCCCAGTCCCCTTTAGGAGGATCCTGCAACTTTTTCAATAGGGAGTTTTCCCCAGCTCAAGGACCTTTACTTATGTTATTGACTCAGTTTATTTATATGGCCTTATTTTTGTTTATAGATATTTTTGGTAATAAGGTAACTATAACTATAGCAGTTTTCCTCCTGTCTGTACCTGGTGTATGATTAGTATGTTCTGGTATCCATTAATATCTGATGGGATGCATTAGATAAGTCAGTGTGTTTACTTCCAGAAGTTCCAAGGAACATCAGAAGATGATGTAGAGAAAAAGGAAATGTACCCAGATAACTTATCTTGTAACAAGCCTCATGTACCTATCTTTCTGTTATAAGAAACTAGAATGCTGTTCCATATATCAAATGAATACCCTCCTGGCCACCCACTCAGCTGAAAGGATAATCTTCCTTTCTGAAAGTAATTGAAAGTAAAGCTGAAAGTAATCTTCCCTGTTCATGTTAGGAAATGTGGCTGGTTGTGGGGAAGCACCTCATCTCTCTTAACCAGGAGGAGAGAGGTGAGCACTCACTCGTGCTTCTGATACTGTTGGTGTGCTGTAGCCTTGCATTTGAAGAGAACCTTCTGCAGTGCTTAGATAGTGGGTTTGAAAGGAGAGATTGTATTTGCTTTTGCTTCCTAGGGCTAGCTTGTTGATTTTGATTGTTTGGAAAAGGGGCTGCTTTGGGGGTTGGTTTGGTTTTTCTGTCTATTTTCCCCTCTTGAGATAAGGGCAGTTAGAGAGAATGATTGTCAGCTCGAAACCAGGACAGTGAAGTAGACTGGAGAAGGCTTGTATGAGATTATGAAGTTGCTCTTAAAATTATTAATGTGAACTTGTAAACTGTAATTCTAGATTAGTTGAATTAGTATAAATACAGAACTGTTGTATTAAAAACTCCAAGACCTCAAAAAAACCTCAAACCAAAAAAATGTAGGCTCATCTAGCTTTAAAAAAATCTAGTCTCTATCTCTATGCTGGAAAATGAAGTCTTTGGGTGGTTTAGATTTCTGGGAGACAGCCATTACCCCCTTTTGCTTATTTGTCCTTTATGTACCTCCTATTCTGAATATTTAGAGCACAAAACTGTGGTCATTTATCAAGATGGTGTAAACACTTCATCACTTAACCCCTCAGACACAAGGCAGAATTATTAATCAATTCTGTAGCATTTTGATCTTTCAGACACTAAAATTAAGCTGCCTTTCATGTAGGAGCATCGATTGCTAGCCTGAAGCTGGGATCTGACCTTCCCTTTCAGGCTCAGCAGCAGAGGAAGTGCAAGCAGAGTAAGTTGCAGATGCAGCTCTCGTGTTTGAATTTGAAGAGTAAATCTGACTTGGCAACAGATTTAGGTCATTCTGGCAGGATTGGTTGCTGCTTGGCAGGAGCCCTTTTTTTTTTTTTGTGTGTGTGTGTCTGCATACATTGCAAATACTTGAGGATGTGTTCCAAACTGAATCACTGAAGTGATGCTATTTTATCTGTCAAAAAAATGCCACTACTCAGTAAATCTAGTCACTTGCTATCACAGGCAGCATATAGGAACCCTTTCAAGATAATTATCAAATTTCTTCTTAAAAAAAAAAACTATGAGTTTATCCCTTCAAATTCTCTCTGCTCTGTCATACATAGTAAGAAATCTTTCTCAATTTCCAGACTTTATTTGGGGCTGGTTAGTGTATCTCTGTTCTTCTGATGTTGTCCATGAATTAAAATTAGCTATTTTTAACTCTTGGGGCACTTACTTTCAGATCTCTTTTGGTAGGATGTATGTGTTTATAGCTATAACAAACCCAGAATCAGATCTCTCTTTGGTCTGTATTTTTCAGACTGAAAGCAGGTTTGTTTCATACTCCTTTTTATGTAAGGTCAGATGTCTGTTTCCATAGTCATCCTGCAGACACTGGTCCAGGCAGTTACACACACATTTCTTGTGCTCTGAGCTGTCGGGCAGCAAAGCAGCAGTAAGCTGGTATGAAACTAAGCTTTTTATCACAGCATCCCTGATCCTTTTAAACATTGTATGGGTAGACTGAATGTAGGTCTGTCTGCACCTAGCAGGTAGGAGCACATTAAATAGCCCTCTCATGTTTGAGTTAGTCCTTCTTGAATGGGAATAATTAGAATTTACTCTACTCTTCTGATGGTCCTGGCCAGCATACTGTACAATGGCATTAATACTTCCCACTTTGCTGAAATCTTTACTCAGTACCTCCCAGAACTGCATTTGCTATTTTCGTATGAACAGTTCATAGCCATTCTGCATTTCATGAAGTGTTTTCCTCTTCTTTCATCTCTAGCAGCCAAGGAAGGGAATAAATCGGCTCACACAGAGCTCTGTGTAACCACGTGTAGACTGCTTTAAGTACCCGAGCTATCTGACTTAAAGCCAGACACAGTGTCTGGTCGCTGAGCTGCCCTGTGTTGCTGAATGCCTCTAAAGCAATGGATGTGCTCCTTCAGCAGATCAGGAGAGTCCCCTTGCCATGCCTCCGTCTATTCCAGACACTGCCTCAGGGTATAATCTGTCACTCAAACACAAAAGCCTGGCGAGTCATACACGAAAAGTAATTTCCCTGACCAAAGCAGGCTGCAGTCTCTGCAGACCTTTCTTTTTGACTCTCAAAGTCCTGCACGCTCCCCAGAGGACATGTCCTTTCCCTCAGTCCCCTGCTGAGTCATGTCACAGGCAGTGTGTAACTCTTACTTGGTTGTTCTGCCTTTTGAGATAGAGCCGACAGCCTCTGGGCCAGGATCTCGGCTGGGGTATACTGTTGTAGCTCTGTTAAACTGAAAAGTATTTATGACCAGATGGGGATTCAGCTCTGAGTTTTGGATGTACCTGAGCTACATAATGGGAGAGTAGGAAAAAACACATCCTGATAATTGTTGCAGAAAATAAGAGATTCTGAGGGTAAAAATGATCATTATTTCATGGTGTCTCTCTCTTTCCCGCCCTCTACTCCAGATCTTTCTTATGGTGCACTGAGTGTAGCAGATATTGCCTTATGCTTGACCAAGAATCACATTTCAGTTTGTCTACTCTGCAATGTTCACCTTAGTGCTTGGTTTCCAATTTCCTCTGCAGTAATTGGAAAATGACAGCTTCGGGAGATGGAGTGTTGTGTATCTGACTTCTCCTAACACCAGAGAAGAAGTGTTCTGGGGTGCCAAGAGATTGGCGGATGTCGTCTCTTGCAGTTTTCTAACTCTGTACTTTGTACCACCTTTGTGGTCGTACCACCCTATGGTTATGTGGTATCAAAGCATTTTGGAAGTGCAGATTCTCCTCCCATTTGGTTCCAGACAGGTTGTATTTATTTTTAAATGCTGCAGCACCTTTGGGCTGCAAAAATGTATCATAGAAATGATAATTTCACTGTTGGCCTAATAGGTGTAGTTTTGCATGATGGTATCTTTTAGATGTTTTGTTCTCTCCTGCAATAAAGCTGGCCACAGTTTACATAATAGCAAAAAAGATGCTTCCTTGAAAATATACTGACCTGTAACTGCTGTAATGCAGAGCACAGCTTGCACATCAGGTTGGGGTTTGGTTTGTGCCATTAGGTTGGACCTGTTCAGAAATCCTCTAACTTATACCCCTTCATTATGTTTCATTAAATTAGTGTTCTTAAGTTAGTATTAATAAGCTAATAATAAGCTAATTAGATTAGTAAGTTTTCTTCTGTCCATGCTTTCTTCATTGACTTTTAAATGTCAATGATTTTTTTTTTAACTTGGAAATTGTTCAGATTGCACAGAACAGTATTTAATTTTCACTTCGTAAAATCTACTTTTCTGTTCTTCTATGTGATTATCTTGGTATGAGAAGTTTCACTCCAGTGTATTTAAAGTTGGGTTTTAAAGCAAAGGAATGTAAAGAAATCTCAATCTTTTTACTCTTATCTAAAACTGCTGTAAGGATATTAATTTATAATAAGTTCTGTAATAATTGTATGTGTAGTTTAGGTTCGGCATACTGGTTTTATAAATTGACAGGATACTTTGAAAAGGAATCCATTAAACGGAAGCTAAAGAGACACAAGACTCCTACGACAAATGCAGTATTAGAAACAGAAATGTCTGAGTTGGAAGGCACCTCTAGAGGTCATCTGGTCCAACCCCCCTGCTGAGAGCAGGGACATCCTCAACTACAGCAGGTTGCTCAGAGCTCTGTCAAGCCCCACCTTGAATGTCTCCAGGGATGGGGCCTCAACCACCTCCCTGGACAACCTGTTCCAGTGCTTCACCACTCTCATGGTAAGGAACTTCCTCCTTATTTCCAATCTAAATCCACTCCTTTCTAATTTAAAACCATTGCCCCTTATTCTTTCAGTCCAGCCCTTTGTAAACAGGCCCTCTCAGGTCTTTTTATCAGCTCCCTTCAGGTACTGGAAGATGTCCATTAGGTCTCCCCAGACCCTTCTCTTCTGCAGGCTGAACAACCCCAGCTCCCTCAGCCTGTCCTTGTAGGAGAGGTGCTCCAGCCCCCTGAGCATCTTTGTGGCCCTTCTCTGGACCCGCTCCATCAGGAGAGATGGAGACATGCTTCATTTCCACAGAATTCAAGATTAATTTATTTGAGGACTCGCCATGTGGAGTTCTGCATGATAAGTACTATAGAAACATATATATATTAAGGGAGATTAATTCTATTTTAAGAGACTATTTTATAACCATGTCTATCCCTCTGGTGAAGCAATTGATCATTTTTTCCAAATACTCCCAAATTCTGTTAAAGGTAAAATTTATTGTCCAAGTGAGAATTATTTTTCTGCCACATAACTTTGCCAGGTTTGGGAAGCAAGGATCTAGTTAGTACTTAAATGTAGAAGTTTGCATTGGATGTGAAAAATTAGATATGTGAAGAATTTTAGTTTCATTATTCAAATCATGCCTATCTAATGAGACACCCTTTTGCAAGTTCTTGAGTTCATACACTATTTCTGGTAACATGGTGCCTGTGTCTGTATCCATTTGGCCTCCATGGTGAAATGTGGTAGCAGAGATGGTGTGGTTTTGTCTGGTCAGAGAGGAGACCAAAAGCCCTCTTGTCTCTGTCTGTCACAAACCAGTTTTTAGGAGGGGAATGGCTTTGGAATCCAGGAGACAGGACAGGGCTTGTGTGCCCTTGTCATCAAAGGGTGCTTCCTGGTGAGAGAGGAGCCAGCATGGATACCCCATCTGGCCCTCCACAGCTCAGGGAAGAGGATGTTCTTCCTTCCAGTTGCAGAACCCTTTGTGTATGCTTCATTTGTGAGCTACGGACATTCTGAACATTGGGGTGCAATTACAATTTTTAGCCCTCTAAACACTCACTACTAATCCAGAGGTAGCTAGACGACTTGAGGATTAGAAAAGAGATTTACGAGTGACTTGTGTAGCCACAGCGCTGTTATGGAGCTTAGTCAAATTCCACAGATATTAGTGAAATGTTCGAGTTCGTAAGTTAAGTTTGATTCTCCTGGTTTGGTGAGGAGAGCAGAAGTTGTCTAGTATCAGCCTTTATTCCTAGACTTCTGAGGTGCAAATACTAAACACTTTGCATGAGGATAAGTGCAAGTCAGTGTCAATTTAAGATGTTCAGAAGCTGTAGCAGAATGTTTTGTGGAATTATGCCTAAATTCTTCAGTGATGTTGTTCATCCAATTATAAAAGTACTGGTCATATGAGTCAGTTTTAGGCTTTAAATATCTACAGAAAGCTGGAAAGTATTCTTATCTGGGATTTTAGATAAGCTTATCTCGGTGGGGGAAGGAGAGGTGTACTAACAAGTTTGAGTCAGAAGGAAAATAGGTTATGCACATCCTAGGGGTTTTGTGAATTTCTTCTATTAATCTGACTGTCAGTTTCTTAAATGTTAATCATCTTCGGCAGGACAAAAAAAAATCAACATGTTTTCTACACTAATATTTGAACTTTTAAGCATTCAGAGTTTTTGATTCAGGATATACTCATCCCTCATATTCCCAAATTAGACTGAAAATGCAGAAAACTAATGAGAGAATAGATAAACAATGTTAGAATTTCACTCAGCTAGCATACATTCTAAAATAATGACTTACCTAAATTACTGTGGTTGATGGCTTTTTGGGAGACACAGAAAGTGAGAAAAGAAGATTGCTTGTGAAATTGCCTAAGGTAAAGAGAGAAAAATCCAGGTTTTGTTTTTTTGTTTTTTTTTTCTTGTAACTTTATTGTATTGTATTTGTGGACACTAACCCTGGGTTTCAGAATAAGCCTGTAAGTAACAGAGAAATTAAGAACAAAAAGAGTGAAACATGTTCTGCTGTCCAAAGACTTTACATCTTGTGAGATGAGGCCCCTTGGGAATGGATTTTCCTATGATTTTGAAGAGATTAGGGATTTCAACCCTGAAAATAGATGGTTTTAAAAAGGAAAGGTTACTTATGTTTGGTTTTGGATAACCATGTTATGAATTAGCATTCATACCTAGGTCCTCCTGCAAGTTTCTCTGAGCTGTTGGACATGTTGTGTTGTGCTGTTCCATTTCTTATGTGTAAAGTAAGAAAGAGAATGCATCCCTTCACCCACTTCTTTCTCTGTGTCTATTGTTACCCGTCCAAAGAGTCACATAAACTGTGTCTTGTTGTGTAGTTTGACTAATCCAGTAAGAAACCAGTCTGAAACTCCTGGATGCCACCATATATAAATAATAATATTGTTCTTTCTTGCTATGTTCAGCTCAGAGGACTGTCACTAGCAATTACATTCAGCATTGCATGTGAGAATGTCAAGACTCCCAGGGTATGCAGGGTTATCTAATTATGCTACTGTAAATAAACCCCAAGTACACTAGTATTTATACACTAATAATCAGGATTTATGATTAGAATGAACAGAAATCTCTTTATCCATGGACAATTTTACTGGTCATACATGCAGTTTAGGAATGACAGTCTTTTGTCTGTAAACATGAGAATCCACTGAATTCCATCAGACATTATTTTTAGAATGACAGTGCCATTTCTTGCCTCTGGGCATAGCAGTATAACCATGCTAGCTCCAGTGGAATAACATGGTTACAACAAGAATCAGGATGTGGCTACTAGAAGTCTGACTTTCATTTGTTAGTGTGTTAAGAGTAAAATAAAACCTGGGGTGTTAAAAAAAAAAATGACCTGTTAGAATCATCTTTGAAGTCTAGATGACTCAGCATTTATGCAGTGCTTCCCTTTTACTCTCAGCCTCGTAAAATTAGAGGATCAACTTGGATAAATTAAAGCCTGTAGTTGGAAAGTTAAAGTACAGATGTATGTAGGGACGTAGCATGTGATTGACTCCACTAGATTCCTGCCCACATGCAGCAAGGGGGATACTAGGAAAATGATTTTCCTATATATGCTCTAGGCCATTTATCTCCTTTGCTGTCAATCAGACTTGAGGTTGGGCAGAACTCAGTTAGTGTGACTCAAACCTATTCCTGCATTTTGAATAATCAGTAATCATGATTATAAATAAGAGGTAAACTAGACTTGCTTTACTCTGAAGTATTTGTTATCACGTTTGCTGTCTCCCACTGAAACTGAAAGAAACTGAAAGGAAATGTGCTTGCTTAGGAATGGTAAACTACATGTTGTTCTGTGTTTGACTACACTAGACCGTATGTATTAAGACTGCAAAAACCTGAAGAATAAATCTGTACCTGAGTACCAGAGTAGCCAAGTAATTTATGTCACCTGCCAGAAATTCTCTTCTGGCATCAGGTGCTGCGAGGCCTTCCCCGGGAGCAGAGAGGATTTGAATCACGTGTGGAAGCAGTTAACACTATTCTGAGGTGTGGAGTGCAAAGAGGACTGCTGACATTACTCAAGGGGCTCTGAGAGAAATGCACATGGAATGCAAGCAGCAAATTAAAACTATCTCTGGCACTCTTTGAGTAATCCTTTTTGGTGATCTGTGTAAATTAATGCCGTTTCCCTTAAATTACACTGCCTCTTTTCCAATACATTTTTTTAATACATTAAACTACTTTTCTCCCTGCAGTTGCTTTGTCTTCAGAATATCCTTTCATTTTTTTTTCAAATTTTTTTTTTCTGTGGCTGAACTGCATTGCACTAGCAAGAAATTAGTTTGGGAAGTCATTACACATGTTTGGCCTTGGATTTTGCAGTGTCATGAGTGAACTGGCAGTTGCAAAGTCTGTCAACGAATTTCCATGTCAGTGAACTAACATAATAATGTGTTTGCAGGGTCAAGCTGTTGCTCAGCTCTGTTCGACTATTCCCAATGTTACTGTTTTTGGAACAGCTTCATCTTTCAAACATGAAGCAATCAAAGACTCAGTAACTCACCTGTTTGACAGAAATGCAGACTATGTTCAAGAAGTAAAAAGGTAATTTTTTATTTTCCTGAGTAAGGGTTGTATAGTATCTGGCAAAATACTATGAAAGACACCAGGCTGACCATATTTATGGGAAGAGTTTACATTTGTGAGTTTGGGAACTCTAGTTTATTCCATATATTCTATCTGTCCACTACAAGGAACAAGACAGCAAGTATCTCCCTGTTTCTTTATCAGCAACGTAAGCTTTGTTACCTGTTCATACCAGGACATCTGTTGTGAGCAAAGTAAACTAAGTGAAAAATTCTAAGGGTCTTAACAGAAGGATGTAGTTTGCTATTATCTGCATATGTAGTAGCTCACTGTACTGCGTAGGATATTTTCTTTGTTGTAAGTTACTTTGATTTTGAAATTCTCCTGGGTGTTTCTATTGGCCTGATTTTCTGTCTTCTGCCAGGATTGATATTAGAGCATGTGATATCTGTTCTAATTTCAGACACTTAGATTCTGTTTGTGTTCAGATTGGAATCATCCTGTTGCCTTTTGAACTCGTCATATGTGTTTCTATTTACATGCTTTCAAATACTTTGTCTTCCATTTTGTCAAACTGTTTTAGATATTGATATTTATACAGGTGCCTGAACTTCAGAATTGATAAGAAAATGTGTGAAAAAAATGTCTTCCTGATTTTACTTGTCAGACAGTTAGGAATAATGTTTTCCCTTCATCTTGTATCTGTCAAAATATTAGCTTATGTAGCTGGGCATAAACCAAGAAATTTCTCAAAGGGGCACCCTGAGGTGTTAAAGTTGACAGGCTTCCTGTCAACTTTATACGTTCATCAGTGACATGCAAATTTTCAGCAGGGCTTTTAGTACAAGGGTTCCTAACACTCAGAGGGCCTTCAGTATACAGCAGCAGACTTTGGTCTGAGCTATTAGCAATCCAGACTGGGGCTGGAGGAGGCAGGAGGGTGTCTTGCTACTGTTTCTGGAGTACTCCTGAGGGCTTATGAGAATACTTGAAACAATCCATCACAAAGGACGTTTTATATCAAAAGACAACTTCTCCATATGGGAAGTTTCATCAAAAAAGAGAACTTCTCTTGGTGATGATACCCATACAATTTACTTGCAGCTTGGAAAAATTAATCCCTGAATTTCTTCAGCCCTTTGATAGCCTTTCTTTTGGAGAATTGTACATATCTAAGTGTTCTTCTGCCCCTGGAAAATTGCTGTAGTTAAATGAAGGTAGAATTTTAGCAATCCCACATTAGAAACATTGATTCATCAAGAAAGAACACTTGAAAATATTAATGAAAGTTCAGTACCACCCTTAATCCAGACTCTTGACAGGGGCATTTGATTGAAGTGGGTATGTGATGTGGGAGCAACAATAAATATCAGTGCTTAAAGGGAGTAAAGCCTCTTTAACTTCTGATAACTTTATGATTGCAGATAATGTTGCTTGCCCCTGCCCTTTATCAGGGCAGTTCTTTTTGGGACAGTTCACTTGCACCACCCTGCATTCTATATAGCAGCCTGTAACTACTGAAATGGAGACTGATTAAAAAGGGCTGGAATTCTGCCAGGTCTGTTAAAATCCCTTTTGGCAATTGAGCATTTTCACATGCTTTTTCACCTTGCAATAGAAAAATGTGTCAGAGAAACAGTGAGTACAAAAATAAAATGTACATGCAACAAGATAGTTTGCTGCGCTCTCCTGGTGTAGAGGTGTGTACATACAATATTAACATGATCAACAGTCCTGATTAAAAGTTAGGATTGGCATTCTGTAGGATATGCCAACATATTAGAATATGTTGCTGAGATCTGCTATTTATTAGAAACATACAGACTATTGATTGAAACAGTATAAATACTTTCTGTTTTCTATAATGTGGCTTGATTGTATCCTTAGACCTGGATTTCTAGCTCTTGGTGATTTATCTTTATGCGTGATTTAACTCTGCTGATGCAGGTTGATACAAAGTCTGAAACAGAAGAGTCTTTAAATAACTTTTTCCAGGACATCGTTTTACCTGCGAATAGTCAGGATAAGATCATCTGTTTCCATATTCAGAAAAAGAATATAAGAAGATAGGAATAACAAAAATGTCCTTTATCTCTCTCACTCATCAACAAAAAAAAAGACATTCTCTGACATTTGCCTTGGCTCTAACTTTATCACCTGCTTTTGGATAATGTAATTTTACTGACAGTGCTCAAAAAGGGGGAAAACGATGATTTCCCACTCTCTAAGCCTGAAAGTTGTGGGTTGACTAAGCCCAACAAACTCACATTCCAGCACTAAATGAGTTTGGATAGTATTGGATGGAGTGTTTTCACACAATCAAAGCCTCAGCTCTGGAGTCCTTTCTAAAGTACCTGGAAAATGTTAGTATTATGTTAACAATCAGCCTGTGTCATGTTGGCTGACCAGTGCTATGGATTTTGTTGCATCATGAGATTTCTTTCTTGCTTTTCAGAATCTCAGCAGATGGAGTAGATATTGTTTTGGACTGTCTTTGTGGAGAAAATACTGGGAAAGGCCTCAGTCTTCTCAAACCACTCGGGACTTATATTTTATATGGTGAGTGGAAAAAGCCAGATACATATTTCAAAACTAAAGCTTTTCAAATCTTAAAATCAACTGTGTCGCTCCTTTCAGAACTGAAGACTGACGTGTTATACTTTCTTAATGTGGACATTTCTGATGAGGGGTTTTAGTGATGAACTAAATTGAGAAACAAGATGTGATACAAAGAAAGTCTTTTTAAAAAAAAAAAACAAAACAAAACAAAACAAAGCATCCAGAAGCGAAACTGAATATACATCTTAGATTGTTACATGTTATTGGGTGATGCAGGGGAAGTGTAAAAGAAAGCTTGGATCTCTCATTCTGCACACCATAAGAATCCCAGTGTGCCTGAGGAAACTGTCATATAGTTCTTGTGGGAGGGAAGCTTGGATAAGGTTTCAGGAAGAATGATATAATTTTTATTTGACATGACTGAGAAATTCAAGCACAGCCTTCTGTTCAGATTTGCATTCGTGTACATGGCCTGCTCCACAGACCATGTAGATGGCTTTCCTGCAGTTCTGCCAGATTGCCATGTTGTGTGTTGATAAAGCAGGTCAAGCTTCTGTAGGATGAGAGCTGAAGGGATTACTAAAACACTTGAAATGAAGAATGTATCTGTATCACAGTGGAAGGTACAGTGGCACCATGGATAAGCGTATCTGCTTCCTTGGGCTTTCATCTTGCTGGCAGGGTGGCAATAACGAATGCATTGGCACTCAGCTATCTGCTTAGACTCTTCCCTTGTTGCTTCTCTGTAATGAAGTCTTTGCCAGTGAATTGTCATTATGTTTGTCAACAGATGGTACTGTATGTTCACACATGTAGCGGGCAGGTAAATGTATCTTTACAGATACAGAGAAGGGACACCTTTGTGGCACTGCTAAATAATAGTGTGTTTGAGACAAGTGGCATTTTACTGCAGAGGTGGAGAGAGCTGTAGATGAACTTTGGTGTCAAGATGCCTAGTAGCACTTGACCTGTGCCTGGTTTTGCAAGATTTGATAATTGGTTTTGTCAACTCAGAATACCTATAAACTTGCAGGGCTCAGTCAGCTTGGCCTTATTGTTATTTTTTTTCCAAAGTATGTTTACTAATCCCTTTTAAATATGATGATTTTTTTTTTCTTAAATATGAATAATGGAAGTAATTTTTACATATTACATGCTGACAAACTCTTTATTATAAGTTGTGCGTGAATGTACTCATCTTTTACAGGTTCATCTAACATGGTTACTGGGGAGACAAAAAGCTTCTTCAGCTTTGCAAAATCAGTGAGTATCCCAGTGCTGTGATTCTGCTCTTCCCCAAACCAGTATTTTCTGTAGCGTTTTCATCTTATTATTCTCATTTATCTCTAAGTTGTTACTTCTGATGTTGCTAAGGAGAACACTTTTCTAACTGCAATGTGGTCTGACATGTTTTCTTCTGATATCACAGCTAGACAGGAACTGGATCTGTGTGCAATGCATATTTAAATTGTTAGCTGTCAGATGTATATCTCTTAGCTGTTTAAAGTTAGACTGCATTATTTATTTACTTCTAGCAGACTATCCTGTCCATGGATATGGATAACTGTACCCTGAAGGTTCCTCATACCTAAACACATCATCGGAACAGTGCAGTGAATTAAAGGAGAGATATCTCTTAGGATTGCACTTGTGTCCAGTCATTTCCAGCTTTTCAGCAGTTAGTTCCATACAGAAATGCATTTTTCATCTCTCCATGTTCATTTGAAGTGATGTCAAAGAAGGTGATGTTGCATTTAATTCCTAACTGATTGTGTCAACAAATCCAAAATTCAAATATGAAATATTTTTCTTCAGCTTACTACAACAAAAATCTGCTTAGAAATCCTAGAGATCACAAAGGGACAATTTTATCAAATGAACTACTAGCAACAAATAAGTTAACCAGGAGTGAAAGTGATTCCATCAGACAAGAAAAATAGAGGGAGAAGTCTTGACTGAAGATCTATCGTATGATCTTTCTGTCAAGAGCTCACTCTGAGCTTCTAGTAACAACCCCTTCCAAGGAGAAATTAGCTTCAAAAGTCTCTGTGTAGCTGAAAACAAGATAAATCAAAGACTGTAGCAAGAAGCTGTTCTTCGCTTCCTACATTTTTTTAATGGTTGTAGTGGCATGATCTTTGTCATTGTCATGTGCTTGTGAACTAGAACAAGATAATCTTTATTGTGCAGCTTTTTTACTGTTATTATAGATGCCTACAATTTATAGCATAGGTTGGCCCAACAAAATAAATTCTGACTGCAGTGTTTTTCAGATAGTACTGGTATTTATTGGCTGAATAAATATGAATAAATTATTTTTTAAAAGCATATCAAATTTCATATGAAAGTAGGGCTAATTTCTTTATTCAATTCTACTGCAAAATTAACTCATCAAAATTGTATGAAAATGTTAATTAAAAATTTCCACATTCAAATAAAACTTGCTAGGAAGTGGGATTTCAGTCTTAAGGATGCTCTTGGTCCAAATGAAGTAAAATAATTTTGTTAGCTATTATGAGGCTTGCTCAAATATCACAAACATAATAATGGGTGAAGAGTAAATTAAAGTTGAGAAGCGGTGCATTGTTTCCTTGGTATTGAGAGACAAGTGATTGTTGAGAGTTGCTTGTGAATGTTTGGGAAGCTTGCATTGCTCCCTTGAGATAACAAAGGAGGATAGAAGTAAGAAGGAAGGTCCAAAATCCTTATTTGGCATACCCTAAACCTAGATCTGTTCACCATTGTTCTAACACCCTAATCTCATGCAACACAAGTCTGTGTTTTATTTCTGCATGTCAGTCTCATGCATTTTTTTGCCCCTTCCTTAAATAAAATCTTTACTGCTTCTCTTGGCTGTTGTTTCAGGTCTAACAGTTGACTTGTGTATCACATCTGCCCAGACAGTTTTCTTGTCAAATTTCCTGTACCTTTCTTGAAAAATGTTTTTCTAACCCTGCTATTTATTGCTTTCCAGTGGTGGCAGGTTGAGAAAGTAAATCCGATCAAGCTGTACGAGGAGAACAAAGTCATTGCTGGATTTTCCCTGTTGAATCTACTTTTCAAACAGAATCGAGGTGGCCTGATCAAGGGTGTGATGGACAAACTCCTAAATCTATATAACAGTAAGAAGATCAAGCCTATGGTTGATTCATTATGGGCTTTGGAAGAGGTAGGAGCAAAGTTTCTGAAATATATGCACTTATTTAAAGGTATTTTTGTATCTATATGTTTTCTAGTTCTTCCTGTATTGTGGTTTTTAGTCTGTGTGCAACTTGTCTCCAAAGTCCCTGCTATTCAGAAACTCCATGAGTTATCTACAAATTTCTCTAGTAAATATTTCTCGAGTTTCAAATGCTCTGTGCAAAGTTCTTGAAAATAATAATAATTGTGGGTTTTCAATCTTAAAAAATTGTTTCTGTTTCCTAAGTGCATGAAACATGTGATTAAGGGGTGTGGCATGAAATGCAGACTTATAATTGAAAACAGTCTATTCTAAGGAAAAGATCTAACACAGAAGTTTTAGTTTCCGTATTTGTGCTAGCAAACCTTGGAAACTTGGAGGTTTTGAGGAAGTTACTGAAAATGTATCACAGGCAGTGAAATCAGAAATCACTTTTAATGTAAGTTACATATGTGGAGTGTGGGGTTTTTGGTTCCTGTTTTCCTTCTAATTGCTCAGCTCTTCTCAAAGACATGTAAAGAAACTAATCTGATCATAGACTGGGCAATCATGAGCCCCCTGACAAAACACTGTTTCTGAGACCTGTATACTTAAGATGCTGGTAGATGAATCTTAAGTATTCTTGGAGGTGTGGATAGATAACAACATATAAAGAAGCAGCATCATTATAGCAGCACCCACAGATTTATGTTTGTGTTTTGTGTGTGAAGTGCACTAAGCCTGACACCTCACTTCAGGTGCATGTCCTGCATGTAGGAGCTTTGTTGAATGTGGTTTGTGGATGTATCTCTGTAATAGTTGCTATTCACAAGGTGCTGTGACAAAATTCTGTCTGAACACATTAGCAGGTATTACCATGCACCCGTAAGGAAATAGTAACCATCAGATTTAATATGTTAATAATGTATTTTATTAAGATTTTGAATGCCCTTTGGGCAGGGTTTTGAGCCCAGCATGTTCATTATTCAACTGGCATTATAGCATGACCCGTGTCCTGGACACAGGTAAGACATCTTGAGGTGCATGGTGAGACTCCACAGCCTGTGACAGTTCTTGGAGCAGGATGCATTGCATGTTCACTGGCGCCTGTACGTGCCTGGGCCATGTTAGATGATAAGCTGTGTACTGCCCTAGGTGGTGGTAAGGTGGGAGCTGTGTGTCTCTCCGTGCTGTATCACTACATCTGCCCTGGTGTACTCCAACATGCTACATTCTCTGGTATGGCAGATGCAAACAGTCTACTGTGATATGGGCTCCATTTATTTGTCTCCAGCAAGAGAGAGGGGAATGACCTTCCCAAGAATCTCTTCCCATTTCTCTAAAATGTCTACCTGAGGCTGAACTGTTGCTGGTAGCAGCTCAGTAACACCTCCAGGTTTAGCAGCCAGTGGCATGGGAGTGGCTCATCATTGCCATTAAATTCATACATGGAAATCAGATGTTGCATCTGGCTCAGGCAGGATGAAAGCCTCTGCAAGAGAGTGGCTTTGATGAGCAGTTTAAAATAAAAATGGAATCAGATTTAGGTTTTTGATGTGGGGTGTTTTTGTAAATAAGCTTATTGTATTAAGTATTTTAAAAATTTGTGGCACAAGTCTCTAGATAAGCATTCTGCAATTTATTTCTTCATGTAAGTATGTCCTTTTATTTATTGGTGAGTAAGAAAAGGTTAATTAAAATAGTAACAGTAGCTTAAAAAAATCTTGATTGAGGACAGAACATGAAAAATGACACATGGCAGGCTGATCTTAATAGTCAACATGATACGAATTTGTTGGGAGGCTCCTGTTTGATAACATTTCGTCTAACATTTGGCAATAAGACACACCATCCTTACTGGTAGATTGTGAAATGTGTAAATACATCTGTTAAAAAGCACAGTCTAGAAAATTACAGCTCATTTATCATGCCTGCTACCTTTCCATGAGCTGTCTGGTAATGTACAAAGGAAATGTCTGGCTTGTATCTTCAGGCATGTATCAGTGCTAGAGGTGGCCTTTGTTGATTCCAGAGTATTACTGAAATACTACTTCTTCAGAGCATTATCCTTTTGGTGATACATTTTTGTGGGTATAAAAAATAACTGGGGGCTAACTCTCAACTTAATATAATACACATAAAAATGTGTCTTATCTGAGGACTCGGTGGTACCAGACTGAAGAAGGGTTGGTATGTAATTTTTGTTCTGGTTTGGGAGGTTTCTTTTTTTAACTCCATAGCTCTAACATCTCCTCCCTTCAGAGTCTGACATTTGATTGTTTTTCACTTTTTTCTTGTAAGACTGATTTTTCTCCAAATGTCCACTTCCATTTAACTATTCTCCATAGTTTTCATTTAATTTTTAATCTTGATGTTTCCTGAGGAAATTTCCTGACTAGACAGTGGCAGAAAAGCAGACACCAAGCTGGCATTTGAAAATGAACGATGGAATAGTTTTCTTTGGAACAATATCACCCTCTCCAGAGACTCACAGGAGAATCCATTTACCCTCTGACTAGTAATTATGCCATAGAGATGAGCTTGAATCCAGTAGGTGACATTCAAAATTAAAATATTTTAAGGAAATATTTTAGGGGCATTTTATGTGGGACACCTTTGCAAATGTTTCATGTTAAATACCTGAATGTATTATTACATGTTTAAAACTTTTGATCTATGTATGAAAGGCATACCCACAACATAGCCCCTCAGCTTCCTTTATTCACTCTCATCTGCATTTGTTTTCATGACTTGCTGCTTTGTGCAAATAGCAATTCACAAGCAGTGAAGCCAACATGGAAGACACCTGGTTCTCTTTCAAAACTGTATCACAGTACAAACACTTCTCTCATTCTTGTGTCACTTGCAATAGCTATCTGTGTATCAGAGCTGAAAAGCATCTTTGCAATCCAGAAGACAAAGCAGTTCTATCTATGGTGGTGTTCCCCTTTGCTGCTTAAGGCTGATTGCTACAAGACCATGTCCTTTCATGATAACCCCAGAATGGAGGGCTTCATGTTCTAGTGCTTGTGACAACAGCCAGGGGAAGGGTTTGTGTCTATTTTACTACATCTCTGTGAACTGCGTTAAAAAGATTTCATTGTTTGAAAAGCCGGGTATGGTTCCTTGAACAGTATTTATTTCTTAATACCATCTGCAGGAACACACAGTATTTAAGAGAATATACTGATTAAAGAACATTGTAATTGCAGTGAGATTATGCATTTCAAGTGTTTCAAGTGGCAGTAATACAAGGGTTAGAGAAAGTTATTAATTCCCATTCATCTATCATATACGTTTAAGTGATTTCTAGTTGATTGTTGACTATTCAATATAGCAGTGTCCAGAAATTATTGGACTGGGCTTGATACTATTCCTGATGAACAATGAAGGTTTGTCTGAGTGTCAGTAAGATCATTCTAATGAGGAAATAATCTCTTCTGGTGTTCTGATTTCTCTGGTTTTAGGGTCTTATCCCAAGGCCATTGAAGTCATTGGAAGCACTCCTAGTTTCACTGGCCCATGTTTTAGGATGAGGATTGCCTTGCCTCTTCAGTTCAGGCTGCTTAAATGAGCTTACCAATGGACTGAAGAAAGTGGGACAGAATTTATTCTGGAGAGGAACTTAGAGTTGACTTTGTTTTCCTCAGTACATCAGATTATTGCTGGTTATTGCTAGGGAGATCAGGGTCTAGATTATTGACTACTGCTGTGCAGCAGAACAATTGTATTGCTGTGTTATCTGCTGGTGTTGGCTTGGAAATTTTCATCTCAAATTTACATCCATAAATCTTAGGAAAGTCAAGTCTGTTCTCAAGTAGACCATTAGTGCCACTTTACAATGTTAATGTAGGAAAGATTTAAATGAGAGATAGTAACAAAATCCATAGATACTTTGGAAATCTAACTGGGGAATTATTCATCATGAGATGAATGAGTCATACAATTAGCTTCTGTTCAGATGTCTCTCAGTTCTGCAGCTATTTGTTTATGTGTTCAAAAGATGATAATTTGTAAAAGGTGCATGCTTAAAATACCATTCTATAGAAAAAAGCTTGATTGTCTGGTAAGATTGCATGTCGTTACAAATCGTAGAGTTTTAAACAATATATATTTGGAGAATATATGAGCTTTGTGGTTGTTTCTTTTTTAGTAGCTACTTATCTAATCCCTAATTTACATTTGGTCACTCTTCCTCATTCTGATTAATTAGTATTGTGCATTTGTACATTAGCATTCTCTTGAGGATCTGTGAATCTTCGGCTTTTCGTGGTTGATGATTCTAGATTGTTAAGCAGGATGAAAACTGAAGGCTCTCAAAAAACCTGGTGTGTTAAAAATGGGCATGTTGTACTTTTAAAATTCTGGTTTCTTCATCTTTTTATAACTGCAGAAGAAAATATACAGTCAAGGAAGGTTGAATGAATAGGAATGAAGGTAGAATGGGTTATTGACATAGAATTCTTGTGCACCTTCTTTGGTGATAAACAGCAGGTAAAAGTAGCACTGGTAGCATGTAAAACAAAACAAATACTCGCATATGTACTGCCAGTCAGGAAAGTGACAGTGCAAATTGTGGTCCATGTCATCAAAATAGCTGTACGTCCCTTTCTTTCGTGCTAAAGTGCCTGTTTCAAAAAGGATTCTCAGTATGTCATAAGGTTTTCAGAGATGGGCTATTTTGGCCCACATGGGTTACCAGTGAGATTATGGAGAAACATCCTGATTACAGATCTGTGTTGTGTACCAAAGGATACATTGCATTCTTGTCTCAGGTGATTTAAAGGAGTGCACTGTTACACAGTAATGATGGTGTCAAGGATCCATACTGCCTTAGGGCTTGTAAGAATAATGAAGATACTGAAACTCGTGGAATAGAGTTGCTTCTTTTATTTAAAAAGAGGATAATCTGATAATGGTCCAAGATCAGGCTGGTACCTTACGTTAGGATCTGAAAATCAGCCCATGTCATTGTTTTGAGGTGATAATGTAACAACGTCCTGAGCAACTCCTTGCTTAGCAAATAGTAATGTACCCCAGATCCAGGAATATGCTGTGACACTCAGCTGTGGTTGAAAACAGTGAAACTGAGGCACTCAATACACTTAAGGATCAAGCCCTGAGGATCCTGATATCAGAGGACTCCGAGTGGTCAATCCATAAAATATTTTTGTCTGGAAAGAAACCTGAACCTTACTTTAGTTTGTAAGGATCACTGCACTGTCAGTCACTGTTAGCTTTTTTCTCTGAAAAATTATGAGATCACAGGTCGAGTTGAAATACAGTTTTTACATAAGTGAGATTTCTTTGTCTTGAAGCCAGAGCTTTTCTCTGTAGTAAATTGCTAAAGGAAAAACCAAGCTATGTTTACGAACTTAAACCAAAAGGAGTGCAGTGCAATTATAGTATTTGCAATTATAGTAACTCTATAGAATACTTGCTGATACAGGAGTTTCCCTTAGAAGATTCATTTCTCCTATGTTGCTGTTCTCTGATTTACCTTTCATCATTATAAACATGCAAAGAAAAACAGTAGAAACCCTGTATCTAAGATCACAGCCTTATCCAGTTACCATCCAGTGACAACAACTGGCTGAAGGAACACTTTCCATACAGAATTTTTAGCATGTTTTGAGTGGGACAAAGCCATCACAATATGTCTGGTTTTAGCACTGCTGTGTTAGGACTCAGGTACTAAAAACCTGGGTTTTTTTTCCACTGAACTCATCCTCTTATAAATTACCATGAAATGCCTGCTTTCAGATACCAACATTATTTGGGTCAGGGGTATGGGAAATCTCAAACCCAGGATACCAGAATAAGTACAGTGAACCCCCTAAAGCAGAGACTTTAATTTCATCAAAAGCCTTTCACGTATATAGCAAGATATAGACAAAATTGACCCATTAGTTACTTTTAGCATAGTAAGATAGCAATCTAGTAATGTCAGATTGGGCTGGTACCTTGTTATGAATTCTCAATGCCATTTTGTGTCTATTGTTTTTTAGTGATAACACAGTAATGGCACATGCTGATTTTTCTCTTTTCTGCTTGATGATAATAGATTCTTCAGCTGAATAAATTACTGCAAACTACTCTTGAAGTTAAGTGACTTTTATACCATTTAGAACCTGTATTTATTCTCCAAGGTATGCAAAATAATCTATAGTAACATGATAGAAGTAGTTAATTTATAATCAAAGTAAAAAGCCACCTAGAAATACAGAAAAGGATATTCTTTTCATAAGCTTAAAACAATTTACTTTGCAGTATTATATCTTAGAAAGAGATAAATGTAACTAATTCTGTGAAAACTCCCACAAGCATACTGGTGACTCTTGCTATGACTGCTTCTCTAACGTTACAGTGCAGAGTCTGCTTGGTTTGATGCTGCAAATATTTCTTTGACAGTACTTCATCTGCAGCTGTTCATGAACTGCTTTCTCGCTGTACAGCTCTGCATATACACTGTCTTGTGATACTGCCTTAGAACTCTCTTTGTTCTTCTAGGTGTGAGATTCTGCTCCCTTTGTCTATATAAAATAAACATCTGTAGTTCAAAGAAAATGTAAATGTTTTATCTGCACATTACCACAGTTTCTTTGTATACAAACAAGTCTAACACGAGTTTGATCTAAGCTTTGTGCAGATACCAAAGCATGCAATGCAAGGAGCATGTCTTGCTGATGTAACAGGTTTCAAAATAGAGATGTGGGGAAAGCAGACTGAGAAGCAAAACCTGAATCATTCAGGATAGCTTCTATGGTCGCAATCAAATGATACACAGTTCTGGGCCAAAATATAGTTGAGGTTTGGAGAAGAGTTAGGGGAAAGCTTGACTCTTACCTCCCTAACATTAAATGTAATGAACACAAGTTCTAAATGAATGAAAATGGAGCCATGAGTTAAGGTGTTCTTTAACAGAGACTTTGCAAAGAATTTGTCTCAAGATGGTTATCTCAAGTAAATATTAATTAATAACTTCAAATAATTTCAGTGCCCTATCCTTTGAGGAATAAACCACACCTTGAAAGTATCAGAATTAAATAAAGTAGGTATTGCAGGGATATTTTTTTTCCCCTCTAAAACATTGTGTATAGCTGATTTAGTAACCTTCATTGCTGATACAATTCATTGCTGATTAAGTTCCTATTAAATGCTCATATAATTCCATTTACATTTCTTCCCCATTGAATGCTGTTTAACAGGACTTCGTATTACTTCATAATTCATTCTACACTTCCTACCTCTATCAGCAAATGATGGCATACCCTACAGTGTAACACGATTATGATTTTATTAAAAGAGTGAAATAAGAAGAAACAAGATGAAACTTAGGTATAAGCCCTGTGGCTCCACAATAAGGCCTCAGATACATGACATTAGTGATGATTACCACAAAATTAGGCTGGGCAAATGAGCTGGTTTAGGAAATTCAGGCTTCACTTGTTAAGTCTGTTAAGTGTGTAAGCAGAAATTAGTTACATTCAATTGCTATATATTATTCATAAACACTGCATAAAATTCAAGCTACATGAATGGAATTTAATTAAATAAGTAATTTATTTGAACTCTGTGCTTTAATTTCTTCTGCTTTATGTCTTCTGAAATTTAGCTTGCTTTGTCTGGCTTGCCAGTTGAATACTTGTGTTTAACCATTTTGCCACAGAGTCTTCAGAGCATTTATTTGTGGATGCTGAGAATGTTCATGTTAGAGTACTCATTTAATAGATAAATAACATAAGAGATGATGGTGATCTTCCCTGCCTGATGCCATGCAGCATGCTTTTGTGAAGATCACAAAAATCTCTAGATTTCCAGTTCTGGCCTCTAAGACAAGCCACTGGGCTGTGTCTCAGCATCTCTGTGAGCCTTTTTGTTTCTTTGTGTTTACTGGGGACTGGTCTCAGAAGGGTATGTCTTCTACCAAATTTCAGTAAGGGGAATGGTATCTTAATGTTTTGGAATGAAGCAGCAGACAGGGAAAAGTGTTTTGGCAGTATTTCTGGTGAACATTGATTCCACGTTCAGTGTTGTTACAGATGTTGGAAGCTGACTAGTGTGGTGCTAAACCTCTCACAATTAACAAAAATACAGCCTGCAGCTACAGGACTTGTCTAATCTACTTGGTAAACACTCTGCTAAGAATTAATTAGCTATGGAGATACACAGGCAGAAAATACTTTTCTAGAAGGTGTGAGGCATTGGAAGTCGAAAGTGTAGTGGTGAGTCATGATACATGTTTCTGGGTCAGGACAAATTGTCGTTTCTGTTTGCCCTTGTGTGCCACAGAGATAATAGCTTTCTGCAACTGCAGAAACATGTAGGCTTGGTTCCTGACGGATAATGTGAGGGCAGGAAGAAACAGGCAGGAAAATAATATAGGAAGCATTGATAAATTCCACTCAAGAAAGTGTGCACTATAAAAGATAAACTAGTCACATGCTTCTAGTTAATTAAATAAGCAACAGGAGATTGTATATGGGGAAAAACTAGTTTGTCATTTATTAGAAAAAATAAGAATAAACCTGTTACATGGAGCAAGCTGCTGCTGAATTACTGTGAAGAGCAGTATTTTACAGGAATGGTCTGCCTACTGAAATATATTAGCTGGCTTTTCAGCACTAAATTGGCACACATTCCTTGTGTATTGAACTGATATGGTGATACTGCACCCATGCAAGATAATAACCAAAGATTAAGTTGGAGAAAGCTTTACCAGAGCAGAGGGGTTATACTGTAGACATTAATGGCACAATTAAAAAAAACCCCGTGTCCATAACTCCAGGAGATAGACTATATTTCTTCTGTGTTTATCTTGAATATTTGACTCCAACACATTTGTTCACACTTCTTTTTGCTGTTTGTGTTACAGAACTCAAGCTGTCTAAGAGTCAGGAAAACACTTTTATGGAGTTATTTCCCTATTAAAACCAATTTATAGACTTTTCATGAAGTATTAGAGAACAAAAGCTACTTGCTTTTATATCCTTGATCCAAACATGCTTCGATCCATTCTTTTTTTTTTAATTTCTATCTGATAATGCAGAGAGGTCTGCCTGTCTTCTCCCAGTCTTGCATGCAGATGGATGCAATATATGTCAATTTATTACATCCACCAGCAGAAATAATTTTTAATGGATTTTAACAGAAAGTTTACTTGATCTTCTATTCCACAAAGTTGGTAGTACCACCAGCTGGCAAGGAACTTTTAAGGTTTTGAACAGTCAGTGTTTTCTGTCACTCAGGAAGATAACTACTGGATGACATAAATGAAAAGCACTAGATAAATAGCTGGTACTAAAAGGTAAATATTAGAAACTAAGTTTACAAAGACATATTTAGATGCTATTTCATTCTTGTGCAATGTGCTTTATGTGTGTGGTTTAAGCACCAGACCCTGTGAATGGAACCTAGGATTTTCCTGTGTTAAAAAATTCCACTCATGCTTCTTTGTTAATTAGTTGACTGGTTTGGAAAGAAAGCTGTTGGTTGTTCAAGTTGAATTGGCAGAAACTGCTAATGTGAGAGAGTCAACTTTCCTCACAGGGTATCGTGAAGGAGAAATCCGAGGTTTGTGTTAAAAATTCCTAATGATTGTTTCATTTTCTGGGAAACTTTATGGTCTCTGTTCAAATTTTAAAAGATTTTGAAAAGAAACAAAAAAAGAGAGAGGGGGATAATGAAGTCTGCTCGGTGATGTTGAGAGATCTCATCTCTATTGTGCCGTACATAAAAGGAATACAAATAATTCTGATTCCTCCTGCCTTTTAAACCTTCCTATTTTCAGACTGGGAAGAGATCCCTGAGGATTTTGGATGAGGTTTTGGCCTCTGATTTGCAGAAAAATCAGACTTGTTACTGTGGTTGTTTTTCTGACTATATGAGTCTAATACTTCATTAATTAATATCTTGAAAACCATCTAAGGATTCACTGAAAAGAGTCAAAAGGGTGTAGGATACACACATAAGGAAAGTACGTGTCTCTGTTAAATATGATATGATGTCCATTCTGTCTAAATGATGCTACATTTGGCGATATTGGACCTGTGGCCATCTTCAGTGGCTGGTAAGTTGCAGAAGGGAGTGACATGCTTTCAGAAGCTGCAAAATTACTGTAGTGTGACACATTAGTAAATTCTATGCCTTCAGCATTTCTGCTGTATATTCGAATTCACATTTTTCTGCTTTTGGGAATTTGGGATGCTTGGCCTATAAAGAGATAATGACATGAGATTTTAGCTATAGTAAAAGGATGTTTAGTTGTTAGTAGACATAGGATTCTGGTTAAATTAAATTAATTGGGCCTTTTCACTTCAGAAATGCCTTTCTCAAGTGAACATTCAAACTCTTCTCCTGGGGTATGCTTGATAGTGTATCTATGTAACAATAATTAACGAAAAAGGAAATTACTAGTTCCATCAGTAGAACCAAGTTTGTCTATCAGCAGCTAATCATGTTGATGACTAGTTTTGTCAGATAGTAGAATTTTTTTAAAATCTCATTAGCACAAAACTAACTTCCTGTGTTTTTTCTTAATTTTCATACTCATAGTCTAATTAGACTACTAGATTTTCAATTGCAAAGAAGGCACAAGTTTTGTGTTCTATTTGATACAACTTTGCTGATACTTCACCCTCCCCAAGCACTTGTTACTGTCTTATCTGCTAGGCTTGTAGATAAGACAAATTTATAGTTTTATGTAGATAATCTTCTACTTATTAACCAGATGATCCTCTGTTGGTATTGACAGTAATTAGGAAGGACAGATGAATATTAAACTTGATGAGTCAACATATCCAGTGTCTAAGTTCTACCTTGCACACTTTGATTACTGGATCATCACAATGTGGCCCAATTCACTACTCTCTAGAGAGCAAGAGAATGAATATCCCTGTCAGTGGAAACCCATCTTCCAGGCTGTGCTTTTAAGCCCGTTCTTGAGGTTCACCAATAGTCTCATGCAGTTCGCCCAAAGGCTGTGAAAGTGGGTCATGGACACTGAATCTGTAATGGTATCACTACACCCTGTATACAGCTCTGTTCTGATGCCACCTGATTATTAGGCTGTTCTGATTTGGAAGTTTGTTTTTCTGATTAGCTCAAATTCCCTGTCATGGGATTTTTAAAGTTTTAAAGCTTTGAGATTTTTATAACATTTGACAACATTAATACATAGTATATGATTAAATTCTCCTTTTCTAAGTATAGTGGGGAACTGTAGTTGGAAGGAAGCTTACTTTTCTGGTTTACATAATTTTACTCTGAAGAAAATGCAACAATTGTATCCAAAATAACAATTTTAGTACATAAAAATCATTAATTGAGAAAAATGATCTTGCCTAATGAAAATGGTTCATATATTCCTTCAATTGTTTAAACACAGATGATTTTTTATGCCCAAGAGTAGTGTTGCTTTTAAGACATCTCTTAGCATAATAAATCCAAATTTTATGTGATAATTGAGAGTTTTATGTTAATATTGCAGTTTAGTAATGATATTATTGCTCATTACAGATAACGATATCAAGTCAGAAAACAGATATATATATAGGAATGTCTTAGCATTGATAATATATTATATTTTGTAGGGCAAATCCGTATATTACAATCACTGACTTAAGAGGAACAATATAAAAAGAAAGCAATGTAACTTAAGATGAGCAACTGATTTTCCACTGTTTTGATTTTACTGAAGATGGTAGTTTGAACATCAAAGTTCAGGCTTTGGATGTGGTATTCCAGTGCAAACATTTTCAAATGTAGGCCATATCTGTAAGAAATACAGCCTCGCATCACGCATCAAAGAACCCATCTCCAAAACATTATTTAAATGCATTGTTTAGTAGAATAAAAGTTGTGTAAAAGTGAATTCCCTGCCATCACCAAATCACCACGAGAGCGTGATCACCAACAACCATGAGAATAACCTGAGGATTTTTTCTGTTACATGCTGTGGTTATTTCTTGGGTAAAATATCTTAAAGATCTTAAGCCTTCTTGAGGCAGAAGGACATAACCTTTGAAATCTTTAGCAGAAGTAACACAATGCTATCTCTTCCTCCAATTTAAAGGAAACCTCCAGCATAGTTCTTTAAGTCCCTACAGTTAAGGCTACATTAGCCTAGAGCTAGCAAAATGTGTGTTATTAAAGGTCTGGCCTATTTTCCCGAGTTATTGTAGCTAGTGTTCATGTCATTTGCTTATTTTGGTGCATCTACACATACAAGTTTTATAAGAATTAGACTAGAAACTCTCAGCTGAATCAGTGATGTACTGTCACACAAACAGTTCCATTTCTGCTCCTTGCTTCCAGTTACATAACAATTTGATTTCAGTCAATAGAGTGTAATGCTAAGCTGAATGAGTATTCATACATGAGCTGTAAACTTGTAAACTAAATCAATCTTTAGAGCAATCACATTGGCACAATAGTTATGTGGCGTTATGATCTTTAATATGGGTGAAGAATGAGACATTTTTTGAACGGTGCCAGGAGAAATATTGGTAATAAAGTAAATAGGAGTGCAAAATGTATTGTTAAACTGTCAACTAGCAAACAAGACAAATTCAAATACTTTTTATTTTACGTAGATGAAGGATTTCAATCTCACTGTAAAATGATGTAGCTCAAACTGAGGATAAGCTAAAATCACACTCTCTAACATTACAACTGTATTACAATTTAAACAAAACCCAAACCAACCAATGCATTAAGTGTAATTTTAATGAAGTTAGAGTGGCACCCAATGGTAGGATCTGACTTTGAGAGAGCCTTTGCAATAATCAAATAATATTATGATGACTTATGCATATTTAGATTTGGAATCCTCATGGTACTATCTGAGACAAACAAAAAATTGTACAAGATATCAGAGGATAATTATTTTCTCTTTTGGACCTTTGGAATTTACCTTGATGAGTTTCAAGACTTTATGTAATTGGTTTGCTGATTAGGGATGGATTTCATTGGAGAGAATCCCTTGTTACAAAAGAAGCATGGAGTTTTTTTGAATATGCAGTGTTAGTGTGCTTCTATAATCTGATCCCAGTAGGTGGATTTCTATGTGAAACTTCACAGGCTTTGTAAATTACAGTGTCAAATGTTTTTAGTGATTACATCTTTACTATCTGGAAGACTGAATGTCTACTGGATTTTGTAACCAGTACGTTTAGTTCCTATGGTTTAGAATAGCGGTTCTAGTATAGAGCACAGGTTTTTTGTCTCTGGCATAGCAACAAAGGAAGGCAAAGTCCCTTGAAATAAGCAGACAGGTAGTACAGGAATTTACAATTTTTAATTACTGATTTATGATCCTGTATTGTGAAATAAATAGCTCAGAACAGAGCTGAGGGAAGAGTCTGAGGAATGTGTGAGGTAGGGTCTTTGGGAATAAAAATATTAGACTCACTTGAATTGTTTAGAAAATATGATAAGTTACAGTGGCAGAAGCCATGTTGGTCACAGGTTTCATAACTGACTTCCAAAAAAGTCACCTGCCATTTGGAAAAGGCAGGGGAAGTGGCACGTATAAGTGGATCTTATTATAAGGTTCAAGCACAAGAAAGCAAGACACAGTCAGCAACTTCTACTACTGTAAGACAAAGAAGACAGGCCATGATAGGAAAGGTTAAGGGATTAAAAAAGAAACTACAGTCATGCAGGCTGTAATGCTTTAAGTCTACGTTTAAAACTGTTTGTGAGAAATGCTGGGAAAAAAAATGGTGCTGTTAAGCTATGGAGAAGTTTCTAGTAGCGAGACTGTAGAAAAGAGGTTTTTTGCAGAGATCCAGTTATTGAATGATGGTTCAGGTGGATTAGAGAACTGCAACAAAGGAGGTGGGAGTAATATAGCCCATAAGTGTAGAATGTTGGTCAAATAATATGAGAAAACAAAGGACCTTCCTTAAGGAAAGTTTTCTGTAGTTTTGCAGCTTCCTAAAACAAAGCAAATCCTCTGTAGTGAGGTACACACAAAGAAATAACCCTTTATATAAAATAAGCTGCTTTGTTGTCATTAGAGAGAAAACTGAATAAATAGGTACTGATAAAAGCATGGGAGAGAGCAAGAAAGTAACCATGTGGGGTTTTATTGTAGCCAGAAGTTACTTGGAAGAGCTTTTTGTAAAAAAAAAAAATAAAAAAATCTTTTTTTCAGTATAGTAGCAAAAAAAGTTATAGTATAAATTCCCTTTTGCATACACACACAAGCCCAAGGGATGGGTGTAGGTCTGGAATGAGGCAGATTAACCAGTACTAATAACCTTCTTTATTCATGCCTCAAACTTCAGTGTACCTGAATGAGCTCAGGTTGCATTATCCCTAATGTGATTGCGTTAGGAACACATGAACAGTGATAGTGAGCTCAGAACAGGGTTTCATCTACGTCACTATCCAGCTTCTAACATGACAAAGAATGCTGGTTAGAGAGACAATAAAAGGAACAGCATATAGAACAGGCACTTGGAGCTTTCTGGAATAATTTTCTTTCTTCAGACTTGGGAGTTCTTGTGTGGCTGTGAGACAGCATAGTTCCAGAAAGGCTGTCTGATCTTTCACTTGTGTGTGAAGAGGGACCTCTGTTTGCCAGATTCCCACAGAGAAGTAACCAGACAGGATTGCTGCTGCAAGGCTGTGGCAGAAGAGATTAACTACATTCACCTTCTACAGTCTAGGCACTGTAATTAGAAAAACAATACACCACTACACAAAGCAATATGCTTATAATTAAGTCAGCATGTTCTGAGGGTAGAGGAGGGGAAGAGTTTAATGATACTCTAACATGCTTATGTGAAAGGGAACAAATGAGACATATGGGTTGGGACAGTTTTTCTCTGAACGTTTTATTCAAAGAAATCATAAAACAACATTGGTGAGGCAAGAGTTTAAAAACTGATGTCATTGAGCTTGATAGCCAATAACAACAGAAAATGTCTTCTTTTTTAATTGCATGGATGAATGTAATAAATTTTATTTCCTGCCATAAGTTGTTATAACGGATTGTAATGGAATACATGAATACACCAAACTGAACACGACATACAAATTCAATTTAGGCAGGAAACTGCTGCATCTTAACCAAATAAAGAGGGCCTGTTTCTTTTGCCTACAACTGCTAAAACTCCTTTCCAGCCAAATGAATTTCTCCCAGTGGAAAACCTGCTGCTGCGGACCAAACCAGATTCATTAAAGTGGAATCTGAACCACTACACTTTTGAATGCCCCAGGGTTTAGGAGTGTCTGGGGCCTCCCTCTGTGTACAGTTGGCTGCAACTTACTACAAAATGATGCATTATTGCTCAGAATGGAGAAAGGTGCCATAAAGGTGATGGGTTCTGAGCTCCTTTACTCATGGCTTTGGTGTGCTTGAAGCCGTCTTCCTAGGATAAATTGGGACCACGCTGCTGTAAGTTTTACCAGAAATCCCAAAGACTTAGGCAGCAGCTTGGAGTCAGTGGCTCAGAGACACATAGTGGCAACCACGAGTGTGATGTAGATGGGATCCCTCTTTGGTCAGTGGATTTGAGGAAGTTCTTTGTCATAATAGTTCTGTATCCCTTCCACACAACACTGTGTGTGTCTTCAGGCTGGTTAATCTCAGTACAGAGTCAAAATGACTGTGTTGTGTTATCGACTAGACAAACTGCTGTAGCAGATTTGGGTCTAGGAGTACTGGCTTTATTGCTACTTTAAAAGAAACTCCAGTGCAGGATCCCTAAAGCATCATCCTGATCCACAAGATGTGGCTTTGCTGTTTGAGTGTGTTCCAGGGGTTTCTTCACCAAATCTCTACCCTTCAGAAACAAGCCTTGACTTTGAAAGTAATAAGGTAATTGCTTCCATAGTAATACTTTTTCTTCAAGCTTATGTTAGTAACAAGTGATAATGAGAAAATCTGTGTTGTACCAGTTTAAATCCAAAATAGCTTTAGTGCTCACTCGGTGCAGGTTTTTCTAAGAGAATATGCATAGCCCTATGCAGATGTTCTTTCAATAGCACTTTGCTTGCAAGCAAAACTCTGATCTTTAATTGTCAAAGTGTTGAACAACCCTGAGCTGTTCTAACTTGCTGGAATTCTCTGCTGAAATGTCAAGGTCTTTTCTCACCTTTTATGGAGTAGGAAAGCTCCCACTAAATTGATAATGGAGGCAATGCTCTTTGGTACTTCTAAATATTTAATTTGATGCTGGTTATGACTTTTTTCAGCTTTATCCCTGTTGACTCTGTAAGTAAAAGCTGGCAAGATTTGGCTCGGTTTTCTGCAATTACAAGGCTTTAAATCTGTCTTTCTTTGAGTTTTGCTGAAGCAAAACAAATACTTATTGACGTCAGCAGGCGGTTGTAGGAATAAGGAAAGAGCGAAAACAACACAGTTCTGCAGCTGTAGCTCTCCATCTAAAAGATGTATAACTTAATAAATATCTTCAGTAGCTGAGGGAAGACTCAGAATTTGCCTGTAGCATCAGTTTTTATTCCTTTGACATTTTCCTCATCTTGGGTCTGGTTTTAGGCTTGCTGCCATGGAAACATACAGTGAGGCTAAAAGGTATGCCAGAGAAAAGGTTTCTTCTCACTGTCAGACAGCAGAAGGAAGTAGAGGCCAGAGCTGCTGTTTGCAGCTGTGAATAGCAATGGAATGAAAGGGATTTAAAAACTACGTTCTATTTGCATGTATGTAGGTGTCACCCTAGACAGCAGTTAAGCAGCATACAGCTGCTTGTATCTCCCTCCATCCCTGCAGTGGGACTGAAACGGGGCGGGGG
>VWZY01007623.1:883228-917848 GCA_013399075.1 Chloroceryle aenea | reverse complement strand
GGGGGGAGTAAAACTCATAGCTTCAGATAAAGATAATAGGTCAGAAAAGGAAGGGAAAGTAATAAATAGAATATGCAAAACAAGTGATGTACAATACAATTTTTCACTACCTACTGATTAATTCCCAGCCAATTCCCCCAGTTTATGTACTGGGCATGATGTCATATGGTATGGAGTATGAGAAGCTGAAGAGTCTGTGACTTAGTGTAAACACTGCTTAGCAGCAACTGAAACATCCATGAATGATCAAAGTTATTCTCATCCTAAATCCAAAGCACAGCCCTGTAGCAGATACTAGGAAGAAAATTAACTTTTTTCCATCAGAAACCAAGACATCAGGCAAAGCCACTGGTGGGTAAGTTCAGTGTCCTAGAGCATGAACAGATGAGTTGGATAAAATAATTTTTTATTTCAGAGGATGCTAGCAGGATGACATGACATGTTAGCTTCACAGCAAGGAAATAGACTCCATGTCCCAAGTTATTTTCGTACTCCTGTGTCTAAAATACTCTAGTCAGCTCAAAATCACTGCTAGTGATACTTTTTAACATATTACTAGTTGATTTTGATTGTATCTGTGCTTTTCCCATGCACTTTGTTTTGTTCAGCAGGCATTCATGAAAATAGGGCCCAGGGTACCCTGAGTTTGATGTCTTCTCGCATATGCTCAGTACTTGATTCCTTCATGTTAAGAGATGGCTGTGTTCACCATGGGCAGGAATAGAGCCAGTTCAAAATCCTGTAAATATTATGCATCTTTTTTCCATCTGTCTTGCAAGAGGCTGCATAGAGTCACAGAATTTCTGAGGCTGGAATAAACCTCCAAGATCATCAGGTCCAGCCTATGAACCAACACCATGACATCAGCTAGACCATGTCACTGAGAGCCACATCCGATCTTTCCTTAAACACCTCTAGGGATGGTGACTCCACCACCTCCCTGGGCAGTCCATTCCAGTGTCTAATCATCCTTTCCGTGAGGAAGGGCTTCCTGACATCCAACCTAACCCTCCCCTGGTGCAGCTTCAGGCCATGTCCTCTCCTTCTGTCACCAGTTGCCTGGAAGAAGTAGAGAGTGGTGAGGTCCCCCTGAGTCTCCTTTTCTCCAGGCTGAGCAACCCCAGCTCCCTCAGCCTCTCCTCATCAGACTTTCTCTCCAGTCCTTTCCCCAGCCTTGTTGCTCTCCTCTGGACCTGCTCCAGCACCTCAGTAGCCTTCTGGCAGTGAGGGGCCCAGAACTGCACACAGTACTCCAGCTGAGGACTCACCAGTGCTGAGTACCCTCAGACTCTAGGAGAATGAAGAGAGTTTGTGAGGTCTCTTTGGAATAAATGGTGTAGGTAAGAGGAGAATCAGCCTGGGAAGGAGGAGAGTTGCAAATTCAGGTTTGCCAGTCTTCCATATACCCAGCTCCCATACAAACAGATAATTGGAGGATTTTGTCACAGCAGTTAGGTGAGTTAAATACTAGAAGCACTCTTCTGCCAGCTATTCTGTTCTATAGTGCAATGAAAATATTCCTATCATGAATGTAGATCATTCACATGGAAGTGTTGTGGGCAATACAGGTTACCCCATTACTCCCAAGGGAAATAATCCCAGCGAAAGGATGAGATTGTCCAAATAACTGTGTCTGTGGTAGGGCAGTTGTCAGGCAAACAGGTTTCCTACAAAAGCTTGTGCAGAAGACTTGTCTGGAGAAAGGAAAATATTGCAAACACTTTGTTGTTGATGTTAAAAGAAAAGCTTTGAAAAAAGTCCTCATGTTTCCCAGTGAAATAAGACTCCATGAAATCATATCGCGTAAATGGGAGACAGACATTTCAAGATAACTGAGGAGGAAATATGCCAGCAAAACAACAGGAATAAATTTTAAAAATAGAAACGTTATTAGTGTAGAGGAGACCAGCCACTTTTCACTGGATATCCAGGAAACCTGTGTCCTGACCCTTCTCTTAGCTCAAGACATGTTAACAGGTCTGCGGCAAATACAGCCTAAAATGGAGATTTACTTCCCATGCCCTAACACCCTGGCAAAATCTGTTTGGAGTAGTGTACCAGTTCACTTCCCTTGGAGCTGCCAGCAAGTAACTGTTGTCCTTGGTTTCTTGAGTTTCCTTCCTTCCTGTTCCTTAGACAAATTTCAACAGACAGAAATAATCTAGAAGACTACATGATTTTAGTTTGTATGGAGCCTTGTGTTCAGTTTTAAAAGCTATATATGCCAATGACATGAAAGAAAACTCTTCTCCTGATCTGGGAAGAGCATCTGTAATTATAATGCAGCTCACAGTTTATATTAAAGACAATATAGCCTTGTAATAGATCACAGTGGTAAGTCTGATACTAAAAATCATGCTGTCTTACAGCTCTAATGAAAGCTTTAATACTAAAGCTTTGCTTACGCAGTGTCTCAGATAGAATAGACAGCAGTATCCATCTTCTTCTTCATTTCTGCATACAAATGATGTTTAAATAGTATGGATATTAGTGTTTGTAATTCCAACTGTGATAGCTCTGGGCTCATTGAAAGAGTGTCTGTTATGAACAGCAACAGAACTAGCCCTAGAATGAAACCCAGGCAAATTTTTAATTCAGATTATTCTTTCATAAATCTGAACAAGATTTGGATCATTACCTGTGACACTTGGGTTGCCAAAGTAACCTTGACTAGCCAGCTGATGTTTGCATACCACATGACACGATCACCATGGAGATCCTGTCCATGTGATTTTTCAGACATGATTCAGTTGCAGACACACAACAGTGAGCAGGAGAGGAATTAATTATTGGTAAGGAATGCTTTTGCAGACAGGTTTTCTCTCTGTCTGAGAGAAAATACAGAAGGTAAATTTCTCAGTGTTTTATCTGGATCTAGAGGACTAGGGCAAAGGTAATAGGGGGAAGCTCTCAGCTTTCATCAGGAAATACTGAGGTTTTTCTAATGGAGAGTTCATTCTCTGCCAAGACTGGAGGAGTGGTCATAAAGTGCTGGTCAGTGTGAAAACCATGTTTGAAGGATAATACTAATTTATAGGTTATATATTTGAGTAATTTAAATCTACTGAACAATAGTGGTATTCCTTCATCAACTGAGAGTTTTATCCTCTCCACGTACCTTCTGTTCTCATTCACACACAACCTAGTTATGTCAGGGAAAATGCACCAGTGGAACAGGGAGCGTAATTTGTTCATATACACAGAATATTCAAATTCTCCTCAAAAAGTAGCTGTCATGGTGTATGCTTCCCTTTCCAACATCTACTGAACCTCACAATAGCATTATGAAGTAGATTTTGGGCCTGTTCTGCACAATACCAAACCAAAGGCTTTGCTGAGTGTTAGAAAGGTCCTGTAAAATAATCTGAACCTTCTCTGTCTTTAAAAATGTTTCTAAACCAAGGCTTCTAACTTTAAAGTTCTAGTACATACCTGTATATTTAGACGATTACCTAAATCCCTTTGCTGTTCCTGCATTTCTTGTATTTCACTTCTGTTTGGAAGGATTAAAGAGGAAGGGGACATAGCTGGAAAAGTAAGACTTCGGGGTGATCTTTGCAGAGAAATTTACAGGGGTTTATTTCATGGCTAGAGGGGAACAGTCTTGACATGCTGGAATGCTTAGATGTTTTCAATGTGTAAACAGAGGACAAAAGTTGATTCTTTGATATGACATGAAAATAAACAGCAATATTGAACCTAAAGTTGTGGAACTAATGAGAGTGGAAAACTATGGTTGTAGATCATAAACTAAATGCTCTAAACAGATGCTCTGTTCCGTTGTGCCTGTCTGGAGGTGAGACACATTCCTTTTCTCTGGGTGCTGATCACCTTTTTGATAACATGTGATAATACAGCTTTAGAATGATTGGTGAGTTTGACACTGAGATCGTTGAAATAATTTCACTTCTGGCTTGGATTAAATTTATAACCGTGACATGAGATTCTTCAGCCTTTCATACTAAAACTTAATTTATCAAAAAGAGGAATGAAGGATTCCTTTATTGTTAGCAGAAATCCTTAATGTACCTCAGGGAGACCCAATTTGCAGTCTTTGCCACCATCCAATAAACCTACCTTAGGTGAGAGTGAGGGGGTTAAAGAAGTTGTCTGCACAAATGAAACTGTAATCTGTAGATGACAGTTTGGTCAACAAACTGCATACAACCTCAGCGCAGTAAAAGAACGTGCACTCTTCTAGTGCACTAGCATCTTTCAATTCCTTTTTTTTTTCCTCAAGTAAATATATAACTTTACTAAAAAAAAACAAAGATATAACAGCTTCATGTAGGATGTTGAAAGCATTGTTTTGACATTTCTGCTAGGCATGGAATGTTTCCACATGGCACACTGGCTCATTGTTTCTCTCTACTAAACATCCATATTACTAATGTGGGACTAAAGCCCCCAGTGTGTTACGTTGGCATAGCAAGCAGTTCAGTGTTCCAACTTTGCAGTTGCTTTTATTTTACTCCTGAGATTGATTCTTTGTAAGATCTAAATATAGAAATGGATCATTATGTTTAAAATAATATCCAAGGGCTTGAAAATAGCATCCATTTCTTAGGCAGGCTGCATTTATCTTTCATACTGTGAAATGGTGCAACAGCTGATTAGTAATACGTTTTCCATTGAACTTTTCCTGTATTTATAAAGCAGTAGACTGCTTTTGCTGTCTTCTAACAACAAAACCAATGTTCCAGAGACAACTGAATGTTGGCAAGCATTTATGAATATCTCAGTAGAGATTACTGTTGGCTCTTGATTTCAAATACAGAACAGCCAACAAATTGGTTTGAAGTAAGATGGGTAAATAAGTGGAGGCTTGATTATAGCAATACAAAGTTGGAGCATAATAGTTTGATTCAGGTATATATTATTTATAAAGAGTCAGACTTACATCCAGGAAAACATCTGTAACCAGGAACTTTCCAAAGTAATCATGGTCTCAGTACAGTTTTCAGGCTTATGCTGTAATGGGGATCCAAGGTTAACTTTCTCACTTCAGTTGCAGGCCTCAGCAAATTGAAGGATCAGTGCCATGGCTACCAGGACAATAGAGCGGGAGACCTGAAATGAATGACTTAAGATGAAACACCAGACAAGAAATCTGTCCCAGTTAATAATTTAATCTGGGGAAGACAGTGCTAAAACTAAACAAGAAAAATCTAAGGAGAACATAGGAAAAAAACCCCAACCTAGTACTGAGGCAGGTGTACAAGATGCAATTCAGGAAAAAAGTCTTTCAGTCAATTTAAAATGGACTGTTCTTACACAGTCCCATCAAAAGCTGTAAAAACCCAAAGTAATCAGAAGTTAGCTGCAAACATCCAAATGTAATGTCACAATCTGACACCATATTGTGTTAGTTGCTTTGTTTGGAGTACACCTTGTTTTTCATTAATTTAGGTTTGCAGAAACCATTTGAGTAAAACCATGTGTTGTGGCTGCAGTTTTTAATATAGATATTATCCTTTTTCTGCTCTGAGTGGTTACATGTAATAACGACTTTGTGCTTTCTTCTACATGTATTTCTAACATAGAAAAGCATTGCAAATTAAGTGTACTGACCACCTCACTGAAATTATGTAAGTAATTTTGGATATAATACGATTGCTAAAGCTGGTTTCTTAGCTGCAGCATGAGTCCTTTGCTATTAGTACTCTAATAGTAGTACTTTGGTATTTTAGAAATGCTAGTAAGAAAACAATTTTTTTCTCTCCTTTTTTTTTCCATGCAGGCTTGTAGTTTATTAAATTTGAATTGCTCTCAGCTTGTTGACAGAACAACTGCAATGAAGTTATACCATGTCTCCAGTGCATACACGGGTGTTGCAATCAGTAGAGGCAAACCATTTATGGCTGTCATTACAGAGTATTCTTTTTTGATTTTAGGGAAATAAAAACATTGCAGATCTGTCTTTCTGGTACATTGATTTACTGTATCATTACTTCTAGGAACAGGACATCTTTTTTATTTCTAATACCATGCCTTTTCTCTTTAACAATATCTAGAGCTAATATGATACTACACAATTAGCTGCTTTGTTAAACTGAGACTATGTAGACATCTCTGAACTACAGCCTAGTGGAAAGCATGACCTTTGCTGCAGTAACATTTTTTTTTAATATATAAAAACACACCATTCTAAAATTTCACAGACAAACTTTAAAAATTTTTGTGTCCTTTTTTTTTCTTACTTTGGCATCAAGACCTAAGTATTAGTAATTTCACGAAACAAAATTAAAATTATATCAAATTGCATTTGTCTTTCTAGACCATGTTGTTTGTTTTACAGACAACTTCATTACTGCATAGGTTGTCTTAATTTCTAGATTCACTATCATTGCTGAAAGACACCTGAATGAGGATATGTGATAATGTATCCATGACTGTACCATTTGTAAAGCAGAAAGAGATGGGAGAAATACACTTGTTCAATTTTTTTTTTCTCCAATTATAAAAGCATATTCCCTAAAGCAATTGCAAATTGTTTCAAACTGAGTTAGAAAGGTTCTTTTCATGTGTTTATCATTTTCCACTAGGATGAACAGATAGAGGAAGATTCTACTCTAGAATATGCTTAAAAACATCAAACTAAAATATGAATTAATGCAAGTGTGCTTGAGGGAAAATGGCAAACTTCAGATTCCTTTTACTCCTTTGCTATTAATTATTTTCCTCTAGTGCTGCTTAGGAGTGCTGATGTTGGATTCACACAGTCGTGGCTGTGCAGCATTCTGGGTATTTCTGTAAATACCACTAACTGGTTTGCCAACTTTCCTTACATAAATACATGGAAAATGGAAGCATTTTCCTGTTGTACACTAATGTGCAGAAGTAGTTCGCAAAGCTCTGTCATACTCGCTGTGTCAATTGGGGGGCTCTCGAGGCTAACCACCATTAGTTTAGACACAAACCCTCTAAGAGCTGATCTATACTAGATGCAAATAAAGGCCAACAGAGTTTTTGTTATTTGTTCCGATGGAAACTGTTTATATTGGTAAACTCTTTATATTGGTAAATGCTCCTTTACACTGTTTCAAATCCAAGAGCCCTCTGCTGATGATAATGCACAAGAAGAAAATCAATTAGCTCATCCACATAAAAAAAAAAAAGTATGTCAGATCCATTTACTTGTATTTGAGATGACCAATGAAAGTAGCAACCAAGATAGAAGAACTGGTGAGAAGCCATTTAGGGACACAGTTCTGTAGGAAGAGGGAAACCTGTTTGATTCATGCTACTGGAAAGGTTATTTCTTCTGAACCAGAAGTCAAACACTTCAGAGAACCTCCAATGAATTCCAGGATTTCCGTGTGCCTCACTGTATTACTAGTTAAGCCTGGATCTGTTTTTAACCAAGTGCAGAGTGGTTCACTGTCTTCATTGCTAATGTGCAGACACTTGGGCACAGACTTGGTAGAAGCTCCATGCCACACTCTGCAGCAGGCACACTATACAGAGCATTTAAATAGTCACCTGAAAAAGTAAATACTTTACTACAGTCTGCATAGAAAACTCAAGCCTTAACCATACTTGTATAGCAAGGAAGGGTTTTAATGTTTTCTGCCCTCTATAGTATAAGAGGAAATGGTTTCAATATTCAGGCAGCTTGGGAAACACGTAGTTGCAGTCTTGGTTGAATAAGTGGGCTGTTAGCAGCCATAAACATAAAAATTACTCATTTATAAAATAGTTCATGTTCTCTTAATGCAGACACAGTGTGCTGGTTGGCATTGCACTAGTACAGTTGACTAACTTTGGTAGGTAAGCTGGAGTGTTATTTAATAAAATATACAGATGTTGTATCAGCTCTTCAAACTGTTTTTTTTTCTTTTTTTTTGTATATTTAATAGCTCCATCTGTATTCCATAGCCACTATTATTGTTATAAATTTTGTTGTTCCCTTTGCCTCAGCCTGCTGTTTGCATTCGCAGGCTACTTACAAGTGTTCTGGAAACAACTCCCAAACCTTTCTCCAGAGTCTTAAATTTGATACTGTGCATATGAAGAATGCAGGGAAAGCACATTTTCTCAAATTTGCCTTACTAAGTATGATATGGTACAAATTAAAATGAAGGCTGCATACTCTCCACATAATGTTCTGGCAATAAATTTCAAAGGACAGGCAAGGGTGTTTGCAGATTTCTCTAATTCTGTCACACATAGGCTGGGTATTTATGCTGTGCTACAGACTCCTAAAATCTTGATCTGGTTAATAAAAAATAATCCAGCTGCTGCTTCTTTAGAGTCTTTGTTGGATATTCTTAAAGGAATGTTGTCAATAGTGAAGAACAAGTCTTACAGGATAATTACAGGATAATTCTGTACAGTGACTTCAAGAAAATTACGTGATATTGTGGACAACATTTAGAGGTCAGTCTTCTATCCAGCAGGATTCATGTGGTTGTGTTTCCCAAGGTTAACTTACAACTATGTCCTAACTTAGAAAGTCTTTGTGTTTTGCAGTGCAATTTTTCTTCTGTTCTAATAGCTTTTTTTTTTTCAAATCTGGTATTTACTAATTGAGGAAACCACTTTGCAAACTTAATATTGTAATATTGAGTTCACTACGGTCAGCTTTCAAAATAAGGCTTACAGCTGGTATGGACAATTTGTGCCCAGCATCCATCAAATTTAACTGGAAGTTGAAAGCTGTATTTGATTACTATCTTTAAAAATCTCACACCTCCATCTGCATTAGACATTCAGTAATTATTTTAGGTACCTAAACCCTAATTCAGGCTTTTAAATGTACTATGGGATCCACCTGTTTCCAAGTCAGCATATTGTTTCAAACTTCTATGCCATTATTCTTAAAATATAAACTATGTAACGGATGGTAGATGCTATTAACATAAAGCTCTTTCATGTCTCAACGTGTCCTGTTATGCTGGCAAAAAACAATGTGATGAGGATATGAAACAGCCTTTATGTGTACAATCTTAGTTCCTGATGTTTCCCACCATGAAAGTGAGGCAGCTCTTGACATCTTCCCAATTTCAATGATTTAATAGTGGTCTGCATGTTGCACATTGAACATTCAGTGCAACACACAGGAAAGTTCAATTCATCAAGACTGAGCTCTCATGAGTTCTGAAACCATACATCAAAATAAGTTCCTCTCCAGTGCAATAATAGCTTTTTGTTCCTTTCTCACATGTGCTAGTTGCAGCCAGCTGTTAAATGTCTAGTTTTAGTGGTATCTGTAGGACACTACTTAATTAAATTTAAAAAAAAAAGGGGGGGGAAGAAATATTTGCTTATGCAGTGAGAACCACAGTATTGTGTTAATCACTGCCACTGCCTGGATACAGCATTCCTTCTGTAGGAACGCAGAAGAAATTAATTAAAAAATACTGTAGGTCAATTAGAAAAAGCCTTTCACACTTTTGGTGAAAGTAGGGTTTCTTGATATATATTCTGCAAAGAGAAAATCTAATAAACAACCTGTAGGTATTAACTCCCTGAGTCTATATTCTCTCTGCACCTCAGCTAACCATTACTGTGGTACCCCATTGACAGAACAGATGTATTGCGCTATTCAGAAACTGTCATCAAGATTCAGATCCCATTTTGGCAGACACAATGCAAAAATTAGGCCTTACAAATTCACTGAAAAATGTTTAGCTATTAATTTTGTTTCAAGGAGCTGTCTGAATGACCTTGCACCTGACCTAGCGTGCCTTAAAATGTATTGTCTGGTTTTAGAAGGAAGGAATTCAGCCTTCTCTGTGTGTGCCTGAAAATTATCAATAGCTTATCTTTTCCTCAGGTGAAGGAGGCCATGCAGAGAATCCATGACCGAGGAAATATAGGAAAGCTAATTCTGGATGTGGAGAAAGCCCCCACTCCCCTGGTGAGTGCAAAGCTCTACGTACATGGTGTACAGTCACATTCAAGGTCAGGTTGGACGGGGCATTGAGCAGCCTCATCTGGTTAAAGATGTCCCTGATCACTGCAGGAGGTTGGACTCAGAGTCCTTTAAAGGTCCCTTCAAACACAAAGTGTTCTATGATTTAATACAAGAATCTTCTAAGAGAGGTAATGTTGGTATATAAGGGAATGCAGTCATGCTAATCTACGCTGTTAAACACTCCCCCTGTCCTGTTACGCAGATGCTTGGTCTGCCTCCAGAAACAAGTCGAACTAACAAGGTGAAATGCAAGACAGTCTTGCACCTTTACACAGCTTGTAATAAATATCCCCATGTGGAAAAAAACATTATGTGCTCCTTAATTCCCACTCTGAACTACAAATTTCTTCAGTTGCTACTAGCTGTGCAGGCATCTTAATAAAATGTGGAAATGCAGTTTCTTCCCACTCTTCTGCGATCCAAGATTTGCACTCTGTCATGGGTATGTTCTGCCAGCATCTACATACCTACTGCTCTATAAAGTTTCACTGTATTTTATATAAAACAGTTGCTCTCTTGAGTTTTCATGACACTTTGCCTCATGTGGGACCAGATCCCATCCATGAGCTGGTATTAAAGAATAGCATTACCTGTTTCTGGAAGAGCAGATGCAGAAAGAGCTGTAAACCAGAGCTTTCTCACATTCTGTAAGCATTCTACAGAGCTGTATTTCCTAACATCAGTTTGCTAAAAGTGCAAAGATAAGTCCTGTTGTGCAACTGTCCTACAAAGGTGCTTTCTGTTGCATAATTCAGCTGTAAAGCTGTGAGGGAACAGCTTACAGTGCCAACAAAGGGTTTGCACAGACGGGATGTTTATTTTCATATTGCAGCCATGTCTTCTTTCATTTTTCAAGTCACTTTACCAAAAGAACCAAACTAAAGTAAGAATGAATAAAACAACGTGAAAGTTGCTCTGATGTCCTTTATCTTCTGTCCTACAGATGGCCAATGACAGCACAGAGACAAGTGAGGCTGGAGAAGAGGAAGAAGACCATGAAGGGGACAATGAGAATAAAGAGCGCATGCCATTCATCCAGTAACAGCCAGACATGGTGGAAGCAGAAAGATTGATGAAGGAGAAGGGAACAAGACTGGGAAATCTATTCTGTGCATCAGTGAACAAATGCTGTAGTACAGTGTGTGTTGTATTTGTCTGCAGTCAGCTGAGCTATGAGCTGTTGATCATTGTTGTTTTGAACTCAAGTGCCATTTTCATCCAGTGCAGTATTATGACATTCCTGTGTAATGCTCAGTTTCCCTGTAGGAGTCTCACGGATTTTTCTGTTCTGGCTTAAAAGCCTTTAAAAGTTACTGTGTAATTTTAGATGGGCATCTTTCTCATGCAGATTCCAACATTTTGCATAAAGTTATTTGGGGATTGGGGTTATTTTGCAAGTTGGAAACAGTAACAAAAAATAATTCCCCACTTGCTGTCTGGAAGATTATAGTAACTGGAGGGAGGATTTTACGTTTTGGGGTTTTCATTGTTAAAATAGTTTTCCTTTTATGAACCACAGATAAAAGTTGCAAAAAAAGATGGGTTTTCATTTTCTTCAGACATGCTTTATCATTTTACAAGAAATCCTATCTTCATTTTCAAAAATACCTCATTTAGAATTGTGGAATCTGACATTTTGTAAGAAATCATTAATTGAGGGACTTTGATTAGCATTGTACAATCACATTAGTCATAAACACCAGTAATTAAACACTTCAGAGTGCCAACTCATGCTTTGCTGTTGATCTGAGCCATTGCCCCGTATGTTACAGGCAAACAACAAGGTCATGAGCCACTCTTTTTAGACCCAGAACTTTAATTCTTGTAGCAATTAGCGTTGTTATTGACAAACCAACATCTTCTGCTAAGGACATATTGACTCATCTGTGTCCACAATCCAAACCAATTTTGAATTTAATTTTTAAATCATACTGGTAAGGATCGCTCATGTGGGAAGAAATTTGTGGATGGAGTTTTCTGCTCTGAAATCACTAATGGTGTTGATCAACTACTATCAAGCTGGAGCTGAACTCCTACAGAAGTTAACCCTGTTTAAAATAAGTTTTAGGCCTTAATCCCATCAGAAATTATGCACAGGGCTAACTTACTTTAGCTGAGTTGTTCTATCAAAAGCTCTGCTCCATATGTACAGTTATGTTTGTAATTATTTGCAGGATCAAGTATTCAAAGACCAGCTAGTCTTATCTACCTCCCACTAGTGGAATCTATATCTAAACATGACAAAAGTAAGTATATTTTCCATGACTTTCACTTATCCAAGCAGCAGTTACTCAGGTCCTCAACTGTCTTGTTAAAACAAGTATTGTAAATTACCACAGTCACCTACAGTAGAAAAACTAAAGGAGTGTTAGAGACCTTGTATAATGCCATATATCTTAATTTTAAGGAGGTTTTTTTCAAAAAAAAAAAAGTATTTCCCCAGGCATGGCTAGTTATTCACCTAAAGCTAAAAGTACCTTGTAGTTAGAGAAGTTACAAACTAATACAGAAAAGAGGAGAGGGAGGGCTTCTCAGGCTTTTAGCAACATGAAAAGACTTGTGCATCTGTATGACTTTTATGTGTGGTTTTAGAAGATTATCTTTTGGGGTTTTTTTTTGTTTGTTTCATCTTGTTGCCTGAATATTAACATCTATCTCTTTACACTGTACCTACAAAGTTGCTGTTCTAATACCACATAATTGTTCAGAAAGTTCATTCTGAAGGAGTTTCCCTTGGGTTAAAAAAAATTAAGTAATGAGAAGAAATAACTGTGGAGAAAAATGCCAAAAAAAGCTTTTGAAATATCAATCACAGAATCAGCCATTGATGCAGAGCTCCACTAGAGCTGATTTTCTTTTCGAGCTCTGTTTACCTACACTTCCAGTGCCATATCAGGCCCAAACAGGGACTTCAACTACAGAAAAAAAAGATTTTATTCAGTGAGAATTTTCCATGTATTGGACTTGCCAATTGGGCTTTTAAGAAAAGGCCATTAAGTTTTCATGACTCATAAGCTGACATCAGTAGGAAACATGCCCAGTTTTGTTTTGCAGTTAGTGTAATGATGTTGTCCTGCAACAAACCTTAACATAACTAGGAATTTTGATTTGATGCCAAAGTGAGCAATATTGCTGGTGACCTTTGAGCTGGCAGTAAAGTGGCATTCTCAAGGCCTTAAATTAGTAGGGCAATCAGAATAGCAAATCCGTTCTTCTGTTATAAACTGCAGTACGGTGGGGTCTACAGTTACATTACCCTTCAAGACAAATTAAGATGGGTGATCTTGGTCGTAGCCACAGACACCATAGGGACAACAATCAAAGGAAATAATTTTCTCTAGTTCTTCCTGGTTTTGTTAGCGAGGCAAAAAATACTCTTCATGCTAATTTATACCAATTTTAGGGCCATTTTCTGATCAGCAGAATATCAGGTCATTGCAGTGAGTACAAAGGAGTACCTCTGGATCTACCTAAGTGCAACACAGATAAAAGTCTTACCATCGGCAAGCTAAACTCAGCTCTGTGTTTTACTGGTATTAATATGGCATATATGAAGGTTACTACTGAAACAAATGGAAATTTTTCAGCTATCTATTCTGGAAGCAGAATTTGGCCTGCAAAGCCCTAAGTAACTTTTAGAGTACCACAAAGAGTAGTATCGCATCTGAAGTGGTAGAGGCCACACCATACAAAATGACGATGCTGAGACTTGTTACTGACCCGAGTCTTATTGTAGAAGAAATGAAGGTTTGTGCTTACTACTGACAGTGTTGTTTATACAACTCTAAGACAATTGGATAGTTTCAAGTGAAAGAAATTAATTCTCAATTTGCCTTAAAGGAACTGTGAAAGCTTCTCTTTAACTTAAGCCTGATTGAAGTGAACTGAAACACTGTTTAATTGTATTTGTTGCTTTAGAGCTTTTGTTATATTGTGCCTACAGAGCAAATTATGTTTACATAAAAATATAAATAAAATATTGAGCATAGCATTATCCTTGGCTTATATGTTTTATTGTAGTATTATGGTCACATTAGGGAACTGACTTGGAATTAACAGTTAAGAGGAAAATTTGAGGTCCTCTTTTCCTTTTTTGGTCACTGAGGGGTATACAAAGATTTTTTTTTTTCTTTATTGCAGAGTACATTGAGGTTATTAAAATGTTTGAGTGTGCTACTTTACAGAACACAAACAGTTTTGTTATAAAATGTTGAATGTTATGGTCTTAAGAAATTCAAACCATCATATAAGCACCATTCTTGAAGTGTTCAGGGAAGTTATTCTGATACAGATAGAAACTAGTTTCCAGAATTTTAGCACTCAGATTGCACTGGGAGAAGGATTGACACACAAGTTATCCCCAGAGAGACAGTTCCCTTCAGAAATGAAGATACTCTAAGAGAATAATCTTAAAATAGGATCCAAAACAGCTACCATCAAATGAGATAATAGAATGCAGGAGGACATGATTGATTCAATCTAAAATCCCACTCTCCCTGGGTCTTGGTCTTAACTCAGGGCTGCAAGGAGGCTTACACCTTTTCTTTCAAAAAACTGATTATGGTTACCAGACTTTACAGGTCATCTTTAGCCTTTACTTGAGTACATGGCTTTAAAGGTCTCCCTGCATAAAAGGAAGAAATGGTTCAGTGAACTTCAGCCTAGTATCTAAACAAAGAGGAAATGTTAACTTTGGTTCATTCCAATCATGCAAGACATGTTCTAAAGCCTGTGATGTGCCTGGAAAATCTCACTCCAGTAGTTAATGCATCTACTCTTTAATCTAAAAGCTCATATGAACACCTGCTGATTGTGAAGAGGAGCTGAGTAAATTTCTGCCCTCTGTTGTCAGGTCTTAATAAGCAAATAATGAAGAGTGCATCCCTAATCACAGGGTCAGGATAAGGCTGGAAGCAAACAGACGTAGTCTTTTGTGAACTCTCTGTGATTACTAGTAAAGCTCTGCCTTTTACCAGCTTTCCCACTGGGCAATCTACACTCAGCTCTTATACAATCTAACAGAGGCTGCTGCCAGGCAAGCAGGGATGCCACAGGCTGCCTTTGTGTGGCATCTAGCCAGACAGAATGCACAAGTCATCCCAGGATACCTAATATCCCTGGGTCTCACCTCATCTTCCATTTTGTGCTTTCCCTCTCATTTTCTGTGAGCTTCGTGATTAGTCCCGGTTGGGTTTTTTTGTCAGAAAAGTTTCTTCTAGTGTGGCCATGATTGCCTGCACAGCTTGAAACCTCCAGCTCCTGGAGAACCGCACAGGAGTTTCTCCTCCTGGAAGCACCTCATTCCCTTGGTGCGAGCTGGTGTTTCTGTCCACAGAATTATAGCACACTATAATTGCTATCTGCATCAAGGCACCTTTTTTTCTGAAGCAATTGGTAACATCTAGGCAAACATCCTGCAAACATACTAATGTTCTCCGTTCAGAACAGGTTAGACTATAAATGCAAATGTAGCTTTATCTCCTCAGTCTGAGCTGTTGTGCCAGTTGTGCTCTGGTTGCCATTCCAAGCCACTCCTTTCACATTTACCTGACCTATCTCTGTCTACTACCTCTGCAGCAAATGACTGGTCTTCTGAACACTGCCTTGATCTTTGCTATTTGTAACAGTGCTGTGTTGGGCACCTCACCACCAGTAGGCTTTACAGAAACTGGAAGGTGTTGTAAGAACAGCGCAGATGATGAAGAGGTAGAAGATGAATATATAAAGAGCAATGAATCATATATGTCTGTCATCTGGGGGCAGGTTTGCTCTTAGAGCTACAGCTGTGAAATACTTGCACCCACCCATCCCCACTGCTCCTGCAAGCTGCTGTGCCCACCAGCCACAGGGGCTCTCTGCTGGTCCCAGGTCCAAGGCCCAGCTGCCATCAATCAGCCTCCTGCTACCTGCAGCCCTGCTGGAAGCAGCTCTGCCTCTGCAGCCGCCAGAGCTGGAGATGTGCTGGGTTCTGCCAGATAGCATTTTCCTGACAAGCTGCAGGTTCCAGTACAAATCATTTTCTGCTCTTCTGCCAGGTAATCTTGGTAAATATATTTCCCACGCGGAGAGGTGTTTCACTATATAGTGCAGTGGTAAATGATGCAGCACCTTAGCTGCCCTAGAAGAGAGAGATGGCAGATAGGCTGGATGTATTATTTATGACAGGATTTCTGTACTTCCCCTGTGATGGCAAGCCTTCGGGCTAGCCGGGTGAGAAACTAATAACCAAATAATATTTGTAAGGGCTGGTGGGTGAAGTTAGCTGAATGGTGACTGGGGTGTCTTCTGGTGATACAGGCATTGTGTGGCCTGGACAATGTGGCACATCAGTGATGTTTTCCAGAGGCTTCTAGGAAAAATTTCTTTTGATGCCAACACAGAAGAGAGATGATGACAAGTGACGGGTTTTTATTTTCTAAGTCAGTTTGCTTTGGCAGATTATTTTTCTGTTTCTCTGCTGATGGTCTCTTCTAGAGTCTGCAATTTATGTTAGAAATATTTTCCCACAGTAATAAAACAAAAAAAGGTAAACCAATTCTCCCGTGACATGCCAAGTATCTCACTGGTCGTATAAAAGCATCCCTTTGAGCTCCTGGACCATTTCTATTGTAGGCATGAAAAATGAAATTTAAGTGACTTGTCCAATGCCATGATACTGCCATTTCGTTTAAGGACTTAAGTTCTACACATACTGAAAGAATCCTGACTAAATTTAGCAGCTGAGCTAGAAGTTTTGACCCATGTCTGAAAGCCATGTCTCAAATCATACCTGTTCCAAAGCAAAAGAGATGCACAGAACCTTATGCTGAATGCCCTCAGCTGAGACCCTGCCAGCAAAGCCCCATAGAAATAAATGTAGCTGAGAGAAAATTGTCTAAATTTTTCTTGCTTTCTCATCAAATAGGATAGCTCAGAGCCTGAGGCAACACTGAATATGGCCATTATAAGCATTTTCTACTATTTTCTGGATTATCGTCTCCATGCATATCTGAATAAATGGAGGGCATCAGAGAGGGAAAGGAGCAACCGAAATCCTGGAACCCAGCCCTTGCCATTAGGCGGTGCCTGGATTCAAGTGAGACTGCAGATCCAGCCATTATGGCTCATCTTCATGCATGAAACTGGGATTGCTCCTTCCGACGATCAGATGGGAAATTAATTTTGTTGCACACTGGGCTTTAAAAATGAGTGTCATAACAAAGTCTGATTGCCAAGCAATGTTGGACCCGTACATCAGTGGTGGTGTTTTTGCAGTTTGTCACTAGAGAGCCAGGAGATTTATAGAAGGAATTTGTCTCTGAGGTCTCACTGTCTCACTTGAATGATCGAACTGCAGCTGCTCACCTAAACATATTAGATGCCATTGGCTGTGCTGCATGGTGCTTGCTCTAACCAGTTTTCAGAGTTCACGTATTAAATGTTAGTCTCATTTCAATATTGTCTTCTTGCAGCACACTCCCTGGCACTGTAGGGTAATTTAATAAAGCCTACTTAATATGATTCATAAGAGAGTTTTGATCTGCATTTTGTTTAGCATGTCAGTGATGTATAAAGTTATTACACAGTGGTTTGTTTGCTAATCATCAAGCAAAGCAGGATAATAACAGGATAATTGTTGCAAACTTGTTTCCTTATTCCCATTAATATGGTCAACTCAGCACAAACTGGAATCTCACAGAGGTTTACCACTGGCTTTGATAGGGACAGCATCAAGCTGATTGGTCCTTTAAATGAACCTAATCATTGCTGCAGTATTAAAAATTCAGGGAGTAATATTTACTTCCATGTTCTAACTTATTTGTAGGGGGCAAAGCCACAGGATTCTAATCCTTACTGTTTCTAATCCTTACTCAATTCTCCATATTAAAATACACTATATACATTGCCAAACCTAATCATCTTCTTGAGGATGCAAGATTGGTTTATGCTGGTTTTATAGAGCCACTGGAGCAAGTAAACAAAGTACAAGATGGAACATCCTTGCACAGAGAATACAGCTCCTCTTCTGCATTTGCAGCTGTGCTGCTTCTGACACTGCAGGGGACTTGCGGCCCCCTGCTCTGCAGAGGCAGCATGCAAAGGCTGACCAAGCTCCTGCAGCAAGTGCCAGGTTGCACTTCATCAGCAGTGAATGTCAAATCCAAGCAAACCTAACTTGTTCATTCTCCCACTGCAATGAAGTCATATCAAACACACGTGATCCAGAGATTCAAAGGTCTTTAGAAGATTAATCAGTGAATTTAATCAGTCAGATGTCCATGTAACTTGCGAAATCATGTCACCTTGCTATGTGAAGATAATTTAATCCAGGCAATGCCCATAGCATTATTTTAGGAAACAATCTTTACAAAGCCAGAACAAACAATCCCCCACTCCTTTTGAAATCCCAATTGTACAAACACTTTCAACCTACTGAGTGTCTGCCACTGCTCTTCTTACAGTAATGAAACATATAGAAAATGTATAATCAGAGGAAACCTGATCCTATGCCAGGTGATACTGGTGTAAGGCTGTACAAAGAGGATTTATCCAGAGTATTAAGCAGAGGAAAGACTGGTTTTTTCTCTTTTACTATGATGGATAAACAATATAAAATCAGAGCTCTCCTAATCATTCCTAAGGCACTTAAGACATCTGCTGGAAATGAGAATAAACTGCAGTAAGAGTGTACATGACAGAATGGGTAATGAAATAATGGAAAGTTATGTGAAGCTTATGTTTACATGGTATCTAAATTACTTGGCAAATGCCAGAATATTTTCAGTTCGAAAGTATTATTTTAAAATATTTGAGTAAATAGCTTGTTTATCCTTGTTGTTCTAGTTGCCAATAAGGAATCAAAGTTTGGTTTCAGAAAACTTCAAATCTGAATAGTCTGAATGATCTACAGATCTACACATACAACATGTAGCATCATGTGGTGGGACTAAAGTACAGGCCAGGTTTCAGGCTTTGGATAGATGCGAACATCAAATGTCTTTGCAATCAGATAGGGGGGGTCACATAAATCTTTCTTTCCCTTTACCTACAATTATTTTTACAAATATCTTCCTTAGAAACCATGTTGCTACTCCAAGTCCTCTTTAAAGAGCTTCCCAGAACACTGTGTATTATCAGTGTATTATCAGTGTGTATGGCCCTGACACTTGCATATCCCCAGCTGCTTAATCCCACACTATAAACCCACAGTTTGGGTTCTCTGGCTGCACTTGGCTTGTGGGGTCGTGGTGCAGGAAGAAGATGCTGCACTGGGCTGGAAACACATGTGAGATGGACAGTGATCCAGGAGTGACAGGAGATTCACACATAGCCCAAGCAGCACACACAGAGATACATGTTTATGGCATCCCCCAACTCTACCAGTCTCAAGAAGAAAAGATGAGAAGAAATTGGGATTTGTATCCCCCTTTTCATGACCAACAGCCAGTTTTAGCTACTTACAAAGTTACAGTGTGAATTCCTTCGGTTCTGAAGGATGCTATGTCCAGACCCATAATTCATGCTTCTTAAATCTCTCTAAAATGCAAACGAGTCCACCCTCTGAGGTGTGATGGCAGCCACCTTCTGATTCCGTCAGCTTTTAATTTAAAAACTCCAGAGTTCTCCCGAACATGTAGTGCAGGAGTTGAAACATGCTGCAATTTCTGAAACAGAGTAATCCTACTGATTCAATATTGTCAGTATCTCAGGCAGGGTCTGTCTGCACTGTAGACACTGCAGCGAGTGCATTTTATACAGACATTAACAAGCTGGCATTATATGAGATAGCTTCAGTGCTAATAGCAAGCAAACTACAGGACATAGCTGAAAAGATAGGTAAATATGTTTTTTCTAGACTGCACTGGAGGCCATACTGGTCTGGCTACAGTACTCACCCATGACACGTACTAAGATTTCAATCCTTAAAGACAGCAACTGGCAGAAAAGGCAGTGTTACCTCGTCATGGCTCTTTCTGCACAAGTTAAAATTTAGCAGGGAAAAGCAAAAAAAAAAAAAAAAAAAGGTTGCCCTCACAGTTTTCTCTATTGGAATCAGGAAAATTTTAGGGACAGTGTTTAAAGCAACTTCTAATACAGTAATGACATATAACTCATCTGTGTATCATCAAAAAACAGTCGTAAAGGTAGGAGAGGTGATGGGAGGGGATGTTGTACTATTGACCCTTCACAAGAGGGCAGCAGCCCTAGAAACAAATGGTACTTCTCAAGAGACATAGTGGGCTGTTAGTGAAAATTGCACTGATAAAGATTATTTTTCCTTTCCACTCTTAGCATCCTTGTGTGAACATGTCCCAGTAGGTGATGGTGTGGTTTGCACTTTTATCTCATTAAGGGGGAAGGGACATGCATATTGTATGGTGGCTTGGCTTGTTGCAGTATTTATTTCTGCCCCCAACTGCCTCTTCCCCAGTCCCCAGAAATGCAGGACCACTTCCCACTTCTCACTGTTCGAATTTGCCTGTAGAGACAAGCAGATATCTCCCAGGCATTTATACTTACATACTATTTTTCCTTACTGACCAGGCAGCTTTACATTTTAAAGAATGCTGTTTTATTTGGACCACATCACATGTTTTCTAATCCTGGGACCTGGTGCATGAGCTGATTATGCCTGTGCATGGGGGTTGTGCTGCTTCTAGGACACGGCAAAGCAGGGTCAGCTGTTTGCAGATCCTGTGACAGCCTTGAACTGCAGAGCTGTGGTTTGGTTTCTTGCCCTGAGCCAGGCTGGCAGCCCCCACCTGAAACATCTTGTCAGTGGGCAGTCACACAGGCTGCGCAAGAGCAGCAGCTCTGGGAGTGTCTCTGAGAGCACCTCGGTAGATGGTGCAGGAGTTAGGGACCTCAAAGGTCATATGGCCATACATGAGGTGGGAACTCAAGTTTCTGGGCTGGCAAATCAGAAGGCCTCAGCCCTTGAACAGAACCTTCAAGTGCTTAGTGAAGCCACCAAAGGGAGAGATGTTCACAGTCCTGAGAAGGTCTTATTTTCCATCTGGTATAGGAAAATCCTACAAACATCGACACAAGCCAAGACGTAATCTGTCCAGCCTCACTGGCAGTATGCAAAGTTGTACAGTTGGTAGCCTGCTATGACCCTGTGAATGTGCAATTCAGACTGTCTGGAGAGCTTCACAGTGCCTAAATCAAGGCTTTGTCAGCATTGTTTTGTCTGGCACATGTAAGGATGAGCAGAACCTATTGAGATCATGTTAATGTGAAGCTGGAAAACCTCTTATTAGGGAGACTGTGATGATCAAAAATAAAATATTTAAAGGGAGAAATTAAATGCTCAGGATGTATTCAGATAATTTCCAGGAAGGAAAAAAAGTCAGGCACACATTAGAGGAGAAAAATTAGCACAACAGGTAATTTGTGTTTACAAAAAAGAGAGACACATTCTCACACATATCCCAAGAGCTAAACAAGCAGAGCTGCTGCCAGTAATTCCCAACATGAAAACTTTGCCAAGTCCACAGGAATAGCATTTTAAAAGACTCCATTCAACTCTTCTATTTGCAGCTGGACTGAAACTAAACTGCTTTAAATTTTCTGCTAAAGTCCCTTATCTTTAGAGGTGACACAGAGTCAGCTGATCTGTAAAAACAGTGACAGAGCCCTGGAACGGGCTGCCCAGAGAGGTTGTGGAGTCTCCTCTAGAGACTTTCAAGACCCACCTGGATCTGTTCCTGTGTGGCCTGCTCTGGGTGTTCCTGGTCTGGCAGGGGGGTTGGACTCGATGATCTCCAGAGGTCTCTTCCAACCCCCACCATTCCATGATTCTGTGATTCTGGTTTGCTCTCTTTGCACATAGCCATCAAATCATTTCTCTCTAAATAAATACCTATTTCTTTGAGGTCCCTCCTACCTAAAGAAGGCAAGCAAAACATGAGCACCTATTTATTTCTGCAGCTGAAGGCATGAAGTAAGAAGGGTTTGGCAACTGTGCCATTCCTTTCAGATAGAGAAACATGGGAAGAAGGAAACTATCGGTGCATTGGCTAGGTAACAAAAACAAAGAAACAAAAGTGCAATGGCTTTGCTAACATTGCTTCGTGTAGATTTGGTGAATCTCTTCTGACTTTGATAAGCAGTATTTTCACAGGTTTACAACCTATAATCTATATTCACTGCCACTACAAGAGAATGAAGAGAGTACAGGTGAGACAGTTTGGTCACATAAACAAGATAATGATATTTGCCTTAAATATGTGACAAATGTATGACAAGTCTTTCTGCTGCCTCTTGCAAACTGTTTACTCTCCTCTCTGCTTGCTAACACCCAGCTGTGAGATGCTGTTGTGACAAAGACTGCAAATAAGAGATAAAAAGGCACTTTTTCCAGAAGCTCAGAATATTGCCCTGATTCATCTTTTCATAACAAATACATTATTTATATCTCAAATTTCTTCATTTTTTGAGGTTTTTATTTACAGCATAGGAAGTGAAAAGCACTAGACTTGTAGGTAATAACTTCTAGGTTTGGAACTGAAAAATACCACCTTGAGAAGCCTATTTACTGATCAGTCCCATTATCAGTGCCACAGTACCAAGGTGAGGCATGGATTTGGGATAGCAGCACCACACACTTCAAGAAGACATGTGTGCCTTCAGAGCACTGAACTGTGGCTCTACAGGCATAGGCCAGCACCAGTACTACAAGCTGCTGGTTTTCACTGGGATAGGCAAGGCACCCTTCCTCTAGGTGGTGTGTCAATTTGACAGGGTTGCTTTCCTGTTCTGGTGTAAGGTCCCAGGTTATGGGAGGTGATAACTGTCCTAAGAATCTGCCCAAATCCTTCCACACACCCTGCCACCCAGGGACAGGCCACCTCAGTGCACATTTTGGTGTTGGCCCACCCAGAAGTTACACCAACATGAGACTAGGCTCCACATAACCCATAATATGCCAACAGTATTAACAGTAATTAACTCAGTGACCTTCAGTGCAGGTCACTGATGAGCAGCCTGGTTTTGCAATAAATCTGGAACCTCCTTTAATTCTATAAACAGAGCAGATCATTTGTAGCCAGAAAAAAAATTCTTTCAAAATTGCAAATTAGAATGACAGGAAAAAACTTGAACTGAGTGCAGAACCTCAAAATACCATTAATGTTTCATAGAACCTCACATACCATAAGGTTAACCTTTCCCTTTTCCATGGTTTGTACAAATTTCCCCAAAATAGCTTCAGTGTTGGGATATCAGCCATAATCCTGCCTCATACCTGGTTGGACTGAAATCAGATCTCTAGGAAAGACCATGCAAGAATTTTCAAGTCCAAAGAAATCCAGCAAACAGTAATTTTCCAAGCATGACCACGATCCATGACTAGTAGACTGCAGATTTTTTTTATGTTTAATTGAAACAAATGAAAATTAACCAGTGGATCCCATTTATCAGCCAAGACAGTTATAAAAACTGATGCATGGGAGGTGATAAACCCTTCATTTAATCTTTGTGTTATCTACTTTTGTTGTCTATACTGTCTCTCTGGATTGCCCCACTTGAAATTCCTTTGCCTGGCAATAGCCCTGATTGGGTTTTATTTTCTCTTTATACTCTGAGTAGAAGAGGCAAATAGTTACCCACATACAATCTTTTTTCCCAAGTCCTGTGCTGAGCTGAATTGTCCTCAACTGATACACTGCCAAAAATCCCTGGTTTGCTATGGTTTCAGTAGCAGATACAGCCCATCAGTTTCCCTTTTGGTCAAACAGGCCACAACACAATTAGCTCCAAAGCATGAAGGGGACTGAAGATCTCAGTAAAACACAGCCTGTCTACGAGCAACATGTGAGCAGTGCAATTTTCAATAAGTTGAAGCATTCATTTTCTTTAAAGATATTTTTTACAGCTAGTGTTCTCTTTGTAGCTCCCCTGCCTCAGGACGTAAGTGCAGGACACGATCTCCCCACATAGGCTCTTACTCCACACAACAGGAAATGGCTTCTGCAGCCAGACCTATTTCATGATCTCAGCCCAGCATTCAGTCTTCATATCATATGTCATACTCTGTGCCCAATTGCTGCTTCTTTCCACAAGCTCAGTGATGGTTAAGAATGGAGAGGAAAAAACAACTGTATGAAGAGTTTTTCTGAGCCAATTTCCAGGAGCACATAAAGGTAAAACTGTCTCTGAGGGGAAAAGTCTTTTTACCTTGAAAAGCCTCTGTGGAGAAATAAAGTAAACCTTTTACCAAAGGATGCTTATTCTCTGAATGGTTCTCTTGTCTGAAAGTAAATGGAATGAGCTGAGGAGATGGGAGTCATAAAACCAGGTCCCTGCAGAGTACAGCAGCTATGGCTTTTGCAAGATGTTTCTTATAAAACAAAGCACTTCAAGAGTGCTTTGGAGTGAACTAAGCACTTCAAGGCAAACTATGATTTTGTCTGCATGCAGAAGTTCTGCTGTACCCATGTAAATTAAAAAGTAAAATCCCATCTTAGTCTGGATACAGCTATAAAGGTATGAGACTATTTATACTTGTATAGCACATTCTGATGTGGAAAGAGGAATAATTTGTCCCAGGAAAAATTACACTTCTACATAGGTTTATAAGGCTGTATTATCACTCTCTGAGCTGTATCATATCGTTATAACTATACTACTACAAGAAGAATTGCAACTCTAAATGACATTGTAATGCTGGTTTCAAGACCATACAGGGACCAGACCTCACTTCAACAAAGCTCTAAGCCTCCTGTGTGGTTCCATTTCCTGTTTCCTCAGAGCAGCACTGGCAGTTTATGTCTTCTTAACAATATATTTTGACTTTTCTCTGACTCTCCTGCCCATGCACTGTATATAAGACGTTATTTAAGCTTGCTTCCTCAGTTGCTATAGAGCAGTCATAAGTGTGAAACCTTTTTCTCAGGTACCCTAGACAAATTCTAAACAAACAAGCCCCTAGAACCTTGCGGTCTCTCAGAGCAGCTGCAAGGACAGCTTTATCATTCAGGTTTTAGGAGCCAAGTCCAGCTAAGCTACTTGCACCCTGGTAAAATGCTCAGAGACTAGTGAACAAAAGGGACAAAGCTTTCAAAACAGAGAAACTTTCAGTCTGTGCTTAAAAAGACCTAACACAGCACACTCCAAATAGGTTTTTACTCAGGCTCTTGGGCAAGAGATCTCAGGACACCAAATCTGTGTTTTCTTCATACTTCCACTTCTAGTGAGTTGTGTGCTTGCTTCAGTAGAGTACAAATCTTTTTTTCTGTCACACTCATTTCACAAAAAGAAAATAAGTCTTATGTTAGAAAACTCAAGATCCTAGGAGCAGGAACAAATGCATTCTGGAACTGAGTCCTTGAACACACACGTTGAAATGCTTGTTGACCCCAGCTGCTGCTCTTACCTCTTTCAGAGCCTGTGGAACAGCAAAGCTTTATATCAAACAGCTCCAGGGGTTTGCAGCTCCCTTACTGAGGTAACCCAAAATTAGCACTAGTTTAATATGTCAGGCTACAAGCTGCAGTGGTTCAGAATCAGCTTCATGTGCAATTCTACAACCTCTGAAAAAGGACTGAGTGAAAAACTAACCGGAGGCAGTTATTGATTCAGCTGCCTGCCCTTAATTAATTTATATTGATGCCTCAGTATTACTGGGATAGAATATGGAACAACCCTGAACTTAAAGTTAGTTCTAAAGGAAGGATTAAATCTTGAAGTAGGCCCTTGAAAAACTGCTTGTTTTCCTCTCTGACAGCTGACATCTCAGTTGATGGTGTATTGGTAGAAATGACAACCTTTTCCACATTTAACTGTGTACAAAAATGAGCAGCTGGGTGAGTCATTTGTTAGACAGTCCTGGGTGAGTGGGACCCTCTAATAACCATCTCTGGTGTTCTATGCTCAGTAATAGCACCGAGGATTTAATCCTGTTGTTCCAGATGTTTTTGTAACATACCTCAACATTTTGAAGCCGGACCACTGAAGCTAACTTTTATCATATCAGGATGCATTTATGAAAAAGCTTATTAACTACTGATTAATAGATGCTTACTAGTTATTGATTATTAGAATACAGCTAGCTGTTTAAAGGCGGTGTAGGTGTGTTTTACATTGTAAGTACTGAAGAGCTTTTAGACTGTATGTGGGGGTTGGAAAAGCCAGTATCCATTCAGGTAGTATAACATCATGTCCCTACATCACAGCTTTCATTTAATAAAGTGATATCTCATGCTGTTACAGTTCTGAAAAAATCTGGCAACATGAAAAGTACGTAACCACAGCAAAGATGGCAAAGAAATGTCTGGAAAAACAGATCTGAGGGCATGTACTGAGCCTGCCAGCACCCCACCACCCAATGATGGCTTCAGTATCAACATTTTAAACTAACACTGTTACTGGAGTGGGGGAGGGAGGAAAATAGTATGACTCATGGGCACATTAGTGAGACAATTTCATTTGTCCAAATCAGTGAGAGATTCTACTATCTGTAGAAATCCCAATTAAGAGGCACCCCCCCAAAACTCAGCTGAGCCCAAGGGCAAGTGAAAGAGATCCAAGGGCAAGTGAAAGAGATCCAAAGCAGAGAGCTCTCTGGAGTCTAGAGAGACACTGTCCTGCTTCAAGCATCTCATGCTTTACTGACTTGGGACCTTTGGAAGAGTATCGCTATGTTTTGCTCCCCGGACTAGACCCTGCTGATAGCCCATACTGTTCTTAATCAGAAATGCAGTCATAACTATGAGGCATTTATTAACTCTATAAATTAATGAATACACTTCTCACATGGTGTGATCACAGGTATATATGTGTGTACATAGCTGCAATGTACATATTATTTACTCAGGAGTGAGTAAATTCTTTTTTTATTTCAATGTACATGAGCTCAGGACCACTGTCATGACATAGCCAGCTTGGGTCAGAGCTGTGCTAGTCAAGCCTGTATATCTGTAGAATCTTTTGGCTACCCCTTCCTGAGGCTGCCATTACACAAGATGTTTTTGAGTATCCATCTATTTTTCCATACATTTTGCTTCAAAGTTAACACAGGAGATACGGCGCTCGTTAGTGGCAAGTAGTGCACTGTTCAGTGCTGGTACAGCCACTGGAAAAGCAACCTGTCCCATCTGAACTCAGAACAGAAATAGGAATTTCAGATGAGATGCGAGAACAAGGAGGTGCCTTATACTACAGCCAGATTAAGTATTAAACACATTTCGTAAGCAAGGAGCACAGCCAACCCAATCACTACACTTTTATAAAACTGACCTCCGTCAGTCCCTACTGAGGTGTGTTTATGTGACTTGCTCTCAGAGCTGCTGAAGAGAATCTCTTGAAGCTTCTTGTTGCATTCTTTGGAAAAGACATGGCACAAACCAGACTTGGGATTTTTATACTCATAAGCATACTACTGCTGGATCAGACCATCAGCCAAGCTTCCAAATTCAAAGCCAGGAAGCACAGCAAACGTAGAGTGAAAGGTACTGGTTTTAACTGGGAGGAGGGATAGATGCTTATAGACTATGCAGGTTTATCATGTACTTAAATAACATTGCATGAATCAGAAACTAACTTTATTACAAATGCTTATTAACAAAGGACAGTCAAGTCTAGACTATGTCTTTAAAATATTTTTAAGTGAATTTCCAAGGCTAAAATATAAGTTGGCAGAATGAACTACAGAAATAAAGCTTTCTAAGAGTGGTAAATAGATTGCTCTGTTATGCCTATTGATCTCTGTCAACATTAATTAGGACTCAGAGGTACGACCAAGAGAAGACTCTGGATTAATATTTTTTGTTACGTAGTTATATTGACCAAGATCAGAAGAAAGGAAATTCATGTAGATATGGTGGAAAAGAGCAGAACAAAATACACAGTCTCCAAGGGCTATTGTTCAGATTTTTGTATCATTTCCTAATTTTAACAGAATGTCTGTCTAATATTTGTGGAACATTTCCTGTGTGACAAGTACTGTGAAATGGCAAGTCACAGTAATGAAAAAGAATTAGCAGAAAAAGATAAAGCATAAATTCCTAGAGCAAAGCTTACAGAGCAAATAAAAAGCTGCTGAATGTTGTTTGGAAGTGTCTATGTATTTAATTTAAAGACTTATTTCTAATAAAAGAGGGTATGATGAAGGTTACAATAATGGCAAATATTTAAACTCCTAGTTAATGAAAAAACCCACAGCTTTGATAAAGCCATAGTACAACATGATTACACTGCTCTGGAGCTACATGGTTATATATGATTCCTTTTGAACCTCTATAGATTTTAGGCTGGTGTCTTAAGGACAGGCTGCTTATATATTTGTTTCGTCAACACATTTGTCCATCAACCTTCCACTACTCTGGAACTTGAAAACATTTAGCAGAAAACTAGAGCTCTTGTGGATAAGTTACCCAATATTTTATGAAGTTTTAAATGAAGATGCAGAAAAAAAAAAAAAAAAACAACAAAAAAAGCCACTATGAGAAGGCCACTGCAGGAGCTCAGCTTGCTCTGGTTTTAGCCTCTTCTGAAGCAGACAGGAAAACAGGGGACATGGGCAGGCTACTGTACTGTGGAGGGAGAATCACAGTGAGGAGCATGGATTGAAGAACTGGGAGTCATGCCTTGGGGAACCAGGGAGTCAAGGAAGAGAGCTGGGGTTATCCCTACAGGCAATAGGGAACATGTGGAAGAGATAAGCTTTCTGAGGTGCAGCTGGAGGGTTATGTGATATAACACATCTGTAGGAACTATGTTTTTGTTAGTTCTGCTACATGTGAAAGTTTATTCCTCATGTTCATTATTGTGGCTTCTGGAAGGTTGGGCTACTGCTGCAATCAAATTGTCATCCTGTGCAAAGGAAACATGCCTTCTAGATGTTTGATGGTGTGGAATATTATAATGATTAAGCGAAAAGAATGGAAGAGAGGACATGAAAATAGAGTTATGGGCAAACTAGCTTTTCTTGTTCCCCCATCATGGTGCTTTTGTAAGTGATGGATCAGGATGAATTTGTGTGACTAAAGTCACTTGGTTCCTCCTCTGACAGAGAAGGTGGCTCCTCCTCAGGAGAAGAAATTGCAGTTTAGCAAGCTTGTCAGCATACATTCAGACTGTGAAGTTGGATTGTAGTAGTTGTTTCTCACTGTTAAAATGAGAGTTGTATGGAACTTCTACTTTCACAGAAATCTCATTTCTTTGAATAAACACAACTGTTATTTGTATGTCATATATAAACACACCATGGTGTGCACGTTCAAAAGTAAATAGACAAATGTTGGTGTAAAATAGAGGCATGCTAAATAATTATTAACTGCAACAGTCTGTTTTTCAAACAGTTACTAGGATACAGTGCAACTGAAAATGAGATTTAAACTATGATGGTGAAAGATAAAGGTGGGTTCCTCCTCTGTTTTTTATAAGAATCCTTTCATTAAGGAGAAATCTTTAGAACAAACCAAGACATCTCAGCAACACAGAAACCCATGATATTTTGAAACAATATAATGATTTACTTTTTTTTTCTTTTTTCATTCTTATCTGTTCATCTCTCTATTTCTTTTACTGAAGAAAAAGATGACCTAAAGACCCAGATTGACAAATTGTGGCGAGAAGTAAACACTCTGAAGGAAATGCAAGCACTACAGACAGGTAAAGCAGCTTATACCAGTCAATGACTTCCAAAAGTTGTCACTGCCCTTTTTCTCTCCTTCACTTCACCCTTCTCTTTAATGGGGATTTGTGACTGAGAAATACAACTCCTTAAGAGCGTGGCATGTCACAGCTGCAACGGTGAGACAAATGTTGAAGGAAACATTCAAGTAAAATTAAGTTTGAACTAATGATGTACAAGTGATGATTCTTCACTAAGACCAAGAATTACTCGCGAAGCAAGAACTAGTTTCGTCTTTGCTGTGCACAACCCCAAGCTGTGATTTTAGGTACAAAGGCAACACAGTGTAAATTTCTGGGTTTAAGAGTATAGATGGTCAATGAGTTTGGTCCACAGCTCTGATACGAATGTGGGCTAACTATCCAGGCAAAAACATTCAAGGAAAAGACTAAGAACACCCCTAAGAGGAAGATAAAAGGAACCAAGCCTTTTTAAAGTGTGCAGTTTTCAACATTCAAATGTGAATGCTGCCATAAAACTTCAAAGTACTACCCACTGTGAGTTCAGAAATATCCCATATCAATGTGCAGAGTCTTTCAAGTATTTAAATAGCCAGATGGAAATTTCCAAAAAATAAGAAGGGTAAATACACATGCACATACTAGACAGTTGTGCTTTTTCACAGCTGTTGACACAAAACTTGGCATTTAAACATGTACAAGAGGACACTACAGAGGAAATTACATCATTACATCATTTACATGAAACAGAACATATTTTTGTTAGGGATGGTAATATCTGGGTTGTCCTGTTTTACATCTTGAGTTACATAGAGCTTCTTGAGCTTTACAGAATACTTGTTTCTTTGAATAAAAAGTCAAAGAAGACTTCAGAAGTTTCTTAAAAGAGGGAGCCTGTGCTAGACAAGTAACTCTTGTTTAAAAGTAATTCTTGTATTGCTTCCAGAAGGAGCTTGAGAGCAAGCACACAGTGGCTTAGAAATGAAACCAGAGCCAGGAGATTTTCTATCCTGAAAACTTATTTTGAGCTGTATTCTAAATTCAGAACCCACACTGTTCAGCTGGATACCAAATTTGGCAAAAAGAAATCTATCACCCCTCTAGCTCTGACTGTGTTTATTAAGCGCCTTATGAGAATTAAAAAAAGCATCTGCTTTTTTAGCTTATGGATATTTCCAAGACACACATTACTTGAAGTTTCTTTTGAAGCATATGTATATATAATACTTGAAGCATTCTTCTTTTGCTTGCATTTCCTAGGGCTCCTTTCTACATACCATGTTGCCACATGCCATTTTGCAACATATACTTTTCTCCACAAAGAGGGTCTGCATTATTACTGCAGCTTTGTTGAACTATATAAGGTCTTGCTGATCTTTCCCATTAATATAAACTTGTTAAAGAATTCAGTATTTAGCAAATATGTTCATTACTTTTCTTTGGCCATTATTAGCTGGAAAGGACAAAATTTGAAGGGTAAGCTCCAATATAAAAAGATGACCTTTAAAATGCCTCTAGGGAATGCACTGAAGACTACAACTGGAAGTACTAAAAAACTGAGACATAGTCCAAAGTGTATTTCTATATCCTGTTGATCAGATATATAATTACTTTTTTACAAGAACAGATGACAGCCATTAGAAGCAGATTATAGAAAACATCAGGACAGAAGATGCCTATATTGTTTCATGACATATTTCTAATACAAGTACAAGATGAGTTTAAACAAATGAAATGATCTGGAAGTAGTCACATGCAGGATCCTAAAAATAATTCTTACAGGAGTTCATTCAAGGCCTTAGCAACCTTGCTCAGCTCAGAAGGAACATTCCTTTGAGAAGGGCTCCCTTCTTGCAAATACTTTTCTTGGGAGAATCAGTTTTTCATATCTCTGCATTAGAAGAACTGGAAAGTAAAGTTTTCGAATTCACTCTTGCAAGCCTGCCCTGAGTCCTCGGGCTGGAAAAATCCTGAGAGCAGTTCTGCAAGGCAATTTTCATTACAGAGCATATGCCAAATTAATATTGTAGTACATTTGGACTTTATATCAAGACTTTCTGATATTTTCCAGTAAAACTAAAAGCAAACAGATTTATAAACTCAAAAGTTCAGATTATTTGATTCAGATTGCCATGCAAGCTCAGAATAAGTGTACACTTTTTAAGTGTTTATAGATTTAAGTCCTTCAGCTCATTTGAATTTAGAGATTGAAGGTGTAGACTTTGCTGGAAAGACCAGAAATGAAAAACTTGTGAGGCAAGTATGTACTCTTCTGCATGCAGAAATATACTTTTATCAATCATCCAGAGATTTGCACTATGAATTTCAGATCAATATTTTTCTGGCGAGCAGGACAAAATAGCACTTTTCTGTCCTGCCTTTGTTTGTCAGGAAATAGACTCAGTTAATGCATAAAACTGTACTTTTGGCACTTAAATAGCATAAATATGAAAAGACCTTTAGATCTGTCTCTTTACTGCAAAGCCAAGTATAGATTTCCTGATGACCAGCTCACATCTGCCAATAGTAGAAACATCAATACCTCATCCAGTCCATCAGCTGATGAAATAAGGTAAAAATGTATGAAAGTGGAACTATTTGCTAAAAGAAGGCATAAGATACACTAACAACAGACCTGGCTTATATTTTAGCATTTTGAAAGAGCAAAACAAAAAATCCTTGTGAGAATTACATTGCTGGAGGTACTCTGGTGCTCAAGGTCATGCCTAAGGTTTATCAGCATAAACACAGGAAAGATTTTCCAAAGCACTTTATGGTGTTAAGAACACACCTATGTCTGTCCTTCCTCTTAAATACCTCCTCTCTGGAGCAGCTATAAGAGCATTCTCTGCTTTTGGATAACCTTTGTAGTCAAAGGTGCCTTGAAGAGTGCCTGTGAGAGTTCTGTTCCAGCTCCCCAAAGGCATACTCACATGATGGCTGCATATAAGGTCCTACATGAACTGGAGGCATAGCAGAAAGTCTGATATTACTGCTACTTTCAGGCCCACTCTGTGGAGGCAAGAGCCTTTCACTTGCTGAAGGATTTGTCTGCTTAATTCCCAACATACCTTTAGAAAAAGTGTCATTTTAGTAACCATTATTCAAAGCTATAGTTCAAGCTTTTACTGAACATGCAAATCAATATCTATTCACAGTCTGTCTTCGTGGAACAAAGGCCCATAAGAAGTGCTATCTCATATCAGAAGGCACCAAACAATTCCATGAAGCCAATGAAGACTGCATAGCCAAAGGAGGGACACTGGCTATCCCAAGGAATAATGATGAAACAAACATTCTTCGAGATTATGGCAAGAAAAGTATGCCCAGAGTGTCTGAGTTTTGGTTGGGTGTCACTGATATGATAAATGAAGGGAAATTTGTTGATGTCAATGGCATGGCTCTACAGTACTTTAACTGGGATCGTGCCCAACCAAATGGGGGGAAGCATGAAAACTGTGTCTTTTTTTCTCAGTCATCACAAGGCAAGTGGGTGGATGAAGTCTGCCGTACTGCCAAAAGATATATTTGTGAATTTCTGATCCCATGATTACATATACAAGTGACCATGAGCATGTTTTGGGATATTAACATGCAGTTTTCTTGTTAGTAACCCCTCCCACTTAGACAGTAGTGAGTTGAAAATATTAATCTCCTGCACTGTACTCACTCTTTCCTGAAACAGAAATTTTCTCTATTAATTTATTTTCTCTTCAGATGCTAAAAATATTACACTGTAATGAGTGCTTTCATATGTACAGGAATATATATTATGTTTCCACCTACATTGTATCATATTTTGGCCTAATATTTCAGCCTGATATTTGGGTTGCTGGAATTCACCTCCTATTTCTGTACTTTGTATCACCATGGTCAGATAGTATTTACCTGAACTCAGAACTCCAGTGAATCTGTTGGAAGTTTACAAAAGATTGCTGTATGGTGATGTGCCAATATGAGGGGTAGGGATCCTTTCACCTCCAGTGGTTAAGAGGGATTATGTGAGCTCCCATTAAAAATGGCCATCACTGTTAGAGTTTAACAGGATGGATCTGTGACCAACAGTTTTGCCTATGGGTTAAAAAACCCAAATGAAAAGATCTTAAGATGTTAATGATTAAATTACATTGCATTAAAGTGATATACTGTAGGAAATGGGGGAAGTAGCTGTTTTAAAATATCAGCCAAAACATGTTTGCTTCTAAATGTCTCAGTTATGATCAAATGGAACGTTTCCATAGAAAAAAACAACCTGGGAGTAGATCATACCTCTAGTACATAATGCCTTAAGATGTGCAAAACCCTTCTCTCTTGCAGGATCAGAGAGAGGCTTTATAATTCAGACAGTAACACTGCCTGAAAGCACAAGTAGAAAGGAAGGATCCCCTTTCTGAGCACAACATCACTGCTTATTCACCTCTTACCACACAGCATGCAGGATTGGTGCCAAAGAGTGGGGCCAAACTGCAGCTCATTTGGCCACATGCAAGTTTTACCAATTTAACACCTGACATTGGAAACTGAAGTAAAAGATGCTGGTTATTTTTTGCTGATTAGCAGTAGATATTTGCCTTCATGTTATAAATAGCAGTTTCTTTCTTGTGTAAAGGAATTTCATTTAAGTATTTAAGTATATTGCTGCTTGGAGGCTAATTCCTACTTTTTATCCTTTAGTTGTTGAAGATTCTTAAATTATACAATAAATTTGTGATTACTGGTATTTAATTGTGGTAGTATTTTTGACAGCTTATGCATCCATGTGAAGGACATTCTTTCCTAGGAATTTTCCTGAGGATTCAAAAGCTTTTAAAGTTGTACATAGGAACTGAAAATATTTATAGATATTATTGCTGGATATTTATCACCAGTGGATACAGATAGCAGGGACATAAATAACTATTTAGTAATGATTCACTTCACAAAGACAAAACCCACCATACAGAAATCAGTAATCAATTTGAAGAATCCCAGCAGAATCACACAGAATCACAGAATTTCTGAGGCTGGAATGATCCTCCAAGATCATCAGCTAGACCATGTCACTGAGAGCCACATCCGATCTTTCCTTAAACACCTCCAGGGATGGCGACTCCACCACCTCCCTGGGCAGTCCATTCCAGTGT
>VWZY01007623.1:872231-883146 GCA_013399075.1 Chloroceryle aenea | reverse complement strand
CCTGGGGGACACCACTGGTCACTGGACACCAACAGGATGTGACACCATTCACAACCACTCTCTGTGCCCAGTCATCCAGACAGTTTTTAACCCAGCAAAGGGTGCACTTGTCCAAGCCGTGTGGGCTGCCAGCTTTTCCAGGAGGATGATGTGGGAGACTCTGTCAAAGGCTTTGCTGGAGTCTAGGTAGACCACATCCACATCCTTTCCCTCATCTACCAGAAAGGTCACCCAGTTGTAGAATGAAAACAAATTTGTTAGACAGGACCTTCCTTTCCCAAACCAAATCTGGCTGGGCCTGAGTCCCTGGTTGTCTTGTACGTGACAGTTGATGGTACTCAGGATGATCTGCTCCATAACCTTGCCAGCCACTGAGGTCAGGATGACCTAATTTTCTTTGCAGGAAAATAGAAAAATCACTTTTTTTTTAAAGGCTTTATACTACTTTTTAAAAGTGCTTAGTGTTCAGCTGCTAAGCCTACATTCTTTTTAATTTTTATTACAAATATTAGCAAAGTTTAATTTTCCACAGAAAGAATGTTTTTTTTGAACTGAAGCTATTTCATGGACACTATCTTAACAGATCAAGTCGTCATTGTTATAAAACCTCAGGAATTGTGTCCTGAATACATTATATGACAATATAGAAAACCCCAAACCTAAAACCACTCCTTGTATTGCAGCAACACAATGGGTTAAATAACATGTTAGATTTTTTTCTCCTCGCTTATTTTATACTTGTATTTCTCTTCCCATGTTGCATTTAATGTGACCATGGATTTTGCTCCTCCTTAGTCTCACCCCAAAAGAGGTCTTGTTTTCCTGCCCTAAAGGAGTGCAAAGCTGTCTGTGGGCACTTAAGGGAGAGAGATTTCGCCCACTGACTTTATGACTCATCAGAACATGTTCACAGTCAAGTTCCCATATAGGGTGGCGCAGGGTTAGGTCAGCCTTCTCTGCTCTGTCCCTAGGCAGCCTCTCTCTCATTAGAGCAAGAGGTTGCCCCTTGAAATGTTCATCTCTCTTTGCTTTTGCCTTGCTATGTGTTTTAGCAGTAATTTCTTTCTAGCATAGGAGCTGGTAGTTACAAGAGGCTGTCAGAATGTGAAACTCTTTCATCCTGTTCATGACACGATATATACTCCAAATATTGTCTGGTCTGGATTCAATTCTCTACATTTCACAGGATTTTCATCTCACTCCTCCTTCAACAGCAGCAAGTTTTTCCTTCCCTGTGAAGGAAACATATAAGCAAAACTACATTTTAATGCTGTTTGCTTTGGAAATGTATTCACTAGCAACATTCTTTTGTCCATTCAGCATGCAAAGGCCTGATCTGTAAACTATTGAAGGAAAAGGACTGTTTTGCAATTTATTTCAANAGGCCTGGAGGAGCGGAGCGCCGCGGGACCGACCCGCTGAGCAGCGCGGACGAGAGGAGGCCTCGTGGGAGCGCCCCTTCCCCCGTGACTGCACCAGGGGTCTCCGCAGAGAGGGGAACGATCGCTTGGCTTCACGGCGGAGATTCTGTGGATTCCAGCCCCTGCCCCGGCTGGAATCAGGCTGTGACATTTAGTGCCCGGACTCCCTCTGGATTTTTCACCCTCCAACCTCTGCTCCTGAGCGAGGGCTGCATCTACCGAGTGGTAGATCTACCGCTGGTAGAAAAAAGCTTCTCATTCTGAAATATATACGAGTTTAGGAATTTTTCTTTAAGTTAATTTTTTGGGATAACTTTGGCCAGTTTTGTTTTTGAGCTGGGGGGTAGCATGCAATATCAGGGCTACTGCTCTTCTGTGAGATGTTGTTCAAGACATCTAGAAGACCAACTGAAACGTGGTTTTGATCACAGTTTCTGTCTAGAGAAAAAAATATTTACCACATATTAAACATGTTGGTATGAAAATGTATCTCTGATAGTCCTGCTGTCTGCTTTTGGAGGACTATTAGTATGAATAACGAGTATGAGAAGGAGGAGAAAGAGGAGTTGTGGGACTTTTGAGAAAAGGCAGAAGTAAGGATTAAAAAAGTCAAGCTGTTTCTTTTAGGGCAGAATCAACTTTAACCAGAAGTGTCCAGCAGCTGCAGAACTAACCCTTTTCAAAATATGACAGATTTAGTATTTCTCTGTATGTAATCAGAGTTACTTATTTTAACTTAAAATATTAGCATGTCTTAATTTCAGGGCCTTACCTTTACATGGTAAAAGTGTCTGCTCCAGAAAGTTTACAGATAGACAAAAGGAAGATTATTATCCCCATTTTACAAATGGGAAGCTGAAGCATTAAGAAATTAAAGATTGAAATAAAGAATCATTGAGCAAGGAAAAGACAATGACATCCTCTTGACCCAGAATCTCACACATGAGGTCTCTTTCCCAAGGGTCAGATCTGGGATGCATAATGAATTAGATAATTGTATCCATCCCTAGCCCAGCAGTAGAATGTGCACATGTGGGAGATGGCAGTGGGGAAAGGAAGGAGGGCAAGGACCCTGTGCTCTGATAGAGACCCCGAATTTCCCTCCTATGAAAAAGCCCATATCTTTATTTTTGATCCTTGGGTCAAGTAGCGTTGTGCCAAGCACTCGATTAATAAATATTTCATATTTACTCCAGTACATCTACAGTAATCTTGTGTGTGCTACGTGATTAGCGTAGCCAATAGTGAGTTGCTGTTGAACTGCTCTATAAATCTAACATACTTTTAAACTAATTATCATCTTATATATTTAGCTGAGCCATCAGTCTAAGATAGATATGGCAATGTGAAAAACATCAAGATTAAAAGCATGAAACAAATTGTGGCTAGTATCTAACTAAGCAGGGAATGATATGGTGCAGTGGAAACGTGGATACTGCAGGCAAATGTTTTCTATAAACCTGTCCAAGTTAAGAAGGCACTATTTAAGTTAATTTCACTGTAGTCTGCTGAAGACTGAGGTATTTGTTTTGGTTCAAATACACATTTATATTTATAATATTACGATTTTAATTGGTTAGAGAAATGGAAAGAAAACTACTTCTGCTCCTATTGCAAATATATTTCATATATGCTACACAAAGTTAAACCATTTCCTATAAAAATATGGCTAAGTAAAACCTTTAAAACTACATGGTCCTTGAGATCAGAGACAAGTAACAGAGAAAAGAGCTTCATGAAAACAGTTCTTTCATATACTCTGCTATAGAGACAGTGTGATAAATGGAAGGCATTGGGCTTATATGGATTTTATAAGCATGTGAATCTTCTCAAATTTTTGTCTGCACAGCAATGCAAGTTTTTCCTACACTATATTTGCCAATATATGGCAATTAAGTAACATCCACTTGATTCTGATGACATAGCATGGACACTAGGAGATTTGACATAGTTTCTTACCCACCAGAAGTCAAGTTTTACTGCCTTTTTTAAATCCAAATTTTTCATTCTTCATTAGATATCCTACTGAAATATGGTTGTCTACTAGTGTTAAATTAAAACCAGATGGTTTCTTAGGAAGTTTAAACTGTATCTGTGCATAAACCTGTGTATGCAGCTGTTCAATATTTTTAACGACTGGAATCTAAGTCCATGAGTACACCTCCAGTAAGAGTTAATAAAGAAACTGCTAATAGCACCTTATACGGGCAGTGTATACCATACATCACTATGGCTCAACACGGATCACTGACAGCTTGTCAGACATCACAAGGTAGCCTGCAAGATGGTCTCTCTCCTTTCCAAAAACATGGCAAAAAACACATTACAAGCAATCCTATGCACATGACAAAGCCATCAAGGCAAAATAAAATAGAAAATGTCCCTGTTTACTTCAAGGGTTTGGACTAGATGACCTTTAAAAGTCCCTTCCAACCCACAGTGTTTTATGACTCTATGTTGATATGAATAATAGAATAAATTCATATGAAACACACTATGGCAGTGATGCACAAAATAGTCCATTTCTACAGGACTAGGCAGTCACCATTTTTTTCAGGATAGTAGGTGGCCCTTTGCTTTTAGAAATGCTGAAAAGTCCTTAAGCACATCAGAAGAGCTTTTATACTTATAAGCAATTTATCGGTTGGCTGGTCCATGTAATAGCTGTTTATTAAGGCATATATTAAGCACTATGTAACCTTTAACAAATTATTTGTGTATTAATTAATGAAAAACATCTTTTTGTTATGCTGACAGCATTATTAATCTGTTCTCAGACACATACCACCAATAGTCTCATTCAGCTTTCTTGGCAAGTAGGAGTAACTAGGAGTGAATAAGCAAGGTTGCATATGAAACATTGTTTAGAAGGAAAAGTTTACCATATGAATTGGGCAATCCTACTGAAATATTAAGGGAAGGTGGTAAGAATAGAATGTTCTGGAGACTCTGCCAGTTTCCTCTCCCATGCATTGTATTAGTAGTATTGTAGTTAATCCATTCAGTCACAGAACAAGAAGAGAAACAGGCCATTGTTGAATAGACAGGGAAATGTCAAGCTTTACACAAGAAGCAGATGTTCTTCATTATGAAAAAAATCCTGAGAATGGAGCTCATAAGTAGAGCTGGGTGAATAATGAGTTGTCTGGTTTTGTGGTCAAATCAAAAAAACAGGAGGGGAAAAGTGATCAAACTAAGCAGAAAATTTTGAGGGTTGTTTTTTTTTTTTAATTTTATTTTCTTGGAGGGAAGAAGAAAGAGAAATTGAATGTAGGGAAGGGGGATATAGAGAAAGGAACCAATAAAATGAAAAGCTGTTCACTGATCAGCTTTGCCTGGTAGCAACTGTACAAGGTATCTTTTCCAAAACAGCTGATGAGAACAGACACTTTTCAGGATAGAATGAATAGAGTATGTCTACAGTGTCATATCCTCTAAGTTATGTGTCCAGAGACAGCTAGACACAAGTTTCCTTTTTGGAAGCTATGTAGTCACTACACATGGATCTCAGAAGCTCTAATGACAACTGCCTGCCTCAGATGCTATAGGTGCACATTTTGTCTTTAAAATTAATCCTAACAAAGCAAGAGCACACCAGTTGCAATAATCTGTGACTGTTTCACAATTCTTCCTTTACCACCATGTCAACGAGGCAGTATTAAAATGTGATTTTAACACTACCTTTTTGTCATGACACAGTAAATTTTGCTGGAAATATCTTGGTAATCACAGAATATTCATGGTTGGAAAGGACCTCCTAGATCACCGAGTAACAAAAAACTACCTAAAAAAAAAAAAAAGGTAAGGTAAGAACCTCTGCTTTTTTACTTGTGCTTCTCACCTTCTTGCTCAACAGTGGTATGTATACTAAGTGAGGAACTAGGACTTGTCTCTTTTGCAAGATCAAGATAAAACTGACTTTTATTGAGGAAAAAGTTAAATAGAATGTTATCAAGCTCTGCTCCCAAAGGAATCACACTTGTTATTAGAAGCTAATGAATAATGTGAAAAACATTCAGAAATATGATCTTTAGTTGTGAGGACTGAGATCTGCTTTCTAACACTGTCATATGCTACATTTGTAGCAGAAGTTCCCCATTAGAGTCTTGTGTCTGGCTTAAGGATACAAAAGTGTGTGCTTGAAGGTTTTTATTACACATTTTTGAGGGTTTCATTTTACCACCAAAGATAGAGCAATTGTGAAGAGTTCTGAGAGTTTGATCAGAGATTTAAAATTCTGAATTCTCTCCAACTGTGGAAGAGAGGCTCCAGCACAGAAATGTTTTGAGCCAAGAAAAGCAATTTAAACATGAATAATGAGGGCACATTGTTAACCATTACTCTTTAAGGATCTATTTTTCATTTTTAAAGGCTGCACAAGCACAGACTATTTTGGGAAGTAACTTTCCCTTCAGTCCCTCTTCAAAACCACAGAACATATATTCTCATTCAGTAAGGAAAGATGAATACCTTAATTCAAACATCTTGTACAATAAAAGTTATACTTTCAAGGGAACTCATGACAGGTTTTTAAGAGTACATTCAGACTCAAGACCTAAGGTTCAACAGCATTCAACATTCAGTAACTTAAGCCCTTTTGAAAATCCACCTACTTGGTGCCAGCCAAGCCTTTATTTGTTATTCTTTTTAGCCATTTCATATTTTATCTCCAAGGAAGACATATCATTCAGTGAAATTCACTACGTTTTCCAGGTCATTGTGTAATGTTTCAAATGAAATCCAATGTATCCATTAATTTGCACTAACATAAAATAATGCTTTTGTGTCATTAGATCATCTTAACACCAAGGTAGTAGATTAAACAACTATGACTGCTTTTTTGTTAATGAATTACAGAATAAGTAGATGTCAGGAATGCAAATTAATGTATTGGTAATCTTCTACTAAATTCAAATTGATTTTCAGGTAAAACAGAAGTTGGTTGAAGGACCATAAACAGAAGATAATAGACCACTGAGGAGAAGTATCCAGTGAAATGCCTCAGGGTCATACGTTAAACTTCATGTTATTTAATTTATTTTAGTTAGATGACAAGGCTGACTCTACAGGACATGTTCATAGCTGTGCAAGACTGTAGACCCTTTAACAACAAACAAAGAAACAGGACTAATGACACAGAAATTTTACAGAAACACAGTGTTTGTCACCAGGCTGTTCTGCCAGGCATCTCTCTATCCCTTCTCACACTCAGTAAGCCTCAACATGAGGAGCCCTTTTCTCTTGTGTCTAAGCCCACTGGCTAGCCTATCATAACCCACACATGCCCTAAGAACTGTTTCCCATTATTTTGGTGTTATAGATGACCTTACATCAAGATTTGCATGATATGTCTTTTTCAGAAGGTCATGGACAAAACGAATGAAATTCAGCTGAATTTACATAGTTGGTCCCTTTCCCTTGCATTTGGGGATGTTTTTCTAAGAGGTGCAGTATCATATGCCAAGCATATGGATATCCTGAACTGGTTGATGAAGCATCTTTAAAATCAAGTCCTATCAGATAGCTTGAAATGCTGTTACATGTACATAACATTCATTGAGGAAGAATTCCCACAGTTTTACCGAGGAAATAAAAGGTATTGCCACAAACCAGATGTGCTGTGTTTCACTGGGATGACCATTACAGATTCAGAGAGAGAAGGAAACAAAAGCAAGATTTTTAAACAGATAAACAGTGTATGGTCATCCAAAGGTAACTGAGAGGGGGATGTAGAAAGGTTTAGGCTATGTCTCTATGTGAATGTATTACACACTAAAGTTCCTTTAAAACATAAGCTGAATTTGAATCTCTCACAAGTGAAATGTCACTATGTCAGCTATCAATAGCTTGAGCAAGGTCAGAATCAGCTCAAGATTTTTCAGAGTATTTCCAGAATCAGTTTACTGCAGTTGATACTACACTAACTTCTTTGACATTAGTCCTGTTTTCCTTGACATAATCCAGCAGCCAGCCTACGAAAAAAAAATGTCTACTACAATACTTTTGCAAAATTTATCATAAATACAGTTTTTCTTTTTAGCAGTTCTATTTTTCCCTAGCAGTTTGATATGGATTATAATGCTTTGTTGAGTGGACATGAAGTCTTTTCTATTTAATCTTCTTGATTCTGTATCTAAATACCTTTTCTTCCATAGTGCTGTAAAGTGATTGCATATTATCAGTGCTCAGTACTTACTCTAATGAGTGTCTTTCAAAAATAAGGCAGTCCTTGTAACTAACCTGCTAGAACAAGGAAAGGAGCATGCAGATATTTATCTGCCATTGCTAGTGTGATGAAATTATTTCAGGAGAGAACAATTTTTAGTTAAGAACATTTTTTTCTAAGAAAAATGCTAGTTTAATCTAAACAAAAACTGTTCTTAAAAAATGTCCATTAAAAAATGGACAGAGAAACTCTTATTAACTTGAAGGACATGGCATAGTCACACTAGGCAGCAGCTCAAATATTCAAGTATCATGTACCAGTGCATTAAAATCATAGCCTTGTGCAGATTTCACTGCTTTGTTCTAAAGCCAAGGTGAGAAAGGCAACTCGTGGAACCAGAATTTTCACCTGAAAAGAAACAGCTGTAATCTATGAAAACTTGATTTGGCAGTTGATGAAAAGTAATCATCTTAAGAGCTGTTCAGAATTTTGTCATACTACTGAATTGTGATTTCTAACATAGACACATGCTCTATTAAAAGGGCGAATAAACCTGTGTCATCTGGATGCTTCTGCAACATATCATGATGTCCTTATATATCTCAGTACCCAATTTCTTGTCAGACAAATCAGTACTCAGATCTTAGACAGACAACAGCCATGATTTAGAAAAGTTTATAAGCCTGTGACAAGCATGAAGGAAATGTGAAGTTTTTGCTGCCTTAGGTTTGCCAGTGTAATTACATGACCAATTTTTGTGACAATTTTTCTCACAGAGAACCTTGACAAACACATTTTATTTTGATGTTTTAAAGTATGGCAAACAGAAAATGAGATTAAGATTCTAATTGACATTTATGTTACTGTGAAATCAACAACCATTTCTAAATGTCTTCTTGTTTTCATTTATCCACTTTCTGTCAGGCCATGGAATTAATCTTGGTCTGCAAGGCTTAGAATCCTCAGAAGAATTAATTTACAGGATTTCTGCAGCAATGGATCAGAATGATATTTTTGAAGTACTGGTTGTGAAAATATGACTCTGAAAGAAAGTGACAGATGATTTTAAGCAGAATGGATTACCTACTACCCTGCATGAATTAACATGATGACTGAGATCACTGTAATAATACAAAAGCCCATTCTTTTCCTGCAGTGCAAGTAAATGAATAGTAACTTCACACAACTGCTATTACAAAAAAAAAGCAAAAAAACAACCCAAACCCAAACAAACAAAAAGCAAAGCCCCCCAAATAAATGAGAACAATGCACATACTGTGTACATCAAAGATAAGTGTATACTACCCCTCAATTTATATACACAGAGTTGAAAAGAAAGAAATGATAAGGAGGAAGGCTGTGTTAGTCCCATCCTTTTAGAATCTGAAAAAGTGTCTTAAGTTGTGATAACACTGTTACAGTCTTAGCCTGCACCTGACATTTCAGTCCTGCTCTTATGGAAATCATGGCCATTGTTTTCTGCTGTTTGAGAAACCTAACAGAACTAGTTCTGCAATTTAGTATACATGGACAGAAACATGAACTTGCATGGACCCCCACTGAAATCATACCTAAATCATGTATGTCTGCATGAAGTTTCTTGATGCAATTTGAATTGATTAGGTAAGATATGTAGGTAAATGATATAAAAAGAAGCTGGAAAAGGTGGGAAAAGACTCCTCTCACCTCTTAAAGAGGATGAATCTTCCATTTGTCAGAATTTGAAATTGAAGTACAGGATTGGACAGGATTGGATTTCAACATTCTTTGAAACAATGAAGTAAATAGCCACTCAGTTACCAGAATTTTGTGACTCCCCCCACCCCTGTCGCCCCTTATTGAAAACTTCCTGAAAAGTCAGAGGTGGTTAAAAGTAGAGGGTAGGAAATATTTGTGAAAATTATCCTAACTGTTAAGAGTCTCCGTCGATTCTGAATTTCTGAAGAGGGAAGGGCAGAGTTTCTTAAATATTTTTGTAGAAACTGAAATTGCACTAAAACCAGTATAAACCCATGGGACTTCTGTGGTATCATATTACTAAGGACTCCAAGATAATTTCTTAATACCCATGTTGCTCTGTCAAACAAAGCTTTTGCTTTTTCATTCAATAAATATTTTTACACAAAAGGCAATGCTTCTATTTAATGGGCATATATACATGCCCAATTTTAAGATTTTCTAATCTAAAGTACACTGTACCCCCTTAGCACTAAAATACTGTAATGGTGCTGTTTACATTTAGGATATAATGCATACTTTATGCAGTACAGATGGTTGGACAGGATCAATGTCAGACAACTCATTTCCACATTCCCACTGAACACAATTCATGGAACACTGGATGCTGAATACTAACAGAATACAACAGGAAGAAAACTGGACAATTAACAACTCCCTATTCCTACAGTACTACTGCTAAATTAATACTCTTTTTCTGTACTTTAAATATTAACTTAAATAATCTATTTTCTTGAGACCTGGCACATCTCTCCAGTCAGACACCTATGAAGCATTTCAGCAGCTTCCTGAACCAGAAGTGAGCATGTCACTGAAGTTTCCCATCCTATAGGTTTACCCAAGAGAGTATGGTCATAGCCTCTTTAACAGTCCCAGTAATACTTAATGTGAAAACTGGTTATGATGATGCATGAATTTTTACCTCTAGCAGGAGGAGATAATTTAGTAAGTCTAATTCCTCAAGAGAACCTGCAAAGTGATAGGAGCAGCAGGGTAGAGAAAAATTTAGGCTGCTTTTTCTAGCCAGATATGCATGCCACTAGTGGAGAGGGAGTGAGCCATATAGGTCAGTGTCTCACTGCAGAAATATGTCACCCAGAGGAGTCAGAGCACTGCACTACATTTGTGGGGCCGCACCGCCACCTGGGGCGGGCCGCAGGCATTGCAGTCTCTCGCCAACACTGCAGTTGGGTTTTGTTTGTTTGTTGTTTTTTTGTTTGTTTTTCCTTAAAATACCTGCTACAGACCTACCATAGGAAGGTGCTGTTACAAATTCTGGCAGTTGAATTTATTTATATGAATAGATATGAGTATGTCAACATATGGGTACAAAAGCACCGAGGTAGGGCATGGGGCGCAGGCCACGTCACCTGAGGAATAGCAGCATCTGAGCTACTTCCTCGCCTCTCACAGCTTCAAAGTGAGTTGCCGGGACTTCAGCCGCCAGGACAGGAGTTACTACTATAGGTCACTCTAAATTCACTGACCTGTAGCGCTTCAGTCTCTGCAGCTGACCGTCCGTGTGTGACCCCGGCCGGGGGAGGCAGCCGGCAGCCCCCCGGCGAGCGTTCAGCACCGCGAGGAGCTCCCC
>VWZY01007623.1:748608-872210 GCA_013399075.1 Chloroceryle aenea | reverse complement strand
GCCGGGCCGCCCGAGCCGAGCCGCGCCACACGGAGGAGCTCTGACTGACACGGCCACGACAGAGAATCGCCTCCGAGACATCAGGAGGTGACAACTAATGTCGAAAAGCTTAAAGAACAGTTATTTTCTCATTGCTTTCCGAGGCCTCCTTGTATTCGTGTCTGTCTCAGAAAACAGAGGGCTGAATAAACTTAATGCCCCCAAACCATGNGCCGGCCTGTCTGCTGGAGCAGCTGTAGGCACTCCTGGGTCCCCGAGCGAGCCGTCACACAGCTGTAGCTGTAGCTGTTGCAGTGCATGTCGTGGGACTTCTGTAGCTAATCTGTCCACTTACGGGCGGGCGCCTGAGCTTTACACAATGTTGGAGTTTTCTTAGTTTTCCTCCATGTAGGAACAGGTACGATGGAGGTTAAAAGCTGTAAATGCTCTCCTCAGCTCTTCAGTATACCACAGTTTTGACAAGAGAGGAAAATATGCATTTAACACCATCTGCTTGTGCTACCCTAAAAATGTTTACGGCTGCACTGGTTACAGCATATCTGATACCTCTGCATATGCTGGAAATTTGTTTTTAAACCTCATCAATAATATGAACTTCAGACTTACCTAGAATAGGGTTACTTTGGCTCAAGGCTTGTAAAGGACTTTGCGATGTGTTAGGTATGTGCACAGTCTGTTACTAGAGCCCGGTGGGCATATGTTTGTCAGTCTATGGTAATTTGGTTACGTATTTCACATCAGACCAGAGAAACTCAGCATCTTAAACTTCAGGACACTCAAACACTAAAGATATGAGAGCTACTGCAGGTCATGCACCAAGTGTATGTAGTCTCACACCACCAGGTGGGAGACTGATTCTTTTAACACAGTATTTTGTCACTGTGGGCTGAAGTGTGATTATTATAAGAAGATTGCTTATGTTGTGTGTAAATTGCTTTTGGTACTAAATCTGTAGTTTGATGATTATTTGTATATTTTATTCAACAATACTCTCAGTCTTTATTTCATGTTGGGCAGCTATCAATTTGTATGTTTTCAAGTAATCCCTGCTTGAGTCTTAATATAAAAGCTTGGTCATTATTTTAAAATATTTAATAAGATTTTAATATCCAACCTGATTTCAGCACTTTGGGTCCTAGGATATTAGTCTGTGGTACAGAAAACCTTATCATAGAATATATTAATTCTGTTACAGTGGTTTAGGTGTGTAAAATCTTAGAAGATGACATGTGATACCACTAACACCTACATTAAATATATAGGCTGCTAGTTAAGGCCTCTGGATAAATTTATCTGTCCAAAGCTGCAATTGCTCATGTAGAAATCCAGACTTAATTACGTTACAGCTTGCAAATTTATTTTACTAACATTATTTCTACTAGTTTCTGAGAAGTTTTTTTCTTCTTTCTTCCTTTTTCCTATCAAGAATCATCATCTTTTTGAGACATTTTTTGAGTCTCTTAATATTACTCTTTAATGACTTCTCGTCATAAGCAACAAAACTGTTGAAAGTCAAACATTTGAGTTTTTATACTCTGATTTGTTGTTTTTTTTGAGAACTGGGACAATATTGAAACCTGATAATTTCCAATGGCAGCTTTGACCTTTCTTAAAGAAGGGGTTGACATTGTTGTTTGCCTATTTTTTATTTTTATTTGTGGAAGACATGCCATTTTCTGAACTGTATTTAAAAAAAAATAGGTAAACTTATTTAGTATATGAAAACAAACAAGCAAAAGGATTACATCAGAAAAGTTATTAGGCAGTTTTTAAAAATCTTTTCTATCCCTACAGCCACCTGGAAGAAAAAACACAGTGGGAACATCCTAAGTCTGGGAAGAGGAAGCGTGTTGCAGGAGGTTTGTGTCACGCTTTTTGTAATGGGCTGAAATTGTTACGAACAATTTGGAGTTTGTGTAGGAACTAGATCTCATTTTGATCTTCTAGTTGACACTAAACCCCTAGGCAAACTGAGCTTGCAAAATACATCTGATTTCAGAGGGGTTTTACAGAGGTGATTGTGTCTGTGTGGAGTGATAATTTCGCAGTTTTATGGCTTTCTTGTGTTGCTCCATTAAAGCAAAAGTACTAGTTCCAGGATAAAAGGATTGTTCTACTGTAGTTTGTAAAACATATGTCCAAGGCTGTAATTCTCTGATTGGGTTCTGATATCCTGGTGTCCATCAGATAATATTTATAGCTGGATTAATATTCTTCAAAGAATGTGCTTCATCAAGGAATAACCCTGGCACAGAAGAAAGTCCCATTAGTTTTCACTTTACTTGTTTTCCCTAATCCAACTGAATGTTTGTGCCAGAACAGAAGAAAGCCAGTGTTGCAGGATGCTTCCAAAGGTGTATGTCTTCTTAAGGACCTTGGATCAGTGCCTTGAATTAGATCTTCCCAGAAGCTTCTATTTGGCCCATCTAGGGGTACTATACTGTTGGCAAGCCATGTTTCATTTGGCATTGGTAATGTGACTATAACTGGAATGTTTTCAGTAGATTTTGAGCTGATTGAATTATAATTGACTACTTTTCACCTGGAATTAGAAATACTAGGAATGCTCTCTGTTAAATACACCTGCAGGGTCTTTTATATAAGAATTTATTTTGTAAAAATTTGCGATTTTTAGTTCTCTTATCTCTCCTTGCAACTTCATAGAACCATAGAGTCACTTGGTTTTGATTTAATGTGTCTCATACCCATGTGTAGGCTCTGATCTTCCAGTATTTGGTATGTGTTACATATAGCTTTTGCTACAGTTAGTTCAATGTTCTTGCTGTTTATCAGGGATGGGTATTAAATTGTGTTCTGTATAGTTGTGTATGTACTAGGAAGCTCTTTGCCAGTTTGTAAGATGATTTCACATTATAGTACAAGGCTTTAGATTATCTTCACATTGAATGTGCTAGTCATTACAGTTGTACTAGATCTCCTGTATATTGAATTTAGATTGGAGACCAGTTGGGGAAGCAATCCTTCTTTCAAGTTCCAGTATACAAGTGCAGCAGGTAGCTGTGTTACCTACAGAAATAATGCAGATTTTAGCCACATCTGTCTGAGAAGTCACTTAAACTTCAAATTTGAGTGTACTCTAATGCAAGAAAAAGGATAATGTCTTATGTGTTTCCTAGATCTACCATATGGATGGGAACAAGAGGCTGATGAAAATGGACAAGTCTATTTTGTAGAGTAAGTATGTCAAAATATAGAATACGGACAAGTAGGACAGCTGTGTTTCATGCTGGGTAACCTCCTTCAGTTAGATACTGTGACAATATCAGCTAGAAAGACAAAGAAATTAATAAGTACAACTTTAGAATCCATGTGTAGTTGTTACAGTTGTAGCAGTGTCTCAACACCCATTTGTGTGTTTCTGTTCCATGTGCACAGAAGCACTGGCTTGGGTAGTGTGTTGAAGTGACTTGCCTATCCACTTCTCAAAATGTGAACTGACCCTCAGGCAATGTTTATGTAGGCTCATTTTGTTTGTTTACCTTTATGGATAAACTCTGTAAATGTACATTTACAAACATCCAGAACTTCATGGCTGACTGTTAGCATTGCAGTAATGCTTGAAATTTACAAGATGCAAACAAAATTGCTGCAGCTCTGACTTGCTTGCCATATAAAGATCAGAAAGAAGAGAGGACAGGGATTGAGCTATCAAAGATTTTTAGAAAGGTAAGGGAGGAGGAAGTTCATAGAATTGGAAAAAGATTTATTTCTAGGAACATTTTCTTTTATATCTTTTCAATGGCAGACTCTAAATGGGGTGGTTATCTTAAACTGATTTGGTAGAATCAAGAATGTTCACAGGCCAAAATATGAAGTGTAGCCTCTCTGTCCTATAATTAAGGGCTGAAGACTGAAAACTTCTTGCTTAGTGTCTCTGTCTGAAATTGTCTGAAGAAACCTAAAACTCAGTTTTAGAAAGGTGAGCTTGACTCAAATTGTGCCATTTGCTGAGCTGATGTAAACGTATTTGTTTCCAGTAGTTTGCTAAAAAAGTACTCAACTACATTTCTTACTGGTATGCTGTTTTAAGGGAGTAGTGTAGGCCCCTTTTATAGAGATCTGAAGAGAACTTGTTCTTCCCTAATATAATGAGATTTTGACCTTGACAAAGTTCTGGTTTTTATGTCAGGGCTTCACATGAAGTTCAGATGGCATTGTGAAGTATGTGAATACAATTATTAATGGATGTTGTGACAATTGGAAAAAGTTTTGATTAAAAAAAGCTTATTGGGGCATTTTAACAAAACTGAAAAAAAAAAAAAAAGATCCACTGGCGTTTTACACAACAGTGGTTGAACTACATGTCAAATCTAAATGTGGAGTACAGAAGGGTTCAAGCAGCTGAATTTTTGTATTCTTTTGCAGCCACATAAACAAAAGGACTACCTACCTTGACCCAAGACTGGCCTTTACAGTAGAAGATAATCCAGTGAAACCTACTACTAGACAAAAATATGATGGAAACAGCACTGCAATGGAAATACTCCAGGGCCGTGACTTGAGTGGAAAAGTGGTTATAATCACAGGAGCAAATTCAGGAATAGGTAGGTTAATATTACACAAGGTAAATTTTGACTGTATTCATTTTACAGGCTGTTTTGTTCTTTAAATTGCACTTTTGGTCTTCAAACTGTGTTGACATTATTTCCATATAAAACCTTTAGTTAGAAAACTTTGTTCAGGTATGTGTACTGCTTTTTTAAAACAATGTGGAGAATTTGGAACTTAGAGGAGAGCTACAGGAAAGATGTCAGGTTCTGAAACAATTGATTTTTGTCTAGAAAAAAATATTGGAGACATTTTACATTAGGTAAATATAGAAAGGATGGCCATGGAAGGGAAGTTTCTTTTTATGTTCTTGGTGCTAGGACAAGGAGCAAGGTTTGTATGGCTGCAGGGGACTTCAGATAAAGTATTTAGAAAACACTTTCTAATGGCAGCATGTGAACTTGGCTAAAGATTTTCCAAGTAGTTTGTGGAATTGTATCTCTAGATGTATTTTCAAGTTAACTTGATGATGGACTCGTGTCAGCATGTCATATTCAATGCTTCTTTAGGGCAAAAAGAAATAAATGTTTATAACCTTGTGAAATCCCCATTGCTTTTGCTTTCTAGCAGGTTCATAAATCCTTTTAGACAGTGTGTTTAGGTATCTTTACATAGTATTACTTCTGTAGCTGATGAGTATTCAAGAGATTCTGATCAGCTGCTTTTGTTTCATTTTATAATGAAGTTTTGGTGCTTAAGGGCTTTGCCTTCTCAGAAGACAGGATTTCTTTTCCAAATTAATTTGTTAGGCTTTTGGAAGTTTCACTCAGCAAACTGCACAGGGTATGTGTTTTTCTGTGGCTTAAATTTGTGCAGGAGCCACAAATATTAAAAGACTGATATGATTTGGTGTTAGATTTGAACTTACTTGGTAAATGAGGGCATCTGCCTAAATCCTAGATAACTGTTAATCTTTTGTTCCCTTTTGTGGTTTGCATTTTTCTTTATGGGGGGATTACATCGCTATTAAGAGAGTCCTTATGCAAAGTATTTGGTGTCGTCTTTTTAGTGCAGGATCTTGACTTAAGTGCATTTATAAGGACATTGCAAAACTTTCGAGATGCTCAGGAAAATGGGTTAGTAGGAGAACTTATGACTCTGAATACTCTTGGTCGTTACCTCTTAATTATTTAAGGGAGTGTTATCCCACAGGACTCAGACAAAGACTTTCGAGCTTTATTGTGGCCTGCAATTTAGGCTTTAAAAGCACATGTCCTGCTGTTATTGAGTGATAGCTGCTACAGATTGGTATTGCTGTTAGGGCATCAAGTGTACTTTCCTGTCTCAATGAGAAATTTGTGTCTTTTAGTAAGGTTTACATTCCAGATTCTTGGTACAGTATGCCTTTACATTGCATCCAGCAGTAGAATTTGGTTTGTATGCAAATGCAGTCTCGGATGATTTAAGAATTACCTGGATTGAAATGATTTGCCTTCAGCAGGAGAAGAGCTACCATTTAGACTTGCTGAATGAGCTCAGTGTGTTTCGTATATGGCAAAAGATTAATCCAGGCTGTATGATGCTTTTGTCAGGCATGGTTTTCCCCTGTTTCTCCCTTAGTTTATAATCTTAATTGATCACAGGTAAGGGAGTGTGCTTGCACCAGATCTTCTTTGCTTCTTGCATATGTCCACAGATATATATATATACATATATACATTCTTGATTTCTATTAGTCTGTGAAGGCAGCTTATCACCCCTGGTCAGAAGTGTGCCAAGAAGCGTGAGAACATTGGTGGGATAACCACTGGTCTTGTGTTGCTGTGTGAGATTAGGACATAAGGAGTCTGGAACTATGAAGGTGATGTTATGGCCTATATAACTCAAAACTCTTGTGTATCATGTTGTGTTTAGTATTGCTGTAGTCCTAAGATTTGTGTTTGATAATGCTTACAAATGACTATAGAGCATGGATTAAGGAGAAAGCAGTCCTAGGATTTATGCTTCTTCTTATGTAATCTTTGTCCTTTTTCCCTAGCGCTAAGGGCTTTTGAGAGAGGATATCATCTGAGCTGGACTACTTCTAGTTATGACTTCTGATTAACCAGTTTGGTGGAGAAAAACAATGTTCACACTCTGTTGTGTGAAGGGAACACTCCCCCTCTGGGATTGGCTAATAGTGTTCGTGTCATTTTGGACACAGCAGAATTTGGAGTTTTCTTGAAACTCTGTCCGAGTCTCTGAAATATATCACTCTTAGCTTAACTCTTAATTGCTTTGTTATTGTTGGCAAGCTGCTTTGAATGTGTGTCATATAATGATTGCAATGTAGAGGTCCCTGTGAGCTTTAATATATCTATACAGTTCTTTAGGACTCCATGTGGCTAGCTCAAGTGGAAACTTACTAGTTTTGGAGCTTATTCCCCAGTAATTTTAGGATTTCAGTACTGGACTCCACTTTGTGTTGTAGATACTCCTTTTAAACATTCTGTGTATTTTGGAGGTAGTATTTCCCTCCCTAAGTATTTTGAGGAGTAAACAATTACTGTATTTTCAGAACACTAACATACTTTAAGAGGTAACTGTTGCTGTCTTTAGAAAGTGATTAAAAAAGAATAGATTACTTGCAGAGTATTTGTAGTTAATAAAGTAAGGAAAAAAATAATCACTCTGCCCTCTCATTGTCAAAATTATTTCAGTGGTATGTTTGAAACTATCTGAAATTTTTCATTTTGGGTTTGTAAGTTGGTAGACTGCAGTCTGTTGAAATGCAGAAAAATGCATTTTCAACTTCTGCATTGCTGGATGCTCAAGAGAAAGTTTTCAAAATGCTGAGAATCCCTTGAAAGATGGATAAACACAAGTTTGGGGGTTTTATTCATCTGTATACAGTGCATTAAGAGAGAAAAGTTAAACAGATCAACAAATATTGAATGATATGTTAATTGTCTTTATTTGAAAATCTAATACAGGGAATCCAATGTAGCTTGCCAGGAACATATATATGTCTGTGTGTATATATATATTCTCTCCCCCCCAGTTGAAAAATCTCATCTTTTGAATAATAGAGATGCTGACCTAATTACTGAGAATACTTTGAATGACTTCAGCAGTGGTAGTGTTCTAGTGGTATCACACATACTGGATTCTCAGGTATTACTTTACTGCCATTAACTTCTCTTAACATTTCTGTAAAATAGGGCAACTGCTCTGTGGTGCTTGTTTTCACTACTGATAAGGAATATGGACTTAATAATTTTCTAGATTGCATACCCACTTTCTTAACTTAGTCCTTAAAATTGCTGCAAAAAGGGGGGGGGGTAGTACTAAAAAAAAGTCATTAGTTTTAATTAGCAGCTTGGGACACGATATAAAGAGATCTTAGCAAATGAAGAGTTATCAGTAAAATGTTTTCTTACTTATTTTGGAAGTTTTTTTTCTTCTAACAGTGCAGTCCAAACGATCTTTGGTTGTTTTTTTTTTTTCCTCTACTTTTTTAAGCTGAAGCAAAATATTAGTCTGAGTATTGCATGAGAAGTTGAGGGAACTTTAATCACGGTAAAGCTGATGTAGTAAAAAGGGGTAACAGTGATTACTGAACAGTTTAATCTTGTGTCAGTCCTTCTGGTCCTAAAACTTTATTTTTTCTATATACATTTAAATATGAATAGTGTAATTTGTCAGTCTGTTCTCTTAAAGTCACTCTGAGGAATTGAAGATAGTGTGCAGTTTTGTATGTGTATTGTTTTCCTGTTTTAAGTGTCTCAACATCAGTTAGGCTCCGGAGAAAATACTTCCTTAGCATCCTCTATGAATAAAGTAGTACTTCCTGCGTTTTCCACTAGAGGGCTGTGTTGCTCTTTGAAAATACTAAACAAAAGAGACCTGGTGCTTTTTCCTGTTTTTAGTGAATGCTTTTGTAGTTTTGTTGTTTGTGTTCTTAATTATTGGGGCTAGAATTCGAAATTTTAAAAAGCATGTCAGCTGTTCATTTGTGTTTAATTTTATAAAGAGATGTGGTATTTTCAACTGCATGTGTGAGAGCTCCTCAAATCAAACAATTTTTTTTTAAAAAGACAGTTATTACTTGGTTTTAATGTCAGAGAGACAGTTGTGTAGCTTGTGATTTTCTGTGACTTATGTAAATATTATGTGGGTTTAAGGTTCATATAGCTATATGACCTTGAAACTATAATGTGCTCTCTTTTCTGTATTGGGTGCAGTTACATCTAACCTATTGTGACTGGTAGAGTATGCGTGAGTAGTGAAATATAAGCAGTATTGCAGTATATTATGGAAGGGCAAAATGTGTATGTTCTGTGCAATCAGACAGAGTCCACAGAGTAGGATTTTTCTTAATGCTTTTCTGAGATTTTATCACAAAACTATTGAGAATCATAACCAAACTATTGTTCAAACTACAATTCTATTTTTTTTTTTGCTATAGGAAGGTCAAAAGAAATCTACTAATTCCTTTTGTAAGGGATGCCCAGAACAAGCACAGTTTATCTCAAGAAAATGAAAAACACTTTTGGCTTTGAGCAGCCTAATTTTTTTCAATGGATGAATAAAATTCAGAAACTTCAGTCATAATGTGACTTGCTGTATTGCTTTTCTTGGTTATGTATTACTAAAGTATGTAATTTTATAATTGTGGAAATATTTTATATTACTCAAAATAATTGTTGGGTAAATGTTTGGGTAAATGGAATAATTTTATTTTATTTTTTTTTCCTGGCACTTTTATTGCTATGCAATGAAGAGGCCTTATACAACTTTTCTCCAGGCTATTAGGTATTATTAATCAGTATGTAAAAGGAGAGTCATTGCTTCAGTGAGCTTTTTGTCTCGTATACTTTTGGTGTTGAGAAGTTACCATATTTGGTTTATTTCTTGTACAGAACTTTAGTATTAGCAAATTCTGTGATATTGATGCAAAAGGTTTGGAAACATGCTTAACATATTGCAATTAAACATCTCCTTTATAACCTAAAGTTTTATTGAATAGCTGTCTCTTTATAAATCATAAAAGTTTATCTGTTTTATTTCTCTTTGAGCTTTTTTTTTCCCTGATGACTCTAAGATATGTTGTTTTATGTCTGGAAAACTAGCCTGACATAGTAATAAAAAATGGCTATTACAAAACTTGTGCATATTATACTGTAGCATATCACATTTTTTTAACTTTTAAGAGTCTGATTAAGTTTGAACTAAAACTGATTAGCAATTTTTATCAGAAGATGACATGATTTATTAAAGTGTGCAAACCAAGGAAATGCAAAGGAACCTACTTTTTTAACTACTAAAATACAGTCAACAGCTATATTCTTTCATTCTTTCTTTTAACACCGATCTATGCTACACCCATGACTGATTTGCATCCCCTTAAAGAGATGTAGCAAATACTTGAAGATCAGGTATATGAAATAATGGGAAGAGCTAAAACGGTTTTTGAGCTGAACTCTCAGAACAGAGCCTATGCAGCTTTTGAAATGCATTGTGTATTTACTGAACTGTATTCTCATTATCAAATGTCGTAGTTAACTACAGTGAGGGTTTGTGTATGTACACAAACAGAACTCAATGCTGTGAAACTGTAGAAGGCAAAGTTTTGACAATTGTTAACTTGATAATTTACTTAGTATTAATCATAAAGATAGGATGTGATTAGATTTTGTTCAGACATGGTGGTGTTTTTGTAATTAATACAAATTACACAGCTTTGTGGTTTGTCATGTGCCTTTCACTGTATGACCTCCACTTAATTCAGAAATCTGTCATCTGGGACATTATTTGAACACAGCACATCCGTGAGCATTGTAGAATGGCTACCCCTCTTAAATCATTATGATCCCAAAATGCTAGAACTTTTCTATCTCCCTTACTGGGGAAAACAAACGAAAATAAACCAGTAAAGTTTCAGTGATCTGGGATGTGAGATTAACTGTGTTAATTCCAGCATCTGAAATCTGATACTTTTGGGGTGGAAATAGAATTTAATATTATTGGAAAGTTAAGAATCTCTCATTTCAGTAAGCATGCAGTGTTTGCATTAATTTTGAAAGAACCCCATATACTTGGGTTTTTGTTGATATTTTATTGTATTAAATTCCCCATTTTATAGTATTAAAGAAGTTGGGTGGTTTTTTTAGCTTTTTACTTTTTACTTACCAAAGGAATATAAAAAAATAAGTACATAAAGAATCCATTACACGTGGCCAGACCACTTATACTTTTGTACTTCATACTGGCAGAAGCTAATTAAAGTTAGTTTTATTAGGAGAGTGACATACTGCATAGCTTTAGAATTCCTGAATTCCCAAGCTATTGTTTTTGTATGAGGCATAGTAGTGTTTGAGCACTTCCTATATTAGTATTGTTCTGAATTATTTAATTACTTTTTTTAAGAGTTAAAAAGCAGAATATACGTTCACAGCCTTGATAAGAGGCAGGGGTGGTTAACCTTTGTTGAATTTCTTATGCTGATTGAGTAATAGATAATTGAGTAATGGCTATTTAAGCTACTACCTGTAAAAGGAGTGAAATTAAACTTTTAAACCTTCTCTAAATTTCTTGTGAAGGTCATTTAAGGTCTCTTTACTAGATAGTGGCTAGCTTTCACTGCTAGGCCCTACATTTGTTGGCAATGGAGAGCCAGGAAAAGTGTGATGAGAGAGAGAACACCTTTACTTCTTAAGAAATAAAAAATTTGACTGTTCTGTACCCACAGAGAGGAGGTTTTTGTGAATAAGGGGAACCATTCTTGTTGCAGAAGTTACCAAGATCATTGTAGGTGTCATAGCATTTTTACTCAGTCTGTCTTTATCAGTTTGTCAACAAAGAGGATAGCACTACTGAATCCTAATTAGATCAGTGAATAGTCTCATTTAAGTCAAACTTGAATCATATTGCATTGAGTTTGGTGGTGCAAGACCATAGATGTTTGTCCGAGTCTGCCAGCAAGGAATTGTTCAGCCCTATTTTTGAGATAGATTGCAAATTTTCCTTGAAAAATGTGCACTTTTTTCTTTGAAAGCATGAAGTTTATTTTCTAATTTCTCTTATCTGTTTCCAGATGAAATATGATTTAAAGGTTATACAACTGGCAGAACTTCTGCAGGGGAACTGCTCAAGATAAACCTCTGTTTCAGAGTGTCTTAATTATTTCTCATATGGTTTTGAAATTTTCCTTACGCTGTAACACTTCAATTTTGTCAACCTTGAAAAAAATCAACCTGTTTTTGTTGAATAGTTTTGGAAAAAAAAAATCTTTAAGAGAAAATATATTTGTCTGGTTTTTGTCTGTAGTGTTATTTTTCTAAATTCTATAAATATGCTAACTTTTCTTGAAGTTTTATAATTGTGAACTTCTTTTTTGTATGTTTTATTATGATGAACAAACAGGAAGGTGTTTGCTTTCCAGTAATTGTTTATTATTTGTATCCCTTTTTTTAAATGAGAGCAGAAAAAAGAGATGTGACATGGGGCAGCAAGCTTGTGATAATGCTTATCTAAGGAGATATATCTTATGTTCTTGCTAAACCAGCATAATTTGGGGTGAATGAACTATTACAGCCTTTCACATTTGTATGTGTTCAAGTGGGAAGATTTTCACATGTGGAAAACCAAAGTGGATGTTATTTATGGAGGTTTGGGTTCGGAGCTTATTTTGAGGCAGACAAAGATCTGCAATATATAACCTTGGATTATTTTTCTTGGCCAAGTCCTGGCTGTCCCTGAGGTTGTTTTCATGAGATACTTGTATATTTAATGCACTTTTAAAAGCACGAAAGAGTTGTTTATGGTGTATATTTTTTTTTTTTGTGAATTCTAGACTCCATGTTTCTCTATTATAAACAGCACAGGATATTAACATAAAAGCATGGCTGGCCTGGGCACAGCCAGTGCACGTATGGTGTACTTTGCCCTGGCAGAATAAAATAATCTCTTGTGATAAAAATAAGTTACCTAGTAAATGCAATGTTCTGCGCATGTAACTTTTACAGCATAGTTATGTTGTTTAGGGGCCATTTTCTTGCCATCCTTCACCTGCAAAACAGTGGCAATGAAAGCTTGGTTTTAAGTCCTTTTAAAATGTGGTTGGGTGGAGAGAGTGAGGTGGAAAAACAATCAACTTTCAGCCTAATATGTTTTGGTATTGTATATGCAGCTATATATTTTAGCCAGAGTAATAACATGAAACTTTGACACTTAACTCATTCTTCTGAGGAAAAACTGCTTGCTTAGTGAAGAATTCATGGTAAAAGGAATGCCAAAAAATTAAAGGCTGAATTTTAAAATTCCTGTGCTCCTCATGCTGTGGACCAAACATGGCATGGATTATCTTAAGCCATACAAGTAGCCCTACCATAAAAACTATGATGGTCATTATAGAATTTTGTTGTTTCCTTCTTACTTATACACACGTTAAAAAGCAAACTTACAGTACACTTGTTTGTTTGTTTGTTTGTAGAAGTCCAAAACTTTGCAGTGGGCATGAATTTTGTTGTACTGGCGTTTTTGGAGAATGGAAGTGCAGTGTTTTGCCAGGGGGACCTGGATCTTTCAGGAATTATATTTTTGGCCAGAGAACTTTATCAGGGTAATTGGTGTAGAAAGTTTATGGAGGGAAATGTGTCTGTGAGTGGAACTTTTTAACTCGTGTTGCAAAACGTTAGCTGTGAGTTGGGGATTAATAGTGATGTATTTTAAACAATTAAAAACTTACTAAAAGCTATTATTTTTAAATTTTGAATGATGTTAAGAAAAGGGAATTCTCTTTAATTTACAGTGTTGTATTTTGAAATTTTATGGTAGGTCACAATGATTTATTTTTCTGTGAGTGCTATCACTCCGCTTACCTCTGGCTTAATATTGTGGAATACTAAAATTGTACTGCTTTAGGTAAGGCTCCAACTGTCTGCTTATTACATATTATCAATATTAAAAGATCCTTTTGGACTTCTGTAATCTATTTTTCTCATTTCATAAGCTGAAAATGGTGTCAGATGTTCATATTTCTTTTTCATGTCCATTTTGATGAATCTATTTATTACTTCTGTAATGAGTAGTACACATGGTTGGTTAGCCAGGTTATTGAACTTCATCAGCCTTGGCTGAAATTCACAATGCATGTGAAACTTGGAACATGTAAGAGATTACATCTGGGCTGAAAGGTTCAGTAATGATTACAACTTTCAGTGGAATCTCCTCACAGAGGATGGGATTGAGCTCTATGCCTGTGGTGTACTCCTTTTACACAGATATATCATGTTTGTAGAACATGAGCCTGCATATGTGGTATTTACTTTCTTGCCTGTGATCTAAGAGTTAAAAAGACTTTTCAATGGATGGCCATATAACTTGATTGCTTTTCTGTTATAGTGAAATATTTAATTTCACAAAGGTTTTCCTTATTATTTTGTGCATATAGTCCAGAGATGGAAATACTTCTGGCATGATTCAGTCTATCTCACTGCAACACACAACTTACTCTCTGCATCATCTTGTGTCTTCATGTTTTGAAAGCTAATTGTGCTGCTAGAGTTTGAACAGTTTCAGCTGTACATTGGTATCTTTCTTTTTGGAATGTTTGTTAGATGGTGGGGGCAGAAGAAGTTGATAAATGTAGACTGTTTTCTAATGACAGTATCTTCTGAGGCATCTAGTGACTTTCCTAGATACTGTCAACATTATCTACAGTCTAAAGATGTATATTAATGGACATGACATTTTTGGCTTACCAGCAGAAAATTTCTTGGTGACTATACTGATGCTAAGCAGTAGGGGCAAAAAAAAGAAAGGATCTTAGTACCTTGTGTTCCTCCTCATGCTTAATTGTGTCATGGATTTATGTGGTTTTGAAACAAGTTTGAAAAAGTACCAACCAAGAAATTAGCGTATGGAGGCAGGTAGGAACTTGGGAACATAAAGATTGAAATCCTGACCTGGTTAACAGGAGTTGCCACTGATTTCAGAATTAGTGTGGCCAGAATTTTGCCTGAACTATAGAATAGGAATGGTACTATGAGAGAGAATTTGATCTTATATTCATCCTAAAGTCTATAATATGCAAACTTTCCTAAAAGTTGGTTTGTGACAGGAGAAGAAATAGAACAAATGTCATGTTCCTTTAATAATACTTAGGGAAGACTATAAAAAATTAAAGTAGTTTTGTCTTCTGTGATACATATATTATGGTATTTGCAGTTCTTAGCTCTGTTATTGACCATACACTTAAGTCTTAATGCTTTCCTGTTGTTATTTTTCTTATATAAGTGAAAATATTTTTCTTCTCTTTTTCCCATTTCTTCTATGGGTTTTTCTTTTAATGTTAGATCTTTGTAACCTTCTCTTCAGCTATATAGCCTCTGTTTTTCTGTTCCTGTAACATCTAATTGGCTTTGAATTCTTGCTGTACTTCTACATGGTGACTTTTAGTACTTTATAGGGAGCTTTCTGAAGCAGCCAGTAAACTGTCTTCAATTCTGAATAGTTTTGTAGCAATATGCCTCATATTTCCATTCCTTCATTTAATTATAGTTACTGTGGTCATTGCTTCCAAGTTCATATTCCTAGTGAGTGTCACATTTATACTAGAAAACCAGTGAATTTAGGTCTTCTGGTTGGTATCATACTTTCTTGATAGCAATAATACCCATCTGAACAAGGAACTGCCACTGTTCAGTTTTGGATATATTCAAATCTTTTTGCATGTACTGTGATTGGAAGTTTAGAAAAAGTGAGTGTTGCTGAGAAATTTTTCATTTTTTCCAGGTTGTTATCTTTGTAGAAGGTGTGTTGTTTGCCTCATCATTATTTATTCTTTATCCAAGCAGTTTTATCAGCACATTCTCTAATTGGATTTCCTTTATTTTTGATACTAAACTTGTTTATAAAATTTGTAGGGCCTTTTCCTCTGGTGATGATTAATCAAAAAGCTCTCTTTGTGCAAAAATTCAGTCTTTGTTTAAAAGCTTGCAAGAAGGAACTTTTTCTCCTCTAACACGACCAAGTTGAATAAAGCAATATTATATTGTGTATTCAGAGATTCTGGAATTGTGAAAGGTTGTGGTTATATTCCTCTTCTGCCGTTGGCAAGCCTGAGCAGCATTTCACACTTTTATACATTTGTATGTTACAGACAGTATCTGTGATACTTAAGATTTTGAGAAATGTGTAATTAGCCTTCTTTTACTTATGGAGCAACATATGGCTGCAGTAACTGTCCTAAATTTACAGATTATGTTCATGTTCCAATTTAATATGGGAGTTGGATTGTTTTGTCACAGAATAAAAAGCATACTTCTCTGAAAGCTATTCTAATTCTTTATCAGAAGGAGTAGTTAAGATATATTAAGGGTACAAAATGTGGTAATTAGAAAGGTGTAAAGAAAGCTTTTCTAAAAAGTGCTTTATTTGTTTGGGTCTGTGTCCAGCTGCGAGCACTTACTGAGGGCTATAAATCTTGCTCTTGTTGAAGGATTTTTAACTCTGAAGGTAAATTTGCCTTTCTAAGATAGGTGATGAAGAGTACACAAAAATGTGCCTGACCTACTTGGCAGCACACTTTGTCATCCTGAGAGAATGAAGATTGTGATCTGTGAGGTGTCACACTGTTTCTTAATCTAATCTGAGGTCAAAGGAATAGAGACCTAGACTTCCTGATTCTGTTCTTTCTATCTGGTTACTTAAACACTTGTCTCTTGCAAAACAATAAGTAATGTATCTAGAATGTAAGGCAGAGATATTCCTCATAGTGGTATAGGATGTAATTTGACGATTAAATGTCAATTAGTAGACTTTATACACAAACTGAGATTTGGCCATTTAATTGGGGAACTTGTTGCAGACAACACAGACTGATAGAAGGTCAGGGATTGCACAGCCTGATTTCTGTGTGATCTTGAGTGAAGTATACAACACTAGATTCTGATGATCAGTAGAAATAATGCTTTTTACCTAATTCACAGTAATGTTGCATAGTGTGACTCAAGATTTTACAGTATCACAAACCCAGTAGGTTTTAGGAAACCTGCAGCATGCTTCTTCTCCTGGCAGTGTTTCCTATTTCACAGACATAAAGTTTTGTAGACATATGTATCTTTGGAATTAATACCCACTTCCCCACACTGGCAAGGTCTAACATCTTGGAAGATGAAAAAGGTTGTATAGAAACTGCAGGAGTAATTGGTCATTTGCTTTAGAAGCCTGTTGTCATTGAGCTCTTGGGTGGGCTGCTGGTGTTCCTTAAATGTCGTCTAAAAAAATACACATTAGTTTCAGTGTGAGAGGATGCCTGATGTGTGTTTGTGCCCTTAATGAAAGTGCAGCAAAGATTTATATTTTATTTTTATTTCATTTATTTTATTTTTCCCATGGCCTTACATTAGAATTTAATGTCTTCTAATTCTGACTTACTTTCCATTCTCCTTGCTTTTGTATCTAGACACTTTTTGTTAATACTGTTCTTAATCTTTTGTTTCAGAACTCCATCTCCTGCCTTACCTTGTATGTTGGAAACACATGGTGGATCACTTGAGTTACATAAGAGCTTCCCATCTCCCTCTTCCCTTTGTAGTTTAAAGTACACCCAAAAGGTTTGCCAGTTTTGATTGTGGGGAAGTTGGTACACATCCTGAATACCATCTAATCCAGAAAAAATAGAATTTAAGGAGGTAACCCAGGACTGTCTAAATTGCCAAACCTCCGTGTCTTGTTAGCTTGCCCTTTGTTTTTATTTGCTTGCACTAGAAAGAACAATAAACTGCTTCTTCCCTGTATTCGGTTTATTATTTATTTGTAAAATGTCTATTATACACTTAAAAATCCTTCACTGTTTTGTGTAACTAATATAAATAAATATCAAGGTTTTTTTAAGAAAAAGTTTAGTCCAATTTGTTGTAGTACTGTCTCAGTATCTTTACAGAACACTAAGTATTTCTCCTGAAACAACTTAGAGATTAAAGCTTAGAGGATCTAGCACTTTAGCTGACAGCACAGTATGTCTTTTAATTATTCTGCCTTGGATGAAGTATTCCTCTTTATTAAACTTCTTTTATTAACATTGCACTGTTGTACTTGCCAAAAGGAGATTCAAAACATGCAACTAATTTTTTTTGTTATGTTTAATTAGGGCTCAGCTCAGCAGTACAGAAACCTATGATACTCTTGGCTTACAGAAGAACAGAAGTGTACTTGAAAAGAAACTAGACAACTTCTGGCTTTTTTCTCCATTTTTGCTTTGTTGGGAAAAACTGTTTTGTTGCCTAAAGCTACTGCTGATGCAAAGAGCAGCTTTAGAGAGTTTGCCAACCCCGTTTCTCTGAACTTGGAAATTTTTGTAAGAGAGACAGTCAAAGATAAATTTTAAATTCTTGGCAATTTGTTCCTGGTCACTTGAGTAACTTCTCTAGGAAGGTGTATTAAAAGTATCAGTGATAAGGGGGGAAAAAATGTCCCAAAGTTTTGGGGATGAGTTGGACCAGAAAAAAAAAAAGTCCTTCAAAACAGCTTTCAGTGGATGCTCTTAATGCTGGTGCTTTTCCAGAATAAAACCCCTTCAAGGGTATGTGGAGTAGCTAGAAACTGCAGTCACTTTATCATTGCCCTTTAAGGATTTACCTAACATCAGTAACAAGTATCCATTTGTGAATATTTTAAGTTTTGTTCTTTCTACTTCTCTTTAGCTTGCAAGAACAACTACGTGAGTAGTTGTGTTAATTTCTGCAGTTGATTTTATTATTGGTAAAATGCCATCCTGATAAGTTCTATAGGACTGATACAATACACTGTAAGAAAAATATTCAGGGAAAGTTTGGTTGGCATTAGGTAGTGGCAGGATCCTGTCTCTTAATAGATGAAGAAAGGCAAGATGNTTTAAGGATTTACCTAACATCAGTAACAAGTATCCATTTGTGAATATTTTAAGTTTTGTTCTTTCTACTTCTCTTTAGCTTGCAAATATATCATTTCAAGAGACCTTTGGGATTAGTTGAAATGAAAGGTGTATATCTGAATCTTTTTTGACTGAGATTTTTAGTTGCTGGTGTACAACTAGTGCAAGGAGTAGATATGAAAGATAAAACTGGGATTTCACTGAAAATTCAGTTCCTATTCAGATTATTCTTTTCTTCTCTTCACTCTAACCTCTGGCCACTTCCATCTTTTCAGATACCTAACAGGACCTGCTTGTAGTTACATGACCTAGGAACTGGGGAAAAAAAAACCAAAACAATCTTTTTTGGGATGATCTGTTCAGTTTAATATTACACTTCAGTTTTGTTTATGTCTCCTATGTTTTAATTAAGCTTCTTTAAGAATATCTAATTTATTTCAAAACCACAGTTTTTCAGGGTAGTCATCCCCATGTATTTTAGGGGCAGATGTTTAATGGTTGGTGTGGGAATTGCCTTTACACAACTACAGCAAGGTCTTGCCATGGGATGATATAAGTAGCTTAGCTCTGTATTTAATATGCTGCATCTCACAATAGGGTTCATTTCAGACTGGAACCCTTGGCTGTTATTGCAATATTTATATTGGATGATAGCACCTCGACAACATAAAGAATAGGAAATGTGGGTTTGAATCTGTTGCTAGGCTGTACCTTTGGATGGTTGAGATAATTACCAGTGTTAGGTTTTAACAGAGCTGAAAGGACTTAAGCTGAAGCTTTGTTCATGTCTTATGCAGTTGCATTTGCAAATGAGTTGGTGGGCATATTAGGAGAGTGATCTGACTGCAGCTTTGTGGCTCTTATTGGCAGCATATTTGTAATATATGTCCCTGACATAGTCAGTGTTCTTTGTTTGCTTGAAGTGTCTTCTGTTATGAATATATATTTCTTTTCCCTGATGCATTTTTTTTTTTACAGGAACAATGAGTCACAGATCTTTATAATCCCATCAATTTAAGGATTTTTTTTTTCATATTTTAGTGTTGTGCTCCCTTCAGATGAAAAAAAATATCTTGAGTCTTGTCAGTGACAATGGCAGTGCAATTATTGTTAAGAATAACTTTGTCTTGCCCAGAACAGTATATTACAAAGAAGTGTAATAAGCGAATATTTTTAAATTGGTTAGATGGAAAACAGAACCACTGCATTAGTCATCCTGTTTCATTTTGTTTGGCTTATTGTTTAGTTCATGGCTCCAAGAAAAACACCTTTGTCCAATTTGCACACAAAGGGAGAGGCAGGATGTATCTTTCATATAACATTGAACTTTTCAATGAAAAATATCAGTATGTGTCATTACTATGTGCTTGCAAACACACAAACAAAAGCAGCATTCATATGTCACATGAATTTCTCATTTTAAAAGTAGTCTCTTAAAAATATCTTGGTTCTTCATTTGCTTGAAAACTTGCATTTGGAGCAACTTGAATAATGGTCTGTAAAATTTTATCCTAAATAGCCATTCTGAAGCATGGTGATTGTGGCCAAGAAATCCTGATACAGAAGACGTTGTGCTTTTTTGGGATCTGGAAAGTATGAGATTTTCAGTGATGTCATGTTTTGCATATGGCTGCCATCACTCTGTGTGAAGGGTACAACATGTACACATGGATATTGTACCCTTAAACTGCCAGCACAGACAACTATGATCTTACTTGCAGAGGATTCTTCCCTAAATCACACAGTGTTGTTGCAGCATTCTAACCTGAAAAAAAGCTTACCTAACTCCAAATTCATCGTACTGTCTTTAGCACACCTGAGTCTGCTGTACTCCTTTTCTGAGGTAGCGTTAAATAAGATGATTGATTCACTGGTGTTTAGGTCTTCCGCTTTGAAAGCTAGTGATGTCTGGGAGACAAGTCTCTTTTCCATTTATATGTAGTTCTCCTGGGTCCTCAAAATCAAAAAACCACCAAGTCTGTTTGCTGAGATGCAGGAGTTGGGATGAGGGTTTCTTTTGGCTTATAAAGATGATTTGTTGAAAGTTCTTATGTTTAAACTCTTCACAACTCTACAGTAAAACTGGAGTTAAATTACATTTCATATAGATTACACGTTGCATTTAAAGAAAAGGTATTAGGACTGTATATTGCCTCAGGGTTCAATTTTGTTTTGTGTGCAGTGCTGTTTTCAAAGCAAAGGATTTTTGAAGGGAGTAACATTTCCTACCTAGAAAAATATTTTCGTGATAGCTTTTATTACTTCTGCATTAAAAAAAAAAGTATAATTTGTATGGTGATCAGATGTTGCAGATGAACTTTCTGATGGTGGAGCAAAAATTGTTGTGTCGTATCAGAATGCCAAAGGGTTTAAAAAGACCAGGGTGCATAAAGAAGAGTGTGGCCAGCAGGTCAAGGGAGGTTCTCCTCCCCCTCTACTCTGCACTGGTGAGACCACATTTGGAGTATCGTGTTCAGTTCTGGGCTCCCCAGTTCAAGAGGGACAGGGAAATACTAGAGAAAGTCCAATGGAGAGCTACAAAGATAATGAAGGGACAGGAACATCTCTCTTATGAGGAAAAGCTGAGAGCCCTGGGGCTGTTTAGCCTGGAGAAAACTGAGAGGGGATCTTATTAATGATTTAAAATACCTGAAGGGTGGGAGTCAAGTGGAAGCTGCCAGTATCTCATCAGTTGTGCCCTGTGATAGGATGAGGGGCAATGGGCACAAATTGGAATCCAGGAAGTTCCACCTCAAGATAAGGAAAAACTTAACACACTGTGAGAATGACAGAGGCCTGGAACAGGCTGCCCAGAGAGTCTTCTTCTCTAGAGACTTTCAAGACCCACCTGGATCTGTTCCTCTGTGGCCTGCGCTGGCAGCAGGTTTGGACTCGATGTTTTCCAGAGGTCCCTTCCAACACCTACCATTCTATGTGTACATACTGGCCTGCATGATAGCTTAAAACTCTGCTGGGTCTGTGCATGCCATGTTTTCTAGGCAAGGTGTTGGATTTGTATTGTTGAAACATGCTGGCCAAAGAGTGAGAATATTATTCTTCTCCTAAAGATCTTGAACCAAAGAAAAATCAAAGTGCTACATATTGGCCTGTGCTTAGTTCACAAGGAGGTGTCTGCAATGTTTATTTTTTTTCTGTAAGAAACTTAGAGCAAGGAGACCAAAAACCCCAAGATACTAGCATACTTCTTTTTATATTAACCTTTGCATTGCTTCTGCCTGACAGAAAATAACCTGTATTTCTTTGTACATTATCAGAGTTTAAACCTGAACTCCTGTATTAGTGGCTATACTGCCTTTGAGTGAAAGAGGCTAGAAAGTATTTTTTCATTTATGTTTTGTGCCAAGAATGTTTTAATTAAGGTTTCATATTTTCTGGACTGCAGCATTAATGTAAAAGGTACTGCTTTTTATTTATGAAGGTTATACCAAAATACTGATCCTTCCTAAGAATGACCAAATTGTACACATAAAACTTTCTAGTCATTGGAAGTTGGATTTTTACTTGCAATATCATAATACCATGTATGAAAAAGAAATTGTTCTTCCAGCTATTAGTTTATTGAAGAATGATTTTGTAGAAGTCTCTCACCCATTTAATGGTAAAAGAAAATACAAGTATTTCCAAAAATCCCCTAGATCTATTCCTAAAATTAACTCCCTTCACTCTGCAAATAGGGCATCTGCTGATAAGAACCCAATAGATATTTGCTACAATTCAGAAAACAATATGAAAGTTTGAGGATGTAGTGAGGGGGGAAAGATAAACCTGAACACAGCTATGAAAGTAATATGCAGGTTTGTTGATAAAATTGGTTCATGATGTTTCTGGTGTTCTAGAGTCTGTAAGTAATCAGTTGGTATGGAAAAGCCCAGAAAAGTGTAACAAAGGCAGGCTAATACTTTTCACTTCCAATTCCACAGATCTCTTTTGTTCACTTACTTGATTTTGCTCTGTTTACTGTAGTGAAAGGGAGGAATGTTTTCTTCCAGACTCCCTTTTAGTTTCCATTCAAACTGCCTGTGATATTGGGCTCAAGGAAGGCTAGGCTCAGGACAGCTTTAAATCATTACTCAAGCACATGTTAAGAAGTTTTAGAATCTCAGGGCCTCCAAAGCCCTTCTAGGGGTGAAGAGAAAGGAAGAAATTATTTTGAAGAAAGTCAATGCAAACAAATGCTTTAGGTTTTTACATTGAGGACTAAGTTGTTGCAAGGAAAGATATCATCATTGTGTTTCAAAAAGACTGTAAATGACAGATCCAAGATACCCTGGAGTGTTTGGGAGAAGGTAGAGAAGCTGAAGAAAACTTGCTCTTGTCTAAAATGTTCTTGAATTTCTTCTTGGGTATTCAAACTTTTTTGTATTTGAAATAAAATAATGTTTTAAAACATGAAAATGCCTGATGAAAATTCTTTACTAAATGTCCCCCAATGTTAAATGGACTGTGTACTGTCTATTTAAACAAGAAATCACCGAATTACTTTTCCACTCAGGGAATTCCTTTCTTGGTTAAATATTAACCTCTCTTGATTTAGTTTATCATGAGAATCAAGTTCTTAACCATAACAGAGAACGACATGGAGTTTATTATTTTGCACAGTGTGACATGGAGTAGAGTTAACAAAGCATCAGAACACTTAGATAATTAAACTGTCTGTCAGCTCTGGACCTCTGTATAAAAGTAAAAAAACCTGTATTCCCAGGCATTCCAACTAGTGTTTAATAATGTGGTAAGCTGGTCACAGAATCATTTAGATTGGAAAAGACCCTTGGGATCATCATGTCCAACCATTAACCCTACTCCACAAGTTCTCCCCTAGACCATATCTCCCAACACTACATCTAAGTTATGCTTAAACACATCCAGGGATGGCGACTCGACCACCTACCTGAGCAGCCTATTCCAAGATCTCACCATTCTTTCTGTGAAGAAGTTTTTCCTAGTGTCCAGGTCAAAACNAGGCTAGAAAGTATTTTTTCATTTATGTTTTGTGCCAAGAATGTTTTAATTAAGGTTTCATATTTTCTGGACTGCAGCATTAATGTAAAAGGTACTGCTTTTTATTTATGAAGGTTATACCAAAATACTGATCCTTCCTAAGAATGACCAAATTGTACACATAAAACTTTCTAGTCATTGGAAGTTGGATTTTTACTTGCAATATCATAATACCATGTATGAAAAAGAAATTGTTCTTCCAGCTATTAGTTTATTGAAGAATGATTTTGTAGAAGTCTCTCACCCATTTAATGGTAAAAGAAAATACAAGTATTTCCAAAAATCCCCTAGATCTATTCCTAAAATTAACTCCCTTCACTCTGCAAATAGGGCATCTGCTGATAAGAACCCAATAGATATTTGCTACAATTCAGAAAACAATATGAAAGTTTGAGGATGTAGTGAGGGGGGAAAGATAAACCTGAACACAGCTATGAAAGTAATATGCAGGTTTGTTGATAAAATTGGTTCATGATGTTTCTGGTGTTCTAGAGTCTGTAAGTAATCAGTTGGTATGGAAAAGCCCAGAAAAGTGTAACAAAGGCAGGCTAATACTTTTCACTTCCAATTCCACAGATCTCTTTTGTTCACTTACTTGATTTTGCTCTGTTTACTGTAGTGAAAGGGAGGAATGTTTTCTTCCAGACTCCCTTTTAGTTTCCATTCAAACTGCCTGTGATATTGGGCTCAAGGAAGGCTAGGCTCAGGACAGCTTTAAATCATTACTCAAGCACATGTTAAGAAGTTTTAGAATCTCAGGGCCTCCAAAGCCCTTCTAGGGGTGAAGAGAAAGGAAGAAATTATTTTGAAGAAAGTCAATGCAAACAAATGCTTTAGGTTTTTACATTGAGGACTAAGTTGTTGCAAGGAAAGATATCATCATTGTGTTTCAAAAAGACTGTAAATGACAGATCCAAGATACCCTGGAGCGTTTGGGAGAAGGTAGAGAAGCTGAAGAAAACTTGCTCTTGTCTAAAATGTTCTTGAATTTCTTCTTGGGTATTCAAACTTTTTTGTATTTGAAATAAAATAATGTTTTAAAACATGAAAATGCCTGATGAAAATTCTTTACTAAATGTCCCCCAATGTTAAATGGACTGTGTACTGTCTATTTAAACAAGAAATCACCGAATTACTTTTCCACTCAGGGAATTCCTTTCTTGGTTAAATATTAACCTCTCTTGATTTAGTTTATCATGAGAATCAAGTTCTTAACCATAACAGAGAACGACATGGAGTTTATTATTTTGCACAGAGTGACATGGAGTAGAGTTAACAAAGCATCAGAACACTTAGATAATTAAACTGTCTGTCAGCTCTGGACCTCTGTACAAAAGTAAAAAAACCTGTATTCCCAGGCATTCCAACTAGTGTTTAATAATGCGGTAAGCTGGTCACAGAATCATTTAGATTGGAAAAGACCCTTGGGATCATCATGTCCAACCATTAACCCTACTCCACAAGTTCTCCCCTAGACCATATCTCCCAACACTACATCTAAGTTATGCTTAAACACATCCAGGGATGGCGACTCGACCACCTACCTGAGCAGCCTATTCCAAGATCTCACCATTCTTTCTGTGAAGAAGTTTTTCCTAGTGTCCAGGTCAAAACAAGTTTGGTTTTTTTTTTTGTGCAAAACAAGAAGCATACAGCCAGAGAATAGGAATCTGGTACAACATGCTTTGCATTAGTTACATGAAAAGTTCCAGTTAAATAGACTTAAAGTGGAATTAGGAACAGGGGAAATCTTTGCATATGCTATAGATGAATTCATGTGCATGCAATGAATTACCCAGGTAATTAAAGTTGCTTGGTACAATGAATGGCTTGAAAAGAGATACAAGAAAATTGCTTGGACTTAAATACTGTAAGTATGTAATTGCAGAAAATGGTATAAATTCGTCTCAGTGTCTGTTTTTATAATGTAAGTTATGTCTTGTGCTGTAACTGAATTTTGTTGCTCCAGGGTGTTTTGGAAGTGAGACAGCCCATTTTAATAGGCTTTTTGGTAAACAGTTTTTAAAAAGGAAAACATGAACATGCTTTAAATGTCTTAAAGGTAAACCAAATACCTCTTCTCTTTGACTTTGTCACATACTCAAATTGCTGGGCATTTCAGTCTGATTCTTCCTGTTCTAGTTTAAGCTTGTCTGATTGGGACTTGTTAAGCTACATTATGCCTCTTACAGCTAGATGGAAATTTCTGTCATTGTTACAGATCTCCGTGTTGATGGGCGCTCAGTGATACTATTGAATACATCACAAATACATATTAGCTCACCCTTGATAGAAACCCGGTTAGTTTCTGACTTTTTTCTCTGCACCTTATGGGCATTTGGCACTCCCAAGAACTCCTCATCTCCTGGTGTAAATTCTCACAGATCTTTTCCAGTTAAATGAAGTTTACTTTGGACCAACTTCTGTGCAGCTTTTCATTAATGAACTGAACAGTGAAAGAGAATATTCTTAAAAAACTTGCAGATGATGTCAAGGTGCAAGGCGTTGCAGCTTCTGGTGGGCAGTTTCATAATTTGAACTGATCTCATTAAATTGCAGTAGCGTCTCAAATTAACGAACTGAATTTAATCTGAAATCTTTTAAGAAGGAGAAATTAAATGCCCAAATTAAAAATGGGGAAGAAATGATAAAAAGTAGGTTGTGTACAGTCATTTAGAAATTCTCTGTGAAACTTTGTTCTGTGGGTAAAAGAAACAAATCTGAGGGTATAGAGTCATGCTTCACTTTAATTGTAGTAAAGTATGAACTGTCTCTCCACTTGTTTTAGATTTAGAAAGACTGTACTTGCAGATGGTCATATCAATAAGTTATGCAAAAGAGTTTTTCATGGTTATTTTTTCTCTGGATCATCTAATATATCCAGTGACCTTTTTAGTCTCATGATACTATATCCAGTCTATTGCAACTGCATGCTATTGGATTCATTATTCATAACAAGAACAATTTTGAAAAAATGTTCTCCATGTATCAGTTGATGGGACAAAAGCCAAGTTGATTTTACACAGATAATTCAAGGAAAATTTTAGCAAAGATTTTGAAGTGTATGGATAATAAAACATATCTTTATATTACAGATCCCCTTAGGTAGAATCTCATTTGCTAAGAAAGAGCTTGTAAACCTTTCCTGGAACAGGGTTGGCCACTTGAGTAGTTCTCTGGTCCCTGGTTTTGGGTAGCATTGTTCTACCAATAGGGTGGTGTTTGGATCAGAAAAAGGAGTAGTTATCTCCATGTGATTGTGATTCTTACTCCCTCACACATCCCATTGCATGAACTCCCCCTGCCAGAAGTGGTCTTCAGATTGATGAATCAAAGGCTAACTGTGCACCTAAAGCGCCCAGAGCACAGTTTTAGAATACTCTATCATTTTCAGTGTTATGTTGCCAGGCATAATAGTTCTGCAGTCTCACCATATGGCTCATTCCTCACAGTCAAACAAGTGGAGGAGTAAGTATAATATTGCTCTTCTAATACCTGAAGGCATGAAGGCAGAGAAATTGAGTCTGCTTTTTGAAGATCCTAAGTCTGTTTTGCACAAAATGTGTACAGTCACTGTTCCAAAGACCTGCTCAAATTGAGATGTCTAACTTTCTATATGTGCTCTTAAAAGCTGGGTCCAGGCAACTATCAAACAGCTAGTCAGACTGCAGGTAGCATTAAAGTACTTAAGTGTGTGACTCACCTTTTCAGGGGATTTTGTAGGTCTGTTTTGTTATTGAGATGTATTTCTGACTAGGAAAATGTTTTATCGTAGGTTTTGAAACTGCAAAGTCTCTTGCACTGCATGGGGCACATGTTATCTTGGGCTGCAGAAATACATCAAGAGGCAATGACGCTGTACAACGCATTCTTGAGGAATGGGTAAGTGAAGCTTAGTGCCAACACTAAGCTATGTTTATCAAGATGTGATACAGTACAAGCAGTTAAAGAGATATTGCATTGCCATGCAAGAATCTAACGAAGAAAGTGTTTGTCTTAATTTGCAATAGCCTACTTAGTCACTGGTATATCAGTGATTTTTCATTACATATGACCATATTGGACTGCAAGGCTTGCCATGCTGTTATCTGTGTTTCATGCAGATGCTTTGTAAAGACCACTGAGGCATGTTTCATAGTTCACAGGACAGGACATTTCCAGAACCAAAGCATATAACTGACTGAAAGAGAATGTACACATTTAAATATTAGAGACAGGTGCTATTTTTCCTGTAGTTCTTATACTGTGAGAGATTTCAGAGTGTCATTTTACAAAGCCAAGAAGGTTTCCTTCCTTTTCTTTCACAGTCCATCATGCCCAACAGCACTGCTGCCTGGCAGTCTATATCAACGGGTTTCTTCCTTCGTGTTCTTCCCTTTTTCTTTCATTTCTCTTCTACTGCAAGCACAAGCTCTTCAGTACTGTCTACTGTCTGTTTTCTTGTTTCTTTGATTCCTAATTTCCTCCTTCTGTCTCTCCCCCCCGCCCAAAATAAGGCCTATTATTAAAATATATTCATTATTCTTAATTTACTCTTTCCACAATAATTTAGTAAGGATTGCAAGCTATTCTTCTCTGAGCTTGCTATGACTGCTAACATCTAGGAAGCTAACATCTAGACAGTCCTATACACTTCACGTGAATAATAAACTGCAGGATCAGATTCTCAGAATTGTTTCTTGCTAAATTTAGTGATGAGTGTTTTAGCTTTATTTCCCAAGCTCTGAAAATATTTCAACTGCTCCCATATGATATAGGAGAGCACTCAGTATTAATATTGATACATAAGTACTCTACAGATAATTATATTTTAGTGCAAAACTAAAGTGCTTATTTACAAGTATTTCCAAGTAAGTGATGCATATAGTATTGCTAGGTTTTTTGCTTATAATATTGCTAACTATTGTAACCATGAGTTTCTTCAAGAAATGGTCTTTGTATTTAGGCCTTTTTCTTTTGCTCAGATGATATTAATGATTTATAGTAAAGTATTGGGAGGGAAAAATACCTTCCTTTCCCCTTCGATACTTCACATAAAAATTCTCTTTTTGTTTTTTATTTCAATGGGGCGGAATTCCAAGAGAATTCCAAAAGGGGCAAGCAGAACATGTGTTGCTTAAAGTTCATTTGTTAATTCCCTTTCAACAGCACTGGATTTTGTGATGCTCTGTCTTTTGAATTTAGTGGTCCCAGTCCTGCTACATATGATTAAATGTATGTTTTTATGTAACTAATATTAGGCAATACTGAGAATCTTTTATTTTAAAAATCCTCCATTACCACCTTAATTCTAAGCATATTTCTGAGCTCTTTGAAAGCAATGGGGATTCAGGAGGACTTAATACCTATATTATCTCACCAAAAGTTAATGAATTGTTAATTGAATGAAGATCACTGAAGGTCAAATTACTTCAGAAACACTATGTTTATTTATATACCAATAATTTTCAAATTCTAATTGTTCAGAAAAGAATCTCATCTGTAAACTGGTTAGCTGGAAAACCTTCAATGCTTCTTTGTAATGGCTTTGTTGTTGTTTATTTAGAGGGACTAATTAACTTTGATTATTGCACTAATATTATGGCACTTTGACAGTCCCTCAGATTTATGACTCTGGGAGAATAAACAAATGAAATGCAGGTGCTGGAGCAGAAAGAATAAGTTATTACTGAACTTTAATTACTTAGAGTGTGTAACCAGGAGAGAATTAGTTGATGAATTACAAGATGCTTAAAATTTACATCAAATTGTAGGCAATTTTGAAAACAAGCACAGAGACCTGTTTCAAAGTTGGTTACTGAAAAAAAAGAGTCAAAGATTAATTTGATTGATACTAATATTAAAATATTGATGTAAAATACTAATTTTTGGCTTATAAGTGTAACTATCGAGCAGGAAATTGTTAATCAAAAATTCTTTCCTAAAAATTAAAGAATTTAATAAAAATGTCAACACCCGCTGCATATAGTTCAGATGAATACTCAATATGTAGCTGCAACTATCCTGTTATACAGAACTACATCCACAGTATTTTGTCTCACTCCTTCCTAGAGAAAGCAAAGTTATTGAAGGGAAAATGGTTTCCTTTTCAATTTGGAACCAATTTTTTTTAAATAACCACTGTTTAAGATACAGCCCTACAAAGCCTCACGTTCCCATTCCTCAGGTAGTATTTTTGGTGACAGTAAGTGCCGCCTACAAAAGAGAGTTCTGCTTGTTTTGCAAGAGGCAAAAATAATTTAAAATATGTGAAGAAAAATAACTGTTACGTCAAGTTTTGATAAAGTTACCTAATTAATAATCTGTATTAACTAAAGCCTGAATATACACAGAAAAAAATGTAATTCTTAAAAAAAGTAAAACCCAAACACCACCAAACCACAACAAAGCAAAACAAAACAAAATCTTCCAAATCAAGCCTACTGTAATACCTTCAGTATTTAAAAATGAAGTACAACGTATGGAACAGTACTTAGGAAAACCATACAGCTTGATACCTTAAGTGAGTCTATTTGTGAAATCCTTGTCTGAAATGCCATAAGATGAGTGTCTGCAGTAAGACAGGTTTTCTCTGGGCCTGTTGTTCTTTTAAATAAATTGTTTGGCAAAAAACCCACTTTCAGTCTGCTGTTAGTGAGAGCTGAAAATCAAGTTTATAAGGAGAAAATGGGACAGCTAAATGGCTTGGAAAAATCCAGTTGTTAAGACTTAGAGAAAACAAGAGGATTAATGGAAGAAAATGTTGATTTTTTTTTTTTTTTTTTTTTTTTTCCAAAATTAGCTGCCATTAGGTTTTAAAAAGCCCAATTTCTAAACTGATCTTACTTGGCATTTGGAGACAAATCTAGAAAACCTGGTTTTTAACAATTTATGTCTGAAGAACTGTTTTATAGTTTGAGCCATTTGAATAGTCATTGACCATACAAACTTTCTAATTGCTTTGTATAACTGACCCTTGTTTGGAACCTGCAGTGTTCCAGTTTTCTTTCTAAACTGCAGTAGATTTTTGCTAATATGCAAATAGAGGATAATTGCCATATGTAAAGTGTTGTGACAAGTTTTAATGGGACTCATCTAACTAGTGTGTCAAATAAAATTTTTATAGGAAGATATAGCGGGTTTTTTATATTGATACCATCTAATGGTTACATACATACATACATATATAGAAAGAGAAAAAGAAAGTATGTAAAAGGAGATAAAAAGAGAGATCAGTATAGCTTTATATTTGATAGCTCAAAAAAATGAATGTTGTTCATGCATGATGATGTTCAATATCAATTTAAAACTGTTTGATAATTTCTTGCTCGGAAAAAAGGAAATTAGAATTCTAGACTTATGATTCATTTTAATAAGAAAGAAATTGTCAAACATAAATCTCTCTGTGAGTAGTGAAAAGGCCTGAAAGCAGCCAAGAAAAAATATCAATACTTTGCAAAGGAGGAATGATTGTTCCAATTCGTGGCTTAATTGACTTTAAGGCTTAATGAAAAAACACTACAGAGCTGTTTGTATACATAGTTGCTCTGATGAACATTGAAATCTATGCTCCAGGAAGAGAAGCTAGGTAATTTATTTTACATTATTATTGATATAATTTTTTAATTGAGTGTGAGCAGAATATTTGGATAAGACTGCTTAGCTCCAGATGTTAACCATATTCTCAAGAAAATACTTAAGATTATGAATGAATAAAATATTTCATAAATCACAGCTTTTCTTGCCAAGAAGCTCTCATTTATTTATTCCTGTCAAATAGTCTTTGAAGTAGATATTAAAAGATAAATTGTAAGTTTAATATTTGATAAAAAGTGTGTATCTTTTGTAATTATTCCTCAGTGTTCACCCTACAGCTACATCAAGGATTAGATTAAACTGTAAAAAAGAAAATTCAACTTTGCTTTATATGTAGAAATATATAAGATAGAGATGTGACAAGAGAATAGAGAAGGGCTGTGAAGAAAACCAATGGAATAAACATGACTCTTTCCTGTATTCCTTTCCCCCAAAGTATTCTTCAGCTAAGGAATGATTTATATTCTTGCTGATTTAAGTAACTGAATGAAATTAAAACCTAATAAGTGAGTCTTTGTATTCCATTTGTGATGTAGCACAGAAAGACAAGCAGCAAACTGGGCACATTTACACTGAACATGGGCAACAGTTTTCATGTGTCGACTGTGTGTGCTTCCTCCTCAAGGAGTGGGGACTGATCTCCCATGTAGTATTTCATCTCCACTAGCGTCCTTGGTTTACGACTTTTTTTGTGTGTGTGTGTAATACAGAATAGCTCTGTAAAATATTCTACTGTCTTAGTCTCTTGATACTAATGGATGCTAATCTTGATACAGAAGATAAAATTTCCCTTTCTGTCTTTCGGATGTTAATTTTGTGAGCCTCTTCTGTAAATTGGTCAGATATTAATACATTTCCATACGTAGACAATGTAAGACTACATTAGAACCAGCACAATAAATTGGAATCAACTTATGTGAGTGATTCAGAGAGGACATCGCATTGTGATGATTGGCAGATTTTAATTTACAGAAAAAAGTGGAGAATGTGTAAAAGATGGCTTTGGAAGTGTAGTAAATACTGATTAAAGCTGCGGTCTGCTAGTGCTGAATCAAAGAGTTTCAAAGTAGTGCTAAATAAAAGCTTTTTTAAAAAAATAATCTCTTCAAGATATAAATTATTTCAGAATGTCATGCTGGTAGAGTACATGCGTTTCTGTGAAAATATTATTTCCGATAATGTGGTGTTATTTTGTAATAAAGAATTGTATCATTTCAAAGCACGATATTCTAAAACTACGTATTCTTGGTCCACATGCCATCACAGTGTACTATACAGTTATAAAAGTCTGCAATGTATATACATATTTCATCTTCCAGTGCTCTGAATAGTAAACATGATAAAGATAAAAGTAGTTATCCAAACTTAGCTATGGCAAAAAGACTTTGCAGGAAGAGGCACTATCCTCTATTAAGCTAACTGATATTGCAGTAAAAAAAAATTCTGCATCAGCTTGTCTCACTTGCAACCATAGACTCTCAAACTAAAGCATTGTTGCCATTGCTGAGTATGATTTTTTTCTTTTTAAGGCTGTGATCTAAGTCTCTCTGAAATGAAGGAATCCTTTAATTAACTACAATTGCAATGTAGTTAATTGCAATCAGATCTTATGTTAATAGTGGAGAATTGATACTATAAGACTTAACTATACCAGTGCTAGTAATAACTGATTGAGACCAGTATGACAGTATGAGCAGACTTTGGCCATAATGTTCAAGAATTCAGTAAGTTCCTGTGTGTAATCTTCTTGGTCGAGACATCTTAAGAGAATAATGTAAAAACATTAAACAGTTTAATTAATATTTACTTGAATGAGTTGTTGAGATCTACTTTTTTTTTTTGTACACCATAAACATATGGCATGAATTTGCTCTCATTACAGATTCTGAGAAAAGGGAAATGCAAATATTTATATTACATTCATGTTTTACAATAAAAACACTGTTCAGTTTGTTTATACAGTTCCACTGCTACATCTTTTACAGTTAGTAATGCAAGCACTGTAAAACAGAGCCTGAATTATATAGCAGATGTGTTAAGCCCCTAACTTTCAGGCTTGGGCATCCTTCTGAATATAGATATCATTTAATTAGAACATTGATGTACTGTCTGCAGTTGAACTGTTTCATACCTACATCTTCACCTGTAATTAGCTCTGCACTGTTACTGTACTAAAGATAGAGTTTTATCATCAAGATAAATACAGTGATATTTTTAAAGTACATTTATCGAAATATAAAGCCAGTCAGTGTGAGCGAGCGCAGGAGGATTTCAGGGATTTGGTACGCATTTTCCAAGCATTTTAGGACCTTATGACTTATGTTTCTGGTGAACAGGGATAAATTAAAAATGTTTAATTAATTTGATGTATGTTTTATTTCTCAATATTGTTCTCTAAATATTTTTATTCTGGTTCCATTTATAGCTGGGATCCAAACCACAATGATTGCTAAATATGAAAGGGGATAAAAAGGAAAATATTTCTTAAACATGGCTATATTTCAGCTTTTATCTAACTGAAAAGGACTACAGGCATTTTTTGGTCTTTTCTATGCTGTATTTAGTGAAATCCAGAATTTTGGTTACACAAAGCAAAGATTATGAACACTAATTCTTTGTATGTATGTGAAAACTTGTAGGAAACTAGTGAAAATAGCTTACGTCTATGCCCAGTGCTTTTAAATTCTGGACTTGGCAGTGGTTTACTTTTCATGACACTTTATACTCACTACCCTGTATAGTCACATTGACTTCAGTTGTGATGGTAGTAAGCAAAGCATTTAGTGCTAAGTGTTCTGGGAATGCAGCTCTTATTTAATAAATGAGGATTAAGGAAATAGGCATTTTGTAGTGTTGTTTTTTATTCTGTTGTTAAGTTCCTGGGTTATGTTTTGGTATATCTTTAAGTAGAGGATACTTTTTAATGGTGACAATATAGGTAATTTATATAGGAGAATGTAGAAGAGATTAATTGTTCTTGAAAATTTACTTGAATAAAGTGGTAAATGGTCTGGGAATGTACAGTTTGCCCTATGTTCTGTTTTTAATTTTGGTTTTCTAGGCTGGAGTGGAATTTTGTGCTAATGTGTGAATTCATAATACTATAGACAACTGATAGAAACCAACAGAAGGCTCTCATAGCCATGACATTACAAAGGTTTTAACGTAGCCAGTGAATTTGCCATGGTTTCCTGCAGTACAAAGTTGTCTTTTGAATTGACTGAATTACTTCTGCTCTCATAACTCCATTCACCTTCTGACATCTACTACACACATTAAAAAAAAAAAAATAAATTCTGAACAGTAATTTTAAAAGGAGACACAGCATCTTACTATTCCTTAATTTTTTCCACAGTCAGCAGAATTTTATACAAAGAAATGTTGAGGTGATCTTTTTGGTGATTTGTTTCTTTAGCAGAGCCCTGCTGTTCTTAATCTGGATATGTGAGTCACAAAATCCCTACCATGCCTAAAGCTTTGTAAAAATACCACTTAAATGCAATCTGAGCTTTTTAACAAAAAATTTTATGACATCCACCCCAAGCAGGAAAAAACATACATAACCCCTTTAAAATGGCACTGCAGGCTTAGTCTTCAATTAAATGACACTAGAAAATACTGGTTTCTCAACAGTTAAAAACCTGTACATATGTCTATCTATAAAAATACTGTAGTCTTTGTATGTTTAGTTTAGCTTGTAGGGTACAGAGAACTTTGATTTTCACTGATGGTTTACATAAACTAGTGCAACTTGGATTTGATCTTTTCCTGAACCTTTCTCAGAATTTATTTTCTAAAACTATTTCGCGTTCTTGACATTAAAAACTTATTTACTGTAGTTTGGGTGGATGTGTTCTTAAATAAAATGAGCTTTGCTGTCACTAGATTTCTGCTTGTCAGTTCTGGGAGAGGAAGAATTAAAGTGTCTGGATATAATTTTTTTTTTAAGCTATCTTCACAATTAATCTGATTGTAACATAAGCTTGTAATATATTCCATTAATGGAGAAGACAAGCTTAGTTTATGGTAAATACAGTACTAAGTGTTTATAGTGCATTTCATGTTTTATATGATTCCCTTTATAATTCTGCTTATCTTTTCATTCTAATTCCCTAAAGGATGTATAAAAGAACCCCTAAAGAGAGTAATTACTGCTCTATTCCTTAACCAAGGCTCCTTTTGGAAAAAGAAATCTGAGCTGCTTTTTAAAGAAGGCAGTTTTAAATAAAAATGCAAATAAGCTGCTTTGTAACCACATTAATTACCCACCTAGCCTCTTATTACCGTGTTTGTATTGTTTGCAAACACTATTTACAGTCGTGTGGAAATTACCATTCCTGGGCTGGAGGAAGGCTGTTGTTGGTAGGTTGTGCTTTGGAACCAATTAGAGTGAACCTTGTCTCCAGCGGGGCTCGTGGGAGCAGGCATAGCCTTGCAATGTCAAATAACGGCATTAACTCCGGCTGCACAGGCACCGTCTTGTAATTATATTATTGGTCCTCTTTTGCTTCTGCAATGAGTTTCATTCTCTGCATTTTAAAACTAACTGGCAGCGTTGTGTCTCACTAATGATTTAATATGTACTGTGATCATTTTTTATGAAACTCGTGGTGAAATCCAGTGGGTCATTTTTGTCCCTAAATTGGTTCTTTGCTTTAATTTTATAAAAAGTAAACAAAACCCTTAATGCTTATGTTCAAGATCTCATAGATTTTCATGTAATTGATTTTTCAGAGTAAAAAAATGTCTTCATTAGTTTATTTCATCATCAGAGGTGAACAGTATGGCATATCTGTTAGGATTAGTTGTAAATGGTATGTTAGCTGGCAATAAATGAATGGTCTTTCAAGCCTTTGAAGAAATGGAATGCTTCCTAGTAAAATGTAGTCTTATTTGTTAAGTGAAATGCTGACCTGTTGCTAACCTAGTATGTGTTGTGTTCTTTTCTGGATTTTCTTACTCGCCTATGATTGGAAAATGGCCCTTTACTCTAAAAATTGCTCAAATTAACACTAAATCAGAGAGATGTCTCAACATTCATGTTTTTGAATTTGTAAAAGTTTTCAGATCCCAAAGAATTTGATTTGATGAGTCACAATCTGCAATGCAAAAAATTGGTTCTTGAAGATTTATTTGCTTTCTTAGGCTTGTAATCAGTCTGTCATTACATTAAATGAGTCTTTTGAAATAGAGAAATTTTTCTTGGTTGTAGTTACTATGGGGAAGAAAATGTAGAGAGATTTTGTTCCTACTTCTGAAACTGTGCCACATATATCTTCAGCTGTGTGACAGTGTGTTAATGTTTGAAGGATTCTTGCTGATAAAGATAAAAGTGTTAAGGTCTGTATCAGTTCAGCTGTAACACTGAATATAGTAGAGTAGGAAAACGACAACTCTGATATGATGTAGAACCACTGCATAATTGTTTTGCATAAAAAAAAAAGGTCTCGTTGCTACATCACTTACAGTTTTTTACAGCAACAAGGGACTAATGTGAGGGCATCAAAAGAAGCACTGACTTGGTTCATGATCCACAATAGCCTATAAAACTGAAGATAATTATCTAGCTTATATAACTACAGAGCAGCATAAATGACATAAAACAAGCATAGATGGAGTTCAGCAGGAATATAGAAGATATATAGGAAGCAGACTCGCTAAGTAGAGTGCTCAAAAGGTGCTATTAATTTGTTTGCTTGTTAATGATATTTCTAACTCTTTTATTACTGGGAAGCCAAGGATCATGTTTTTCTTTAATTTACTGTCTTTTCTAATTTCTTGTCATCCTTTGGTTCGCTTTTATCCTGATAATTATCTTTGGAGGTGATGAGTTTAGGACAGAAGAGTATTGGACTTTGCTTGATCCCCTGGTCTTCTCTTTGACTGCTACTTTATCTTTTAGCTCACTGTGTTTAGTGCTAGCTGTGAGAAATTACACTACTTTATTTGAAAATCTCCATTTTAGCAATGTGTGATTGTTTATCGTGTTTATCATGTGACCAATGAGAAAGTGGTCCAAGGAGGGTCCAAAATGGTCACGGTTCTTTATGTAATTTCATAAACCAATCATGGAAAACTTTGGTGTGTCCCAGATTGCTTTTGTATGAATAAGATTTATTATCTGCTTATTTAGCTCTGTTGGTTAAGGCATTAGGGGAAGTAGACTTGATACCAGCATGCTGAAAATATGTAAGATGCTTAAGAAGACAGTTACACATTTACAGCAAGAAACTAAATGCAAGGTATATCAATGTGCTGCTGTTCAAAAGAATGTAAGTTTATCTTACCTATTAAAAAATCTGTTTCAAAAGCCTACTGAAAATACTAATTTTTCTACCTCTTTTGAGAGTTTTGGATTAGACCCTAAATATCTGTATGCATAAAGATAGTTTTTAAGGGACAAAACTTTAGGTATGTGTCTGGAGCCATTTGTGCATGCTTAATTTGCAAGTGTTTAGGTATCTGCCAATATCTGGCATAATTTGTGTTATTTAATGTAAAATATGGAAAGGTCATTGTACTACCATGTGTTTGTGGTGTGTTTTTTTTTTGTTGGTTGGAGGTTTTTTGTTTGTTTTGTTTTGTTTTCTCCCTTTGTTTGGTTTGTTTTTTTCCCTTTTTCTGGAGCTGTGTTAGTGAGACTTCAGACCTCTGTTGAAGGAATGCATTCAAGATATAGCTAACATTTCATTATGAAGTGAGGTAATTTAAAGGAGTACTTCACGTATGTGCTTTCCCAGTTGTGCTAGAGGGGAAAGTATGCATTACTTCTGAATGCAATTTGTCCTGTTAAAAATGAATGTTAATTTTCATTTGTGACTTGCCATGTGGGAACTCTGACAAGAGTGTGTTGGATACAATGCTACATCTTCAGTGAGCAAGTAAACACTTTATTTGTGTTTTCTAAACAGCAGCTCTTGTTCTTTACAAAACACAGTCTAAATGTTCTGATTTTGCACTAAACTGCTGTGAATTTGTTACCCAGTAAAGGTACTCAGTGCATCCTTTTGCAGAAGCAGCTTTGCTTATTTTTATATACTAAGTAGTAGTAGTGTGCTAAAATATAAGCAGTAGTGTGCCAAACTTTTTCTTTCCTATATTTCATTTGAGGTCACTGAGATACAGCGTTAACTTTTACAATAAACTTTGCTTATCAAATACAAGTATTGAATTAATGTAATGAATGGAATGTTTGGGGTAGTTTTTGGGTTGTTTTCATTTTTCCTGATGCCATGGAAAACAAACCTTGAACCATGTAAATAAATCTTGAATACCTGTTCCTAGCATATAAAGGAAAAATTAGTGTAAAATATGTAATTAAATATTTATATTGTCACCAGTATGCTTATCAAAACTCTTGCTATTTTAATTTTGAGTAAGAAAATAAATCAGGAAGTCTTTACCTTAGAGTTTTACTTTGTAGATTCCCCTTTCAAGTTTTCTAATTCTTTACTCATATACAGATAATAGCAGTTTAATTTGTAGCCTAGTTCTGGTCTTTTGCTATTCCCTAATTTTTATAAAGGACATGTTGTGATCTGACTGTAGTTTGCTTTAACGGAAATATCTTTAGGTCACTTAGGCCTTGATTATTTGTTGGTTGAGATGACAGAGCTATTTGTACTTAAAGGTCATAAACACCATGTTAGTTACCTTAAAAGGAGATCTTAGATCAGTTTTATGCTACAGATTCCTGACCACATGAATGACCAGTAGGGTGTATTTTATCCATCTTAGTTGTATTGGTATATGCTCTTCATGAAAATGCAATTAAATTGCTAAAGAAGAAGCTCATGTTTAATATCTCTTATTTTGCCATTGTGGAACTGAAATAAATGTATCTTGCTGATGCAAGCTTGATGTATACTTTAAGTGCTATAGCAGTGTAATTGTAATAATACACACTGGTAGAAAATTGCAGCAGGTACAGATCTGGTCTCAGCAACTAAATAAGCAAACACACTTTTTGTTTGGTTTTAAAACAAAGCATACAAATGAATTTGCATTTGCAGAAAGCAGTTCCTGCTTTCTGTCGTCATCTCTAGTCTGATTTCCCAGGGAACCAAGGCATGCTCAATCACTGCATGTGCCCTTCCTAGTCTAATAATTTTTGGTCCTGTAGAGTGTTTAGAAGCAGATTTTTAAAAAGGATAAAGATCATTAGGATAATTAGGGTTCTGTAAGCATTGAGATTTGTGAAAGGATAAGTGTCCAGTCAGTGGGCAGACCTGAAGGCACTTTAGGCTCTTGCATATCAGAGGACCTCAGAGAACAGGTGAGAAAGAAAGTACAGGACCCAGCTCAGGGAAAATTGAAATCTGGACTTGTGTTCTGCCATGATGCATTAGTTGTTAAGCGTCCTCACAGAATTGCTAACCTGCTGTGTAGAAGAATGACCTGTATACTACCTGCAACCTCAGAAAAGGTTATCAGGAGAATTTAAGTGGTAACCCTTTTTGTGACATGGTGATGTTTATGTCTTGTGTGGTTTAAACTTTTACTTGGTTGTACTAACTTATATTTTTTAGGAACTGCTCATTAATGTAGTCATGCTTAACATGTTACAGTTACAAAGAAAGACATGAATGTATGTGCTCATTTCTAATTAATTTGTGTAATTATGTTTTATAATCTAGGTGTTTGCAAAGCAGAACATGGTACACCCCATTTACTGTCCACTGTAGCTAATAAAAAATAATAGAATGAAATAAATCTTGAAACTAACTTTAATTGTAAGTATAGATTAGTTGTAAATGATATCTTTGTTATGTTTATTTTTAATTCTGCAGTGTTGCAGGTTTGTAGAGCATACCAATTAGTGTGCTTCTTCGAAGTAAAGATGAGTTAATTACTGTAAATGCTGAATGTTATTTCTGTGACAATTTAAAATACAGTACTGAGATACTTCTTTTAAAATGTAGAACTAAAAGTAAAGGGAGAAAGGAAATGGTGACAATAATGAGACAAGTTAATGTCATAAAGTTTTTTTTCAGCATTCAAAGTGATAATATAGGTAAGATGATTAAAAATACATGAAAAAAGAGTATAACAAAAATAAACTATCAGTATCCCAGTTAATGTCATTATTAAAGTGGACACAAGCAAAGTAAACCTATATATTTCACTATGCTTTTATGTATAAATCAAGAAAAGGCAATTTGACTGAATTAATCTGAAACTGATTACTCTTCTTTTAGTGCTGCTTATTCTCACTAGGTGAAGCCTCTCTTGCTTTGTAACTCATGCTGATTGGTGGCCTTCCATGTCAGTAGTGTTGTCAAGTTTGTTTTTGTGAATATGTTTAAAGAGTAGAAAATGCCTCTAGCTTCAAGTAGAGTGTTTTTCTTTCTGGTGAACAGTAGTAAATCCTACCATTTTGAAAGCTGTGTATTATACCTGTGAGAAATGAGCTGATTCACAGTATTTCCTTGAGCATGCACACTGTAAGAGATATTAATAGCTTCCTTCAGCAGTGTCCCACTTAGAGTAACTTTGAAATGTAATATTTCATTCTGTCCTGGTTAAATTAACCTTACATTTTCTTGTTATACGGCATGACTACCTAGAGAAAATGTGAAGTGTGCTATGTACTTTTACACTGCAGGGGGGTAAATTTATGCATTAAATATTTACTTTTCAATCCAGGATTGGTTGTCTCCCAGTTGAACACAGTTTTGATAATGAAAACTGGTGCCATACACTTTCTGTTTGGTTACCTTTTCAAATAGTGAGAAAAATATTAAAACTTCTGGGATCAGTTTTGGTAACAGTAGTGATAAATGATTAGATGCAAAAGGCTTTACTTTATAAAGCAGCAACAGAAAAGTGTTACTTTACCTCTTAAGAATGGTGCAGTAAGAGAGAAAAGCTCTTCCACTCTCTGGGGGGAATTTTTGGAGCTCTCTCTTGCCCTAGGAATTCACAGCTGTGTAAGTTTGAGGAAAAACAACGCACAAACCTGAAGGTCCCTGACATTCAGTTCATCTGTTTGGTCCTGTTAAGAAAGAAATTTTACAAGTTTGACAGATTTATTTATAAAGACTTGCTTCAATATTTAAAGTACATCTATTCCAGCATTCCTCATTTCAAATTCGGCTGTGGATCAAGATGAAAGAAAAATTAAATTGTATATTGAAGAGCTGTTAATTGAGCTGCACTGCATTTAGCAAGGGAGCATCAGCTTCAGGCAGTCAATACTACAGAGAATTTTTAATGTACTGTATTACTGGATTGTCAGTTTGTATTGGAGAATGCAAACAGACTGTTTCGACTGGTGATAAAGCCCTGGAAACTTTTAAGTTATTGAGAGGAGAAAATGTTATTTTGCTTTGATATGTTGTGACAAATTTGTTGATAGAACCAGGAGCAACATTTTTTTTAGGCGAATATTAATTTTAATATCTTTCTATTGGTAAATTCTAATTGCAAGATATTTATTATGGGTAAAGAATGTATACAGTTTTGTTTTTTTTAGTGGGAGCAAAACAAAATCCACAAGAATTCTTTAACTTGCACAAATGTTACTTTGCAATTTGAGTAGCTCTGCAAGTCTCATTTAAAAATATTAGTTCTCTCCAGATATAATTCTAAAAAATAGCATATCAAAAAGCTTTAGAAAAATGTTATCTCTTTTTCCTAAGGCAGTGTTAATTTCTTTTTGTAGTTAATCTTTTGCACTGGAATTTAGTACATTTATAGTTAAAGATTCTTTTAACAGCTAAATTATTTAAGCATGTCTTCTGGGATAACATGGTCTGTTTGGTGTTAAGTATGAAATACTTTTTATTTCATTTTCTTCACTGATAAAAATGAAATAACTAGAGGCTTTTGTAGAACCAGAACAGATTTAGAGCTGTGGTGTTAGATTAAAGATGTACTATTCTAAGACATAGCTTGTTAGAGCAGTCATGCTTTGTGATAAGATTCTTCTTAGTTTTGGTGGTCCTTATGAGGCTTAAAGTCTACCTTCCAAAAACTATAGTGAATCTGAAACTTGGTAATTATTTTTAGATGTCAGTCTCTGGATTTTGCTGTAAGTATAGTAGGTCTCAAGTATATGGTAAGCCTAAAAATGCCATACATTGTGATGCATTGTCTTATCCTGGAGCAGATCTTTCTTGGATGACTTCAAAAGATTTAATTTCCCCATGATACTGAAGTCTCACCAAAATGGTAAGAATTTTGTGACTCCAAAAGCAAAATAGAAGCACAAAACCTGCTAGACTTTGCTTCAGTTAGCTGGGTGTTGCTTATATATCGTCAACTTAGAATTGCATTTTTTCTTTTTTTTTCATTTGTTTCCCCGTAGTAAAGTCTTTGAATGTTTCTTACCATGCATAAAATGGCAAGAAGGGAGAACACTGAATATTATGCACACTCTGTATTTTGCCTTCCACATTTCAAAAGGTTAGGGTCTAGGTCAAAGGTATGTATTTCATTTAAAGAGCATCCTGTAAACATCTGAGCTTAGACTTGTGTGCTACTAACTTCATTTTTTAGAAAGTTTGTGATTAGTGAAATACTAGACTTAAAAGCTGTGTAAGAAAAACTCTATTTGATATTAGAAGCTATCTAAAATGCTTTTATGCAAGTCAAGTAAAAAGCATAATACTGTATGAATATTATTTTGGAAAGAGGTGTGTCTGGCAACATATTCAGTGATTTTCCTACACTGGTCTGAGTGAGCCTCTTTGACAATGTGAATATCTACAGTAAGGTTCAGGAACATTTTACATGACAGCTTGACAATGGGAGTAATTAAGAGAGTACTCTGAAGTACTGGTAAATGCCATGAATCAGAGGTCAGCTTGAAATCATGCAGAAATTTAACTAAATTTTTTCAATTTTATTTTTATATAGGTAAATCTTGTATCTTATGCATTTTGTGCAGTTGTCTGATGGGGGGAGGTCCTAAATCTGAGAACGAATGAAACAGAAATAGCGTAAGTTACATGAGGAAATCTATTAGTGTAGTTGAAAATTTACTTAGGCAACAACAACAAAAAAAGCATTGAGATGACAAGCAACATCAAGTCTTGATAATGTATTCTATATTATTATTGGAAGAATGGAAACATTCCGTTGACCTTTCTGTGAAGAAAAGTTAAGTTGGGTGGCTTCCTGTGAAGGCAGTTAAAGTTTAAATGTTAATAGGCTTCAAGATGATGTGTGGACTTTTTTTTTTCTTTTTTAAGACTACCAGTTTATTTGTGGGTGCTTCTGATCTGTAGGCAATCTGCTTAAAAAATTGTATGTTACATGTTTCTTTATGCACTGTGTAGCTGCATGAGGCAATATCTTTAAAATGTAAAAAAGCCTACAAAATGCACAGTCTGATAACAACAACAAATCTAATCTAAAGTGACAACTGGGAGACTTTCCCAGACGTTTTTCTCTTTAATGTAACATGGCTTTAAATTGATGCAGCCCCACAGTGATTGAAAAATTCTCAGAGCTTGTCTCCCATGATTACATTTCTGATCTGTACAACTTAATTTTTTAACTTGGTGCATCTCAGTTTTGCGAACGAGCAGTTTGTTTATGTTTTAAGAGGGTGAGTTTCACTGATGCAAAACCAATGTTACTGTAATACTGTGAAAAGTGATATTCCTGATAGTCATCCTGGTCAGCAACATGCATCCATTCTTTATTGTAGTGATACAGAAGTAATCTGGTGGATAAGGCACTGTATTGAGTGCTGGTTTATACTTACCTAGTGAAATTAATGTTACATTAATGCAGTATTTAGAGTAGACAAGTTTAAGGTAACCTTTCATCCTCTCAAAGTACATTTGTTAAAGCATTTTAAATCTACTGAAGGTTATTTATATCTTGAAAATTGGTTCCTTTTTTTTTGTGTTTTATTGAAATAGGATATCAGTTATGCACTTCCTTAAACGAACAAAAACCTCTATTAGGATTCCTGAGAAACTTTATTTTAAGATAAGTCACTTCAAATTTAGTAATGAGCTGAAATAGTATGTGTCCCTGATTAATGTAATATTTTGTAGATAAAAGGTATGATGGATATAAAACTCCAGTACTTTTTATTGTTGTTCCATGTTTGTGTCTGGAGCTGTGGCTATAGATTGACATTTGGATTCTGGTTATAATTTAGGCAAGAAATAGTAAATTTAAAATTATCAGACGTACTTACCAAGTGAGTTGCATAGCTCCTTTACTCAAGGATACTTTCTTGATGTTACTCTCTCTAGTTACTTCAAACCTCAGCGTCTGAGCTACTGGGACAGTAAATGCTGTAGATGTATCACCCAAATGGGAGGGGAATGAGGCATTCATGGTTAGGAATGTGGGCAAGTAATAGTGTCCAGATCTAAAAGGAGTGGAGGAAGTTGGAGGAGGTGGAAATTGTCCCTAGTAATGCATAAAGGACAAAAAAGGTGGTCAACACACATGATTTTTTGGCCACAGTTTTTGTTTAGAACATAGTCAGAAAAGCAAGAATTTGTAACTTTCAAAAATCAAGGAAATTGTTGGAAATTGTGGGGTTCTGATAAGCCTTATCTTATTCTAGCTTTCTTTTGGTATTTTTCCAGTACAGAAGTAGATCCATTTTCATTTACCTGTTAAAAATATACAGTCTGAAAAATTGTATAATTAAAGCGATACTTGATAATATATATAACTGCTTCTGGAGCTGCCTTCTAGATCTATGTGCAAAAGAAATGGTCATGTGTAAGAAGAAACGTCCTTTGGTCAGTTTTGTAATATGAACCCTAAAAATCTGTTGTTTATTTATGTATTGCTACTCTCAAAAGCAGAAAATGATACCTGTAGATAGGTGAAGTCATTGGTTGATATGTCGGAAATAAAAATAAATAAAAGCCATTGAAATGTAGTAGCTGTGATTTATGGCAGTGATGTATCATAGTGTGTTGTATTTACAAGATTGTGCCAGACTTATTCCAGGCTAGAACAATCAGGGTTTCAGAAGACCATGGATTTAATCCCTAAAATGGTGGACATTATGCAGGAGAGATAATAGGAATATTCTCCTTTATTGAAGGAGAAACCAGTGAGTTGAGTGTTACACTCCTTAGGAACATTTCAACTGCCTTGGTTAAAGATAATAAATTTCTGGAGGTGCTGGAGGGGAAAAAAAGTTTTAACAATTATATTAAAATTTTCAAGTTCTGAAACAGTACAATAGAACATAAACCAGATGAAAATTAATATAAATATAATGTATCAGTATGCATATTTCTATTTTAAACTAATCAAGCTATGTCATCTGTTTAGCCATATAAACCTAGTGTCTATAAGTCTTAAGAAATTTGTTACCAATAATCTAAGCTTTTGTTTGTAAAAATATAGTGAAAACGTTGCCATCTGGAGAATGATTTTTCAGGATCACTGATGTTTTTTAAGACAAAGGGAATATTTAATATTTTATTGTATTTAATTTGTCTGTGAAATTAAACAGTGTAGTGTTTAATTGACTCTCTTCTCTGTGACTTCTGCTTTATTTAACCGTAACCTATTCTCTTCATGTTGCTGGTTTGTTAATAGACCATTCTTATATATAAAAAGGTTGCATTTTTGTTTAGTTGGTTTGGTTTGGTTTTTTTTGTTTTTTTTTTTAACTTGCATTTCAAGTAGTTCAACCATGTCTTTGGAGTCTGATTCAGATTATGTCCAGTTTGGCTATTCAGCCACTGGATTGAATTTGTGAAGTTGTATTCGGAGTTGGAAGGGATTTCTCTTTATTCCAGTGGTGAACGGTGCTGGAATTACTTGCAAGTTTTCTTTCATTCTTTTTCCATATCAACTTCTAGAGAAGGGAAATGGTCAAGGGATTTGAATAATTGTGGTTTCCGTCTTTACTCTTACTGTTGTGTCCCACACACTTGATAACAACAGTCTTGACAGATCTCTTTTCTGTGGCATGTTTGTGCAGGTTCATGTTTGCAGCCTTTCTCCATCCCATCTCTCTTCTTGTGTTCAGCAGCCTATGGGGTTTGCGTTTTGAGACCTAACCCATCTTTACCAAGGTGACTGTGGGTTTATCTGGATTTGCCCTCCAGGATGTATATAATTAGATATAAAGAAATGAATACATTACTTTAAATTATTTTGATGAAAGAATTCTTGCACTGTCATTAACAATGAGTTAAATGAGCTAAAACTTCCCTCTAGTTCCCTATCTTTTGATGAGGAAACAAAGCAGTTCTTTGCATGATTAAGATTTGTGGTATCATGCTTGAAATGAGAAGCCATAATATATGCTTTATAATTTGTGTGGGGTTTTTTTAACTCCCACACAACTGTTCTTTTTTTGACTATTTTTACAGCTGTTTTTGTCATGTTTTCCTTTGATTTCAGACACTGACATGATAAGTTTACACCTAATATATATTTTTTAATTATTATTATTTTTTCCCCCCTTTATTGATGGGGAGGTTGGTTTTAGACAGATTAGACTGAATATGAATTTTTGATAGTGATGATTAAACCTTAGCGAAGTAGGCGAAAAAGTGGAATACCGTAGGGCAGCAAGCTAATCCCTTCAGTCATTTGAAGTGTGCCAGGAGTTCAGAAAGCTTATTTCCAGTAGCAGTTTTACACTATTTTACTGGCATTACAGTACAGCAGCACTCTTAACAAGACATACAGGCAACAGTTAAAGAAACAATAAAGGTCATTTACTCTTGGAGAAAGATGATTATTCCAGTGAAAAGGAAAGGAATTAAATTCTGCTGTTGATAGATCTCTTGGCCAAATCTCAGAATGTATTACTCTGTAACAACAGTATGTGTTGTGTTGTTGACCTCTGTTACTTCCAATCTTCCTTGTTGCGTAGCTCTTTGCAGAGTTTAGACTGAAGAGCTGTCAATGCCAAGAGACAGGTGCCAAAATTAACATATAGTCTTTAAGATCTTGAGGCTTTTAGTAAAACAGAAAGGTGAGAAAGGTGTAATAATTTGCCTTATGGGTTTTGGTTCATCTTAATTTTAACCTCTGCTTTGCAACCATGAAAAATTATTAAATATTACAAGATTAAGAGTTTTCTCAGAAAAGTTGCAGATGCATGATTATGTGAATGGAAACTGATTTCTTTATCTTGGAGCCCTGGACCCATCATGCCATGCATCATTTTGAATAGCTATTTTGGAACTTGTAGACCAGAACAACTGAAGTATTTTATCTGCAATCAGTGGACTGTTGACATGGGATATTTTCCTGTTGACTTTAATTCAATCTCAAGCACAATAAAAGCTAGCATAATTGGCTTAAACTGTGAGGCTGAAGATGGCAGGTTATTTAAAATATTGAGTAACGCAAATGGTAACACTAATACCTTAAGAGTAGCAAAGGTGCACATTCTGCTAAATAAACTTCAGTAATTACTTTAGGGGGTTTTCCTCTGCAACACTGTAATTTTTCTAGTTTATATTCTTCACAGACTGCTGACCACAGTGACAGTTTTGCTGTTCTTGTATAAAATAACTCACATATGTGTGCACCTGGTCTTCATTATTGTTACATTGCATATATGGTAATGGCAGAATAGGAAATTTTCTTTTCTGATTTCTGCTGATGATGCCTTGTTTCAGGTACAGCACTTTGCAAGTACATTGTTCATTAAATGTCAGTATCCATTAAGCAGCCTTAACAGGCAAAAGGATTGTACAAAACATTCACTTCATTTTCATAACAAGGTAATATTTACTATAAAATGCTAAAAAACCACAAACACACCAAAGAGCCCTTAACTGTCAACAGTATGAACATTCTTGTTTTACCTTACTGAGGCCAATATATTTGCAATAACAAACCATAAACAAATTCCAAGAAAAACTTTGAAAAACAGTATCCATCTCTGTAAAGTACTGATGAAACAGAACAGAAACACTGAAACACACACTTTTTGAAAAATTAGTATTGAAGGTGTAATTGAAATTGAATGTATAAGATAAGAGATATGTTGATTAAAATCTATTTTTGTCCGAGTTCACTTCCATGTCTTAGTATGCTAAGGCTAATTTGGCCCACTGTAGTTTAAATCTTTATTCGCATTGATTTTGTTTTTATTGCAAAGGTTTTTTTTGCTAGAAATGTGAAATTCTGAGAAGTTACTTCCAAATCTACAACTTACGTGTTTGACTGCCAAACAAAAGTAGTGCTGGGGAGGTTGACAGGGAAATGTGGAGACTACTTAGCTTCAAGGGTTGACTGTATTGTCTGGATTGATAGGGGATCTTTGAATGTCATCTCTTACAGAGATGATATGTGATTACAGCATCAGAAGCTGGTAGGGTATGGACTAACTTTTAAAGAGTAGCAATTTGGTTTGTTAAGAACTTCATGCAGAAGTGTGATGTGCTTGAGCTAGAATTTCTGAGTGTTACCACGAGATGTCAGTATTTTGTTAAAAAAAGTCTATTAATGTCATCAATATCTGGAAAATAAATTCTATCGCCCTAAAGGGTGAAAATGTAGGAATTTAAGGAGGAGTATTATTTAATGTCTTCAGTTGGAGCATGTGCCACATAAATATTCACAGTGTACTGACAATTAGCATCACTATTTCCAGGCTTGGTAGTGTTCTAGATGTCCAAGCTGGAAGGACTATAACAGGTTTTAATTTGTTTATAGGTGAGCAAATATTTGGGCTTGTAACACGGCAGCCAAGAAGGATAAGTCTTTGTTGTAATCTTATTTACAAAAATAGAAGATATTAAATCTGTGTCACATTGCCTTGTGGAGAGTAGAGAACTGAACTACACAACATCTGTCATTCACACTCCCTACTGACATGGAGCAATAGTGACATCCTGTGGGAAAGGTTTAAAAAGGAGACAAACAAAAGCTTACTTCCATAGTCATCCTGACTTCTGCTTGGATGTATCCATGCCATCTTTTTAGTTTTTGAGGTCAGTGTCTCAAAAGTAAATTAATATCTATTCTGAATAGTAATCAGAGTATCATAGCTTTCTGTAGTGTAATTTACACTATGGAATTATTGATTTATGTCATGTTTTACTTTGATCAGTACTGAAAAATTTAGAAATATTAATACAATTTTGTGATTGTGTGGCTTTCTGGCATGATACAATATTTTACATGTGTATTTTCTTCTAAAATGAAATTTAACACTTAGGTTTTACACTATCTTTAAATGGGGTACAAGTACTTTTTTAAATTCTTTTAAACATTAATTCAAAATCCATGAGAAAAAACTTCCCTATTTTTTGAAAAAATGTACTACTAAATTTTACTTTAAATTCTTGTTCTGATAGCAGAAGTAATGCCTGAGATTCTTGTATTTCAAGCTACATGAAGAATTATATGCTTCAATTACAAGACTGCAACAGAAATTAAAGTAATTTGATGTTATTGGAATGATGAGGCTTTGGCTGCTGAGTAATCTATGTGCTTCTCATTTCTTCCCTTAATCTTTATTAGCCTTGTTTTTTTTTTAGCATGGAATGAAGGACTCTCTATTTGATAATTTTTAAAAGAGAAGTATTTACACCTTGTATTATAACTCACTCTAAGTCTTCCAATAAGAAATATAAAACTGGTTCTGGTATTTTTCTGAACACTTTTTCCTATTTTTAAAATAGGATGGATAAAATTACAGCACTATCCCTGTGTGAAAGGATTATTTGGACATCCATCTAAGATTAGTATCTCCTTTGTGGTTATCAGCATCCTTCATTGTGCTTGCAGAAAAAGGGCCAGATGATGAGTGATGCCTTGCAAGATTAATTTTGTAGTCATTAAACAGTGTGAATTTTTACAAACTGTTTGGGATACTGAATAATAACAATAAAAAAAAATAGTATTAAAATAATTCATTGCCTATATAGCATCTAGAATAGGTTTGGGCTACTGACAACAAGTGTGATGAAACAGTTGGTGAACAGAAGCATAATAAATAGCTATCACTATGTAAACTGACACTGCTGGTGTTGTCCAAAAGTGTATTCATCCAGCATTAATAAAAGAAGTAAAAGCAGAGGTATCACTCTGTTGAAAAGCAAGTTAAATTACTACTAAAATAATTACTGAAGGAAAGTACCCTTTGTTTTAACTGAAGAACATGTGAAGACCTTGTATTTGTTGTGTGTCTTTCCTAACACTTTGCAATGCCATTGACAAAACTAGTTTAAAACAAACCTGCTAAATGTTGTAGCCGTTTTGCTAGGGGGATTTAAACATGTCATTAACTTCAAAGAGGTGAGTGGAAGATTCTTTCCTCATGCATGTGAAGGACTATAAAAGTGATTAGCAAGCTTAAATTTGGAATATTTTTGTGTAATCACTGTTAATATGGTTTTGCAACCCATTCCTGGCAGTTATCTGTGGGAACCAGATGGCTAACTTGGGTTGACTGGAAGCAGATTTTCAGATGCTTTTCACAGAAGCTCTCTATAATTGATTTGCTGGCAGACTAAGAGTTACTCATGAGATGTGTTTTGTTTTGCCCCTCTGTTTAAAGTAGTATATTGTCTTATGCAGCTGCATTTAAATTTTTGAATCTGCAAATAATATCAGTTGTGTGTATCTGTTTGTTAGTGTAAGAATCATGGAGAAAGATTGAAAGTTGAGAATTAGTAGCAGTAATGAGTCAAATCCTAGAGCTTCTGCTTAGGTTTATGAAACATTTTTATTGAATTTTCTATTATAGTTGATAGAATTTCACTCTGAAGACTTAGGCTTCTGTATTTTAACTGAATAAATGTGAGCATTTTCATGGTACAACTCTGATCTTCTCATGCCTTTTTTTTGCTTTTGTACTGGATTATTTTATCAGTGTGTTTTTTCTTTCACATCCAAAAAAAGTTCAAATTAATCTTATCATTCAGAGTTGTATTTGAACACTTCTGCATAAGGAAATAGCAAATCTGAAACTCTGGATTTCTTCACTGCTGAAGTTTGCATGGATTTAAGAGCAATTAGTAAGGTTAATGAAAGGATTTGTAATAAAAATTTTTTTGACACCGAGGTACTACCTCTGCTACCTCTGACTGTGGATGTCCTGAGCTTAAAACTTGTTAGAGAGTAGGAGAGTATCCCAAGGCAGTGTCATATTTTTGTATTCTTCCTTAGGCATTAGAGAATGAGAACTCTGCTTCTCTGAATATATGGGTATACTCTTTAATTATATATGATATATTTATTTTTGCCTCAGGATCTCTGTCATAGCTTGTGCAGGCAGGATTTGAAAATTCGACGGACATCATGGCAGCCTGTGTCATGGTAGAGAGATGTGTTACTAGCAGGAATAGTGACTGTGTGAGGACCAGCTAGTTGCTCATCTTACTTCCACTGGAACATATAACATTATTTACTGCACCAAAATTTTCTTCTTTCCTTATGAATTTAACCTGCCAAAGTAATATTAAGAGAATGGGTTTTCTTTTGGAGAATCACAGAATGTTTTGTGTTTCTTTCTTATCTAAAGTTTTAAATTAAGTTTTAATCAGATTCAAAAGAAAAACCTTGAAAAAAACACTTGTTTAAAATTAGCTTAATTTTCCATTTCTTTTGTGGTTCTTTCCTTCTAAGATGATTGCGGGGTTGTGTGGACCAGGAAATATTCCTCCTATCTTGTCAGAATTCTGTTGAATGTTCATGAAAATATACTAAGCACTTTACATTATATTAGAGTTTAGCAGAAAGTGTGTATTTCTGTCTATATGTGGAGAGCTGTATGGGGGCTTTGGAGAGAAAACATTTTTTAAAATAGATTAAACATAACCCCCAAAATTTTCTCATCCTGTGAGTACTAATCTGAGCTGGTTGCTTTTGTGATGAAAGATATTAGTGTCTTCTGTAGTTAGAGTAAGGGGCCAAAAATTGTTCTTAATTAAGTGATGAAAATCTGATAGCTTCTTGTGGCTGGTTAGATGGTGATGGATGAGACCCAGTTCTTTTTTAAATCTGCTGGTTAAGTTTCAAAGGTATTCAAAGTTTCAGTGTATTTAGTTTGTGTCTGCAAACTACTTTTTGCTTTATTATACTTGAAGTTATTCCTTCAGAGGTTAACTTCAGTTTTATTGGATTATTTATTATGAAAGATGACCCTAGATTTCAAAACTTCATAAAGTATGATTTTGTGTACTGTTCCTAGCAGCTGTTTAAATTAAAAACTGATGAGATCTTGGGAGATCTAACTTAAACATTTTAGCATTATTTTTAACTTAATCAAAAGTTGATATACTGTCTTTTTGACCTGGTTGCTGTAAAAAGCTACATTCTTTGGCAATATTAACCACTGTGTGTGGTCTAAATACATACTTAACTAACAGGGATCAAGCCTTGCATTGGTTAAGACCTCTCTTACCACACATTTCATATGCTGCAATGAACATTTTTATTAGTGTTTTCACAAAACACTACAAAGTTCCAGTAAAAACAGAGAACAAATCCACTTGTACACAAAGCATGTAGCATGAAACATCCCTTTGAATTCTTTTTATTGTAGTGAGCATCGCATTGTTCATTTTCAAAGTTAAATATTCAAAACTTGGCAAGTAATTTATTTCACCATTTTTGAAGTACTGTTTATAGAAACCTCCATCCCCTACCTACCCAGTATCAGTAAAATATAAAATCTTTACAAATATATTATTTTTATAATATAAATGTGTCTGTAGGACATGCTGGGTATTTTTCCAAAATTGTATTTTTCTCACTCAAGTTGTCAGCTGGATCAGGAGTTGCAGGTTAATGGTTAACCCCTAACTGAGGTTAATGGTTCTAATGAAGATAATTCTTTAAGGGAATACCTTTGGAAAGGTTTGACTCAGAGGAGACTATTTTATTGGTACTACCCAATATGGGTAGTTGAAATATTAGTAAGAATGCTACATGGTACTTTTTATGACTTCAAAGAGAGGATGGGTTTTACTTTTAAATGTGCAAAGGCTCTTGATGTTGCTTTTATTTCCTATGGGAATGCAGACAAATTGTTTTTTAGTGTCTCAGTGTCATCATCTCCAAATAAATGGGTTCCAGAAACCTTAATTTCATAACTTGTTTCCAAGTTGTAGCTAAAGATGAAGTTTAAAAACATAATGCTCGAAAACAATGTACTCCAATTGTTTTTTTTTCTATTTCCTTTTTAGGTTTTTGTTTTAGTTTGTTTGTTTGGGTTGGTTTTTTTTTAATTACTATACATATTTCCTGTCCTCTTCTAATTCAGGATCTTTTGCCTGAGCCATAAGGGCATACTATAGCTAACAGCAAAACATAGGATATTTGACAATATATGTTGCATTGCAGATTAAAATCTGGCCTTAAAGGCAAAATAACGTTACCAATCCATCGCAGCAAATTTCTGCCCTCCTTGGATACAGTGCAAAATGCACTCCATTGATGGCTGTCTGGATTGACACTTGTCTCCATCTGATTCATCTTTCCATACCATTTCTTCTGTATTGATAGTCTTTCCTGACATAGCTCATTTTTTTTCCCTGTATTTTTATCTATTAATCTGACAAATATTTTATATTTGCTTTCTCCCTTGTCCTCCCAGTCTGATGCACTGAATACTGCTATAGTGTAAAATTATAGACATTTTGAAGCAATGATAAATGAGAAGAGGAACAAAAGGATTTTCATAATAAAATACGCTAAGTCTCTGACAACAAAATCCACAGTAGAGTCAAAGTCCTTTGTTAATCACTGGAAGCTACTGAGTAGCTTTGGAAATCACCAATTTGTAGAAATGTTTAATATAAACAGAGTTGGTCAACACAAACTTTTTTCAACTAATCTCTCAGCTGTGTCTAATGTTGTTATTATCTTCCACCACTGAGATTTGAAGCTGAGATGCTCAGTAGTCATTCTTTTAGCAGGCTGTTATGTAATGCTATTGTCTGAAAATGAATGTGCAGGATCGGGGAGTAAACCAGTCTGTTGCATTTTCTTAGACTAGGAATATATCTAGTAGCAGAATCTGAGAAGAAAACCATCCTTATAAAATATGAGGTGGTTCATGAAGTGACTTTTTTGTGATCCCAGCAACCAGTGAGAGTTTGGCAGTGATTTTAGTAGAAACAGAGTTGGGATGTATAAGACTAGTGCTTATATGCTGTTCTTTTAAATGTCCTTTTCTGTTTGTAAGGTTAAATAAAAAAGGAAAATGATGACTCCTTGAATCTACATGAAGATTTTGACAGTTTATAGTCGAATCTTCACTGCTTTGGCTCATTCAAATACCACAGGGAAAAAAAAAAGAATCACTTAAGTGGTGCCCTGAAGGTGACAATCTAATCTCGTTTGTGTTATTTACAGAAAGAAGAGCACATCTCATAACTTCTTTAACAAATTTCAAATGATGAGGGTTATGGAAAGTGCAGATATACCTGAAGGTGTAAGCTGTATTTGTCTGCTTTCTATTCTTAAAGCATATGCAGGGTTACAGCCTATATATGTTTGACAGAGTGATTAATGGCTTATATCCATACATTAGAACTGAGAGTATTAAGATTTATATATTTTTGTTTTGTTTTGAAAAGCAACAGCAAACCCATAAATACATGTTAAATGTACTCCATCTGATGAGCATGTGACCTATAGTGGACATTTACAGTAAATGACTAAAGACATTTAGAGGGTTGTCTTTTTTTAAGCTATTAAATACACTTTAAAATGTTGTAAGATGTCATCAGCTGTGTATGTAAAGCTGATATTTATATTTATCGGATACTTTAAGACCAGAAAAGGTCTTTCCTTCATAATTGTTTCTTCACTTTCTAAATTGATGAATGCATTACCTGATGAATGCACAGAGGAGGTTGGGATAGAAAAACACAGGTAGTGAAGATCCAAAACTTTTCATAGGTTATTTACATAGTTAATTCAAAGTGTCATGATGGTGACTTATAGGTGAAAGAACTTGGTTCTGTAAAATGGAAAAATGCTCTAAGTTATGGGGCACTTACAATGTCTAAATTAGGTGTTTGAAGCCTGCCAATAGGAGACAGTATGAAAGAATTGTATATATTTTATATACATTTTTTTCTTTTAAAATAAAATACTAAATATATTGTAGGACTTTTAGAAGTTCTAGCTCCATCTGCTTGAGTGTCTTGTCCCACAGAGCACTTCTGAGCCATGCCTGCTGGTATCAAATTCAACGTTGGCTGACCTTCAGCATAGGTTTATCTTCCTTTGAGTAGTATCCTGTCTTCATTACACCTACTTCTGCATATTTATAGATTCTCTTTGTACTGACGTACTCTATGATTTTTTCCTAAATCATCATGTAACTGGTGTAGAAAACTGTGATTTTTGAACCTCTGGGATTTTATTTCTGGGATAGATACAAACTTGTTCATAAAAAATATATGAGGAAGTCATGGAAGCTTAATTTACTAGTTGTCCTACTCAGCCAGCCAAACAATACTGTTCATTTCTATCCCACTTACTCTCAATAGAAATTTTAGATTACTTTAGCAAGCTTAGGCAATGTGATTTTTTTTGTTTGTTTTTATCTTGTACAGATTTGTGAAAAATCTTAGAACAAAATGTTTTCCAAATAAGTTTGTTTAAAGATTTGTTAAAATGTTGTTTTCATAATCTAGCAATTTTTTTCCAACACAGTTGATGTGTTTAAGGAATTTGAACTGACAGTGAATGAGCTGTGTAAGAATCCTTTAATGATATAAAGGGGTATTGAATGACAGCAGACTTTTTTAGCATCTCTGTACAGTATAAATTGCTAACATCTTTGCATTTCTGTAAGGAGTACCTGCTTAAGGCCCAGTGGGGTTAAGAACATTGTTTACTCCTCTCTTGACTCCTACAATATAACAATAAAAAAGTGATTAAAATTTAAGTAGTCATGAGAGATTTTCACTATATCTAATTTCTTGAATGCTCGTGTGCATTAAAACTGTATCATTGCATAATACTGTTTGTGGTTAAGTATTACTGTATTACCTTGTTTAGCAACCAACAGAAATAAGAACAGTAGGTTTTTGATAAGTGGTCTTGTCCAAATGTGCTGAGTTCAAGGATTGTTTAGCACTAAGGTTGTGTTAATTATTTCCTCTGCAGGTTATATTAATACTTTTCTCCATAGACCTCTATTTTGAACTAGCTAACATGCCACAAAAATCTTTTGCAAGACAATATCTGATAGCAAGTTTCTCACATTAGAAAGCATTTTTAACTTCTGTTTTGGGTAGGTAATGGTTTAACTGGATTTCACAAGATAAGTAAGAGACAGGCAAGCTTTCAGCCTTTTTGCTTTTACCATGGAAAGAAAGAGGTATATTTTTTTAAAGCTGCCAGCTGCTGATATGATCTAGATGTTCTTCATATTAAAATTATTTCGCTATATCAAGAGTATGAATGCTTTTGAAAATGTACTGCTGTAAATATTCTATTCAGTGTAATTGAATGTGGATTAAACTTTTCTTATTTTAATAAGTACTATCATCTTGTATATTCACACTATGCTAACTAAGAAACTGTCATCTTAATTTATGGTAAGATGATACAGTATCATCCCTGCTGTCAGATAAAAAGATTTTTGAGAGTAGGTGATAGCAATGGATTCATATAACAATTGGTACAATTAATATGTGTCCAGTAGAATTGAAGGTTAAATTGTGCAAAAATGAGAGAGAAAATGTACTTCAGGGATGACATATTTTAAAGGATAAAACAAACCTGCACATGGTTCCAACAGAGCAGCATGCGGCAGCTGCAGATTCCATTGCTGAGCTTGTCTTAAGCACTGTTCATGATGCAAACTGTGAATGCATGCAACAGAGACATGTTGCAACTACAAATTGAATTGAAGAGGGGCTTATTTCGTGTATGTGTAGCAATGTGGGGTCCATTGGAGGCTGTAGAACCTGGATGGCACCCTGGCAAGTCTGGGTAGCTGGCTTGCATTGAGATTCTGTATTTACAGATGAAAACTAGGTTAAAGCTAGCTCAGGAATAAGGCTATGCAAACTGAAAGAACAAAGCAGTGATGCTCACATCCTTTTTATAAGTTGCTATATTGTTTTATCTGATGTCTGCTTTAAATGAAATCTGGAAACACTTGTGGTGCCAAAGGGGAATTTTTTAGCAGTCACATTGATCAGAAAGCCACAGACTCTTCAGCGTTCATTTGGACACCAGCAATGGTAGGTGTTGTTAGCAGCAGCCACTTGCAGGTGCCGAGTGAACTCTGCCACCAGAGGTGGATACTGTGCCCTGTGCATCTCAAGCCCTAGCAGAAAGCTTAGAGCTGTTGTTGCTACTCCTGGCAGAGTCAGATGAGATTAGCTCATGAAAATGTTACAGTTTGCAAATACCTACCTTCTGACTTAAAGTTAGGTTTTGCTGTCCATTAGAGGTGGCATTATTTAGTCCTCATGGGAGAGCCCTGCCTACATACAGCCCCTTTCGTGTCCAGACTTCTGACCTGCCTTAACAGCTATATCTTTTCAGCCTTGGACATGAAATGGTGCCACTTTCATTCAAGAGCATACATGGTTGTAGTCATCTGGGAAGCCATCAAGTTCTCTTGTGTAGGTGCTGAGGAATTTGAGCATTGTAGGCATATGATACATATTCCTAAACCTCAGTACATGATAGCATCTCCTTACTGACCAGATTGCGTATTCAGTTAAAAGTGGAACAAACCAGAATTAAGCGTTGTGTAATATCAGTTGTTCATCTGTATAGGCCTGTCCGCCTGTTCTTCCTCCACTTCTCCAGTCAGAGAAAAGGTTGGTATAGTATAATTAAGCAAAGGCTTCCCATGCAATAACCTGTGCTAACTTTTCTCATTCTTGAAATACACACTTCAATGTTTGGAGCTGAACAGTGGAACTGTGTGGGACAGCTTTATTCACCTAGAGTATTTTGCTTTATGGTCTTTTGGAAGCAGTTCCTTGTCACCATGTTTACTGCTTTGTGAAGTAAATCTTTGATTTACGTAGCAGTCACAGTCTGTTAAGGAACTGTTTCTTTCGTGTTCAAAAAGCACTTCATCTTCTCTCTCCCCAGCCCACAGTATGTGGATTCCTTCTCTGGTTTTGATTTTGTTTTTTCACTGGTTTACAACAATTTATTATGTATTTTTCCATTATGAGGAAGATGATTTAAAATATAAGCAGATCACATTTAATCAGTGCTTTCTAAATTGATTCAGTTTTATTTCTTAATTTGGTCTCATTATAATGTTCTTGCTACCATTAGTGTGTTAGCTGTTTCTTGTATGTAAAAAGCTTTCTGAACCAAGGCTCAGTCATCTGTGTATAAGATGAACGGGGTTTGGTTTTTTTCTTTAAAAGACTCTGTATCAGATAGGATCCATTAAGAGCTGGACATTGCAAGGACAATCAGACTAAAGAATGAGACTTTTTTGAACACCAGAATCATTGAAAACACCAGGACAAGATTTTTTTTTTTTACATTTTGTTCCAAGACACACACACACACACGCACACACACTGACACACGTATTAGTACCTACTTTGCCAGACACATCAAACCAATGAAGACTGAGGCCCCAGCCACATTTCTTTGAGTGGCACATGAAGTCAAACTGCAAAATTATATTGAAATGGGAAGTTAGATCTTGTTGCCTATTTAAGATGTTTAACACAATATTTTAATAAAACTATTTAGATGTTTACTTGGACAATGTATCTAGATTAATGGGAACTGCTGTGGTTTAATTTCTGTATCTATCTTATGCCCACAAAAGTTGTCCTTTGTGCTACTTAAAGGAGATGTTAGATTATCATAAGTAGAATTTCTTCTCTCATGCTGTACAAAGATTTTGCAGGAAAAAAGTTTCATCTGAAATTGTAAATGTGTCCTCTGTACAATCACCAGAGACAATAAGCAGAAAATTGTCTGCTGACATTTTTCCAATTTTAATGATTTTTTAAATAAAAAAAAAACCAAAACAAAACCCCAAAACTAACAAACCACACCTACTTCAAATGGTTATACTACATGTATGCTGAATATTTACAGCTCAGATAGGTCTAACTGCTCTTGATTGATAAAATATCAAGCAAAATTAATATATGATTGTACTGTAAAATGGCCTAGAACAAAATTAGGTGCAAACATTCATTAACATAAGATTAAAAAAAAAAAAATAAAGCCTTTGGAGCCAGAAACACTTCTCTGAGGACACATGGAGTTTAGTTATTTTATTCTGCATTTGTTTCATTGATGGCACATTGTTAAACACAATGAGTTATAAGAAGATATGAAGAAATTTGTAGTTTAGCCACTGATTCACAGTTCTGCAATGTGGAGATCCATTCGCAGATAGGATAGCATTATTTAAAATTGATTAGGAGCAATTCACAGCAGCCTGCCAAATTGCTAATGGAAGCCATTTGAATCAATTCTCTAATATAATTTAAATGACATTTCACTGCATATAGTTTAACCAGGAAAGAATCCCAGCTTGCAGCCAGTGAACTTAATTATTTATTATTCTTTTCATAAATATTTTCTTGGTCCAAAAAAATTAAAACAAAATAAATGCTTATACACTGAAACTTTTTTGGTGTATGTGCACTTCACATGGCTAATTTGAAATATACCATAGTATTATTTTTACTTACGTATGTCAAAAAGCATTTTTATCCACATGTCAGTTTTTTTTCTTACCTGATAGCTTTTTGTGGAGTGTGCATTTAAGGCTAAATTACAAATTGGATTCTGCTGTTAACTGAGGGGCCTATTCAGCAAAAATTATATATAGGCTTTTCTCAGAAGGTCGTGGAATCCATCTTTGCTGAAGTGATGAAGCGGGGAACTCCTTTTGGCCCCAGAATCACTTTTGTCCAGATCTGCCTGGGTGTCCCATGGGGGAGTTGTCTGGAAGCAGAGAATTCAGTGCTTGAGGTTTGGTATTTGCTGTAGCACAGTCATCCATCACTGAAAGATTGTCCTATCCGTGTGTTAATTTTATTGTTATTTGCTTGAAAATCAATTGAATTAAACTTGAGAACTAATGGTATATTGCCCTGGTTTAAAAATAAACATTCTGGGGTTTGGCTGATACGGGCTGAGATTTTGCACTGTCAGCGGTATCCAGGAAAAATATCTTTTAATGTCATGCTTTGCCCACTCATCTATTGCACTGCCAAGTGCAACCACTGTGGTGCCAAACAAGTGAAAATATAGATCACATAAAAATATAGAGCAACGTAGATGCTGCAGCAGCATAGGAAATGCATTACAGGGGCTGCTACTCTTTAGACAGAAATAGCATATCGAAATCCTTTCTGGTTGTCCTTCGCTGCTGGCCATTGTGAAATGGACAACCCAATAATAAACTGTGGTGTCTATTACTTTTTTTTTCCCCTCAGGATAAAAAGCGTATTTCAATGTCTTTTGCTCATGTATGGTGATGGATATTTTAAGGGTTAAAATATGTCTGAAAATTAATCAGCCCTCATTTGACCTTTCTTCACTGGAGTTGATATGTAAGTTGAACTCAAGGTGTAGTAATAATATATGTCAAAGATATTAAGCAGGCTTTTGCCATGTGTGACTCTATAGGTATGGTGGGCATATGACTGGACTGATTATGGACCTGAAGGCTCTTCCCCTGCAAAATACGTGTATCAAGTCAAGAAAGGTCAGCCTGCAATAAGGGTATTTAAGGAAGAAATCTTCAGCTGCATTGGCACAGTTGGAAATCTAATACCTGTTTAAGCGGCAAGGTCTTATAAGCAGTCTGGTGATTGCATATTTGAGAGACTGACATTTTTTGAGTAGTCCGGGGAGAGAAGAACTTAAAGAAGAAAATTTTCTGAAAATGTTGGAGAATACTTCGTTCTGAACGCAAACCAAAGGACTTAAACATCAGATATTCAAAAATAGAGGAGTTGGCTAATAATGTCTGTTAGGCATTGCTCCCAAAGACAAAAAAGAAGCACTGTAATATAAATTATTTACCTGCCTTTTTTTGTCATGTCACAGTAAGAAAAGGTTTATGTACATGGGACTGTGATAGAGGTTTTATTTTGTGTCTGGTTTGTTTATCTTTGTTGTTTTAAAATTATTTCTGCCCCATCTCCCTGCAGAGAATTACTGCATTTGTAACATTAAATGGAGGAAAGACAAATGGCCATAACAAAGGTGACCAAGAGTACATCAAAAGAAAGTCAGGACATCCGTCTGGAAGATAGGAACTTTGAAAAGGGACTGAACCCTTGTTGAGCCTTTTAGAGGAGACCTGCTCTTCCCTCAAATAAAACCAAGTCTATGGGGATTTTGCCACACTTACCTTTCTTCTTTGAGAGCATGATAGTTTTGTAGAAAAACTAGTTCCTTAACTGTATCCACTGGCATTTTAAGACTAATAAATAATTCTTCACAATCACTCAATCATTCTCAGTGCAGACTTCAAAAGGTGATTTATTTTGCAGATAGACACCTCTGACAGCACTCTGGAGGCTGTCCTTTCAATCATAACCATTTTCAAGAAACCAGGACTAAAACATCCTGCTACCCAGGTTTTTATGTGATGAAGCTAATCCTTAATAGAGAAATCTAATCTGTACACTGTGGAGAGAAGGGGGATCTGCTACTGTCTTTTTTCATTATGATTTCTTGTCCTGTTAACTAAGAAAAGGGTCAGTAATGCTCCTGCCAATCTCATCACTTTATACACAAGCACCAACTGGGAAAGGAGAAACCTTATGTTTGTCCAGTGTGTTCACATGCACCCAGTGTAGCATGAGATATGTTAATGGAAAATGATCACTGAACTAAACAAAGAGGAGTTAAACACTTTTTTATTAATCAGAATTAAGAAACAAAGAAGGAACAGTTACTAGTTTAGGAGGCTGGTGTCTATTACTCTTCTAGATTCTAGGTGTGGGAATGATAGTGGGATATAAAAGCTAGAAACATCATTAATGGGAGAGAGCAGAGTGAACAGAGACAGATTTTGGAAAAAATAGGCATTAAAATGGCAAACACTTGACAAAATTGACTAGGTTATACAATGTTTTCTGAAGTCTGTTGATAGAATAGTTAAGTGCTGTCTGTCCTAGGGAAAGTCTTTCAAGGATTTAAGCAGTAACTCTTGGTTTTGATCAGCTCGTTTCTGTGTCTCAAGACAAAGTTCCAGTATTGGTGATGGAATCTGAATGGGGCTGTCAGAATGAGCTGATGTGGCACAGCACATGTACTCCTCAGACATCAACGTAATCTTTTGGGCAAGATTAGGATAAATGTATTAATAAACATTGTGGCAGTTTGACTCTTTTTAACTTTTTTTTTTCTTATTTCTCTTCATTTTGCAAAACAGATTACTGCATATCGAGAGATTAATGCTTCAACTGGTAAAAAGCCACTCACATGAATGAAAATAATTTATTTCTATGCATTCTTCTTTTGCCCAAGTAAATGAAGTTTGGGGAGATATAGTGCCTTATTTCATCAGGAATTTCCCTTCCAAAGGGAAAAGAAATGAAATGGGAATGCTGTTTCTAAGGTTACAACTTTTCTGTAACTGGAAACGTAACTCCCTGTTATGGCAGTATTTGATCTGCTTGCTGATTCTGAGTGCTCTCTGGATTACTTAGAAATATATCTCACCATTAAAGTATTTTCCTTTTTTCTTATGGTAAATGTGCTATAGGAAGACTTTTATTTCTTTTTTTAACACTTTTTTTAAAGTTTTAAAATAAAATTTACAGCTGGCGAGGAACATAGTTTTTTACATACTGGACCTTATCTCGGTAACCATTTTTTTCTTATGTCTCAGAACTCTCATTAATTTTTCACAGGCTTGTGATGGATAGTTTTTATTTATTCACGTCTGAGGTTCTGTTGTGTGAAAAGGACTCATTTTAGAGCATTACATATTCATGGCTTGGGATAGATGGAATAAGGAACTTATTATTAATGTGTCACAGTGGGAAACTTACTCTGGGTTCATTTGTGAATCTTGTTAAATGTGGTGCGGTCAGCAGACAGTACTGAAATTTTTGATACGTTTTATTGGAGAAGGGCAAAGAGGTTCAGTGATGCTTCCTTATCTAAACAACACAAGTGAGATGGTGTCTTTCTAAATGCATTTGAAACACTCTGTCAGTAACACAAGGGTAAAAGCAAAATATGCCTGAGCAACAGTAAAATCAGAATGATGCTTTTTTAAAATGTCTGTTTCCAAGTGCTGTTTTGGTCTGATAGCATAGTGAACTGATATGAGAGTATTCCAAAACATATAACTTGTTTTCTAGAAAGTTGAGTTTACATTGACTCATCGTGGCTATATTTTACTGAGATTCTTTTGTTAATGCACAGTGCTGCTCTGCAAATTCTGAATATATACCTGCAATTTTTATAAAAATCAATAAACTCTCTTTGTATTGAACATATGCAACATATAAAATAAAAAATAAAGAGGTATATTTTGGTGTAACCTCAAGGTCATAAAGATTCTTCGAACAGAATGATTTGTACTACTTAGAATTTTAAAGTAGATGCTCTGTCCTGTATACTTATGTGTTCAAAATTATTTTTTTTTCTACTAAATGCTCCCATACTTGTTTTCCTATATAAAGAAATGGGCCCAGAGCAGAAGTCTTTAAGTTAGCTATATTTCTGAGTCGTGATTATTTGTCATATGTTGTTAGCTTTGTACTTATGTTCTTGTTGGAAACCTAGAAATATGATTTTGGGATCTACTAGTCACTTTCTTACCAAAGCAGCTTATGGATGAAGGAATTAATGTTTAAGACACCAGCAATTATTTAAACATTTAAGAGCACATTCTCAAAATTCAACAGAACTATAAACTATCTTGTTTTTCAAATATTTTCTTTCTTTTGAATATAACAATACATTAAAGTACTTTAAGGTACATAAGTCATTTGATGTAATAGGACAAGAAAATGTATGATGGTTGTATTTTAAAGAAAACTTTCAGTGATGTTAAATGTTAGCTTTATTAGTGATCCTACCAGTAGGTCAACCGTATTATATTGTCATTTATAATACGAGAGCTGGTCAGTGAGAAAACTGTAGTCTATTACGAGTTTGTGAGAGTGTGTGTGTGTATACAGTGAAATAATATCTAGTGTAATGTGAAGTGACAGTCAAAATTACAGCTTTTCTCTTGCCGCAAGGGTACTTCTCTGCCAAGTATAGTAATATTGTTGTAGCAGTGTTCAAGGTTGTCAGCAGTTCTTGGTTACTCTGCAGAGAGCTATAACCGTGTGTGGAAGCAAGGAGCTTCCTGTCAAGGGAGATACTATAATTTTGATATATATTTGTTGGTGCCAAACTACAATTAAATAGGAGGTGTTGGAAGAGGTTTTATTTAACCAACTTAAATTTGTTGATTAATTAGTTAAAACCTAAAAATGCAAAATAAAATATTTGTCTTTTATGAATATACCTTAAATTACGAATCTATCTCGTATTTGTCCATGTTTAAAGTAGTGTGTTATTTTTATGGAATACTCTTTATGCTGATGAATTTGGGATTACTGAGGATGTATAGGGCATACTGCTTTTAGTTTAAATATTAGCTCTGAGGCTAATTATCTATCATAAAGTTATTGTAAGGCATAGCTACATACTTCAGGTTTTTAGAGGTCAGCATAGAAACCTTCTTCTCAAAAGCACATTTTTTCAGAATGTGTCAGGATTTTGACAAAATATTGTCACAAAAATGTGTATTATCATCCATATTGGAAACAGTAAAGAATTTCTCCTATTTCCCACGTTGAAAATGATGATAATGGTGTCAGCATCTTTATTCCACTGAAAGCCATTTTTCTTGATGATTAGATTAAACAAAATGAGATGGGGAGAGAGATGCTTTGGAAAACATAGCTTGAAAGAAAATCAGGAACTCTCCTGCTGTCCTACAGCAAAGTATTGAGATTTGAACATACTTACATCATCTGACTACTTGCATGAAGAAAATTTAGCGATATGCTTATATAACCAGCTGAATGGTGGCTAAAACATTACTTCGCCAAAACCCCCACTGGCTTTTGTTGAATACTTCCCAAGTGGAGCTGAAGATGCATGTTGTGAGGTACTTCCATAATTTGCCCTCCACTATCTTCCTTGATATCAGTAGGTCTCTACAGGGTGCAGTATCTGTGTCTGTGATTTTCATTGTAGAATTAGGTGCTACTTAAAGCAAAGCAGAAGCCACAAAACATAGCACTTCTTTTCAGATGGGTATAGAAGAAAAGATAATTAGAAAAATAAATCACAAATAACTTTTCAATATTTTTCTTTTATTATAGTTAAAAGAAATTTCAAATGCTTTATGTTGAGGGAGTGAAATAGAAAGCAAGAGCTTCCTATAAATTTTTTTTCTCAAAGAAAATTGGATGCACAATGGGGAGCTTGCACAACTGGGACAAGTTGTTCTGTCGTTGTTTCAAGCACTCTTGATTTCTCCAAAAATACCCTGCAAGTTTAACTTTTGTAAATCATTTGTATCTGATTACATATTGAGCATGCGCTGAAATTTACAGATGTGTTGAAGAGCTAAAGTCATACCTTCAAGTATGACTTTACCTGGTTTACTGTGTTTCTCTCTAACTTCCTACCATGCTTTGTTGACCATTGTTTCTCTTGTTATCACTGGATTTGGGGTTTGTTGCCCATTTATTTATTTATTTATTGTCTGATGGAGGGCAGTAAGCCTCGAGTTGGGGTATGTTATCAAAGCCGATTTCTCCATTTTTTGTAAACTCACCATTTACAGAAGCATCTTACAATTTTGTATCTCACGTCTTCAGAATTACCTCAATCTGGCCAGTTTTTTGTTTTGTGAACATCTAAAGTCTTTCTTTCTAGCTTCTTCGATGTCACTAGAAATGCTGCTTTTTTCCTGTGAATTACTATCTCTTATCTACAGAAGCATTGGTGCTCAGGAGGTGATCATAGTGTCTGTATAGAGAAAAGTACATACAGGTCTACCCCTCACTCGGCATCTTTAACCTGAGTGGATTTAATATCCTCTGTGTGACAAAGCAGTTCACCAAATGAAAATTCCATCCAATTGCTGTATTAATATGTTGGGTCCTTTTTAATTGAATAAATATATTACACAGCAGGAGAGATTATTTTCTTTGTGGCCTTGCTGTTGCAATTTGAGAACAGATACAATTTTCTTTAGCTGATGAAGAAAGCAACATCTGTTCTTGGTTTCCTGTACTTTTTCTTCTTCAGACAATGCATTTAGAGACACAATTTGAATTCCTGATGAAGAAATAGAAAACTAAAAATTTGACCCCTCCTTCAAAGCTGTGGTTACACTGTGACAACAGTGGGTTGAGCTAAATTCAGCTATGTCAAGCAAGAACTATAAAAGTAGATAGATTGCACTCTAAGCTTCACTTTATTGGATATTGTAATTGACATATAGATGTCATTTATAATCATCTGTCCATTCCTGTGAGTTGGGAGCAGTAAAGTTAATTGTGGCTGCTCATTTGCATTAATCTCACCTCTGAAGGGTACAGTAACCCATTAATATCATGTCATGATGAATTATCACAAATAACATTGAACATATTGATTAATGATCTCTGAGATTTGTATCTCGTTAAAACATTTTGTTAGCTCTTTAAACTTTTAAGCAGACAGTCAATGTATGCGGGAGAGGTTTAAAGATCACTGAAGAGGTGATGAAAAGTTGTGGCATACATTTTGGGTCACTAATTAAAACTTGTTTAAAAGATTTAATAGTAAATTTTCATATTTTTTTTTCCTTCTAAAGGTGTGGAGTTTGCAAGTTTTTTAATCACAAGAATTGTGATTCTTCATTGCTTATAAAAATAGTAATGTGTTAGAGTCAGGATGACACAAGAAAATGAAAAGGAGTAATATGACTTAGAAATTGCCATAATTTCTGTAGTTTATAACACGAATCATGCTTGGAGTAGCATATATATATATATTTTAATGTACTCACCTTCTGTTTAAATTTTGTTCTTAATGCAGAACTTCTCTTGCAGGTTTAGCACAAGAAGATTTTTTTTGGTGTCCCTTCCTGTTCGTTCTTTATACATAAGTATATATATGGTAGGATGAATTAAATATCTTCTAGTGGGTGGTCATGTAATTTGAAGTAGCTGGTAATTAAATATTTTTTTGATTATGACATGCTTAAATTTCTGTAAGCTAAGAAGCATAAAGACTTTAAGGGAGGTAAGGGAATTTACACCGTAGTGCAAGAGGGTTACTTGGTAGGATAGAATTGACTTCTTTGCATGTTTTGAGTATTGTGTTTTGAGATCTATAAAATGTAATATTTTAAAATTTTCAGCAATCTTATTGCAAGGGTTTCTTTGTCATCTTCCACAGGAATGTGCTGTATTTGAGTCAGTCCTTTTTAGTAAATCATAACTTTAGCAGGTACAAGATCTATATCGAGAGACTGATTTCCCTTTCTTCTACCTGCAGTAAGCTACCGGGATATTTATTTGAAGGGAAGATACTCATAATTTCTTTAAATTATTTGAGCATTCTTGGTACTTTACTTCCAAGTCGTTCTTTTTCTTGAGTCTCAGGAGATGGATCATGTATGCAGAATATCATGGGTTAGAGATGCTTTGATTTTTCTGACCATCTCATTCTTTTACAGTGGGTGAAAACAAGGAGAGACTCTTATTTTATGCTTTTGATTGCATTGTTGGTACCTCTCAAGAACTAACCCTTGCCTTATTATAGGAGGAGAGTAATGTGAAGATTAGAGCAAGAAAAATCCTTTCTAACATGAAGATATGATATGGTAAATCTTTCCAGGTGTGCCATGACTTTTGCTACTCTGGTTGTGTACAGTGGCTATTTCTATTGCATCGCCTTTCCCCAGGCTGGGATTTTTGTATGTGAACTAACACAATTTTAACTTATTTGCTGGCTTTTCCAGCCAATCCCTACAATCTTCTTTCAGTAATTCCTGAGAGTCCGTTTTCCTGGCACGCAAGTCTGTAGAGTAAAGGATTATATTCTAGCTATAATTTATGATTAACTAGATTTATGGCTGGAATCCCAAAACAGCCTCAGTAGTGTGGCATGAGGAATTAAAGACAAAATGGAGACTATCATTCTAATTGTTTGTTTCTCTGAATTTCAGGAAAACTCTTAGATATATTTAAAAAAAAAAACAAACAAAAAAACAAAACTAAACCCCAGACTAATTATGATTTGCAGTTGCAAACCAATTCAATTTCATACTAAGGAATTTAGCACGAAAACACATAAAGTCCATAAAGCACATATAAAAGCCTTTATAGTATTAAACTATTTAGTTTAAACTGCCAATGCAGTGAATAATGCATATTAGACCCTCCTCCTGACAATGCAGACATTCCCTGCCCTCAACCAAAAATTGTAGGGGGGAACACAAAAGTAGGGTTCATTCTTACCTATGGTGTTAATCCTTATTAAATTTAAAAACCTGCTAACAGAAATATTTCCATTCAGCTCATTAATCAATTGTGATTTTCATTCCCTTGTTTTGTAAAAGCTGTTGCAATAAATACTTTTTTTCACAAAGCGAAAATCTAAGAGATGGATGCAGCAAGCGTAATTAATAGCACCCAGTTACAGAAGATCAGCAAGTTTGTGAGATTCACATGCTGCTTTACCATATGGCTGCCCAGTAGGCGAAAAATTTGATTAATGTTTTGAAGTAGGTTTTTTTCAGCAGATATTACAGCCCCAGATGAAGAATTTTACTTTCTAGTATTGTTAGACTTAACTGAAATAACAGATCTTTTGATTTAAAGATAAATAATATTTTGATCTCATGAAGTTTCTACATGCAGAAGAATTACAGTCCTGCTGTATAAAGAATAGACCCTATAACTTGTTTATAATTCAGCTGATAATGGTTAAAATTTTTAGGGTTTTGTAAGTTGATTTAAGATAGCAGCATGTATCCATGAATTTTGTAACAAGGATTTTCCCATCAAAAATAAATTTATAACAAAATCAACTATTTCATTCTAACATGTCATGCTGATTTTCTTTCTACTTTCTTATGTAAAAAAAAATAAAGTTAAGCAATTTGCTGACAATCAATCAGAAAATAATACGTGGTCCCTTCAGTAAAACATAATCATGTAAGTAATGTTATGTTAGCAAAACTGTACAATGTAGTAACTTTGCTTATAAGTAATAGTAATTATAATTAGTACTTAATCTATTGATCCCCCCCTCCGTTCCATGTTTACCTGAAATGAAAAATATTTACAAAAATGCATCTGAAGAGTATCACAACCTACAATCGAGTGCTCTCATGCAAAGCTAATGCACAGCAGGAAGTTTTGCTTTTATCACAAATTCTCAGTTTAATACAAGGAACATCAGCAGCTGGTAAAGAACAGATTCAGGGTGCTGAGCCGAAATGGAGAGAAGCTTTGAATGGAAATCTTGCTGAGCTTCCAGAATGCTGAATATAAAGCATTTCCTAACACTATTTTGCCACTTTGGTTTCTTCTAATCGCTTCAGGTAATACTGAGGTTCAGTGTCTGGTGGGATGATGCTAAGGTTGAAAAATGAAGTTACCACATTCAAAAAAATACCTTTTTGCAGTTTTTTCAATTTTATTATCTTACAAATCAGTGATTGATTTTAAGGATGTGCTAATGTGAAAAATAATTCTGATTCAGCCGGCTGTACATATCTCAGAATTGTGGCACACAGTGCTTATCAATACTGCTGGTTTCAAGGCAGGGAGTGGGAACTCAAGAATAAAGTAATGCTGAGTAAAAGTAAAAGCCATCAGGTTTTCAAACATTTAAAAAAAAAAACAAACAACTCTAGGCAGTGCGTGACAACAAGGAGTATCCAGCTGCATTAGTGTTAAACATCAGAGGCAGGAAAACAGCTATGTTTTTTGTTTGTTTGTGTTTGTGTCTTTTTGTTGTTTAATAATTCCCGAGTGGAGCTTTTTTTTTTTTCTGGGGGGTTGTTTTGTTTTTTTATTAAAAGCTTAAAATGGAGTGCAGCTGAGGTACTGAAATGATGGTTATTACTTCTGGAGAATGCAAATGTCACAACTTTTACTTCACATTAACAGACAACTAAAAGATGATAAAACAGTGTGACGAAACCCATACCTTTATTATAGAAGGACTGATAAAATTGTATTATCCTTTTGAGAAAGGACAGTTAATTAAGTTGATACAAGCTACCTGGGATTGCACTGTTTGAAGATTGCCTCTAGAATTTTTATTTTCCTTAATATTATCAAATTTATGTCAATTCGTGCAAAGTATGAACATTTTTATTAGGGCATTTTCCACCTACTATCTGTTTTCCTGTCTGTTTTGGTGATTCTTTAGTCAGTGATTTATTTCTACTAAGAACACATTTTATGCGATAAATTTATGTAAAATGTACCAGTGTTTCCTTAACCTGTGACTAAACGACATGCTGATGCTAGGATAATCTATTATGTGCTCATCAAAATGTGGAGAAGTTGATATTTTAGTATTTAATTTTCTTTGTTCTTAGATGTGATTCAAAGATATAAGAAATAAACAGAATTTTTTAATATTTTAATAATGGGACTGAATTTTTAACTTCCAGTGTCTGGAAGAGAATGTCACTTGAAGCTCCTTAAATTATACGATTAATTATACCATCAGATGCAATTGCTACTTAATCTGAAAGAATAGGGGATGCTGGCGATGATACTGGTTATTTTAAGTGTCACACATTGCTTGGCTTTTTAATTCTGTAAATAAAGGAAAGTGTTGAGACTGTTCTATTCCTGTTAATGTTCACATTTTTAACTATTTCAGAGTTGCTGTTCTGCTTTAAATCTGTCAGGAAGGTGTGTTAGGGATTGTCTATATGAAGAGGCTGTAGAGTGGTCACTCTAAAAAGCTCCTTAGTGTAGTACTTTGAATTTTAAATCACACACATAATTCAAAGGTAATCTAACTTTCAGTGTTGGACTTAAGTCCATTCAGTTAAATGGAGAAAAATGACTGACATAAGAAATGAGTTATTGATTTGTTGTAGGAAAATGACTTCTGTAATATAGGAAGTATGGTAAAAGGAACAGCTTAATTATTTAGGGGGCACCGTTGAAAAAAGTGCTTTTGCAGCATTGCAAATTGTCTAAATAGGAGTTGTACAACAAGGGCCTTTAATAATTCTTTCTTAAAGCCAAATTGTGTTTTATTCTTTTCCTCAGAAGATGGAGCTCATCTGGTTGTTTAAAATACTTTTGTATTTGTGCAGCTGAGGCAGAAAAGCAGGCAACAAAATAATTTTGTTCTTAATGGTAATGGCACAGCAGCTTTTTTCACTGATGTTTCTGTTACATTATATTTGTGCTCTGTGAAATCTTGATGTCTGAAGGCTGGACAGAAAAGAAACATGCACAGAAAGTTATTCTGAAGACCTTGGTTTAGTAGGTAACATGAACTTCTAAAATGTGAATTTATCAAATAAATATTTGTGGCAATTTATATCTGTAAGAGTAAAATTTTCAAAATACGATATTTGACAATTTATAAAATATCAGATATTTGCTTTGGCTTTTCCCATCTGTTTTTTTCTTTTGATTTAGAGCTGCTCTTTGCAGAAGGACTACAGTGTCATGTTATTTTGACTGCAGCTCACATTTTTTGGCAGCCTCTCAAATAAACAGAATATTTGTGGTTAATTGGTTGAACATGTTCAACAATTATAATTATATTAAAACTGTAATGTGTTTGAACATTTGCCCACTGCAGGCTGCTAATGTGTGCTAGCTTAAATTTCTGTCTTTACGACTGGAGTGAGCTTGTAGATGGTTTTATCTCTTCAAAGTTTAAAAGGTGGATGCATTAAAGCCCATCTAATAACACCAGTCTGTTTAAGAGTTTGCCACTGTATTCAGTATAGAGACCCATGTTTTGAAGGATTTATATTTCAGTCTTAACATCTTTTGTCATCCTGAAATTAGGTATTTAAACTTTCAGTATTACTGAAAGTAAATATGACTTCATTTATTGGAGTCAGAATTATTTTTATTAAGTAAATTTTCAGGAACAGTAGTTTGCCTTTCTATCAAAGACTTCAAAATGAAATGAAGAAATGGAAGTTTCTCCACTTCTAATATTTTAATTCCAAACCACATGGTTTATATTTGCTACTGCATTTTAAGGGAATGAAGATAGGCTGAGTACATAGTGAATATAGAAGTTAGACTTTACATTTGCAGAGTGCTAATGGAATTATGGGTGCAGTCTGAAGCATTTTTAGTGCATAATTCCCTATTTTTGTTTGGTTTGTTTTTTTTAAGCCTCCAAGCAGAAGTCACAATCTAGTCTTGCTTAAGAATTGTTATTACTCTTTTGTAGGTAAATAGTGCTGGTTATGACTTAAAAGCTTTGTCACTTGACTACCTGAAGAATCACCATTGTTTTGTGTGGATAACACCCTGCAGCTCTAAAAAATAGAGGCAATTATGTTTGTAGCCCCTTGTTTTAATTGAGTGAAGCATAATTACTTCTCTTCTATAATGCTCCATGGACTAAAAGCTGCTCACGAGTGGCTCCCCAGGGACATGCAGCATAGCCTTTTCCAAGCACATGGTTTTTGGGGGAAAATAGCTGAATGGAGGGGTCAGCCAGAGGCTGAAGCTTGCACAGCAGGAAGCAAGAAGCAGCACCAGCTCTGTCACTGGTGATGCAATTGGCCTGCTCTGTTCTGTTCATTTCCAGTATTTTGTCTCTTGTGCCTGCTGGTGTTGAGCTCCAACCTTGGCCTTCTCTTCTCCTCAGGTTTCCCACCTCAGTAGGTTCCCTTCCTCTTCTGTATAATATTATGAAGAGGTCTCTGTTCATGTGTTCACAAGCAAACCATTGCTAATATTTTGCCTGTGCTTTGTTTTCTTTTTTAATTTAGATTTAGGGCATGGGATTCTTTTTTGTGTTTCTATCCTGCAGTTTTTCCCTTAAATTAATTTAATACAGTAATTTAATCTGTCTGGTCCTGAGAGTCTATATCTCTATAATGAATCTGCTCTTGCTCATGATGGTGATAAAATGCTTTGAAATATACTTTGAGAAAAAAGGAAGACACACCACACACACCCCCATTTACCTGCAGTATAGCATACTGAGTAAATGGTGGGTTGTTCTCAAGCTTCTATAGGTTAACTGAGGTCTCCTCAGATCTGGACTTTTCAGTTCCTGTAGTTTGACAGCAAGATGTGTTTGCATTGTGAAGAAAGGCACGTGCTTTGCTGGGCAAAAGGGTTTAAGATCGTCCTACCAAGTGGGAGCTGCACAGCTGGGAAGCCCGCTGAGCCTAAGGGAACTGTACCTGACTGCAGCTAAGTGGTTTTGAGGGGAAAGCTGTTGATGGTGAGAAATGATGGAGACCACAAAATACCACCAACTGCTCTTTCCCAGTTAACCAAATCTTCCTTTGTTTGGTAGAATCTATTTTAATAGCATTAAGTGCTCCTAAACTAGCTACTTTTTGGAAAATTGGCCTGAAGGCCCTGAGGGAAGTCAATCTTGTAACTGTCCTCTTTTTTCCTCTCCATAGCAAAAATGGACCGTCTTGCAGAAATGGACAGTTGAGGGGGATGCTCATGGAGGCAGAATGGATGGTTAGCTCAAGTATCAGTGTTGAATTGTTCAAATACTAATTCTCCAACAGGATGGAAAAACATCTTTGTTAGTAGAAGTCTGATGGAACAAAAGTTATGCAGATATTCTCCTAATTAGCCTTAATTTCTTGTAAGATTTAATTCCTCATAATATCAAAAAAATATGATTAGTGGCTATCTCAGAATATCACTGAATGAAATAATTGAGGACTACCTGTTCAAGTAGAATCTCTGTTGCATAAGTCAATCTTTAGAATTTTTTTCTGGTTAGTTTTTTTAGGGTGTGTATTTTTGTTTGCTTGTTTGTTTTGGGTTTTTTTTGACTGCTCATATAAAAATACAACTTTCTCTTATCCTTTTAATCTTCACTTTTCTTCCTGCATGGATCATTTATTTGTGAACTTGTTATTTCAGTAAGGGCTCAAAGGTAATTTCATGGTTTATAGGATTCATATCTGAGGGTTTAATGAGGAAAACATATTGTTTTCTAACACATGAAGTAGACAATCTTTCATTATATTTTTATTTTCCTTCTCTAATACTACATGTTTATCAAGCTCAGACCCTTGAATACACCTAAGTATAGAATTATTCCTTTACTATACATGGGAAATATGAATTTTTGCAATTCAAAAATCAACACACAGGGATTTAGGATGTAATTTTACTTTTAATGAATCTACATGATATTAATGAGCTACACTTCTGTTTGTGCATTGTGCTATAGTATACATTTAAAAATACAATAACAGTATATTACTTTTCTGTGATTTAGGTTAGGAATTAATGCATTCAAATGAATTTCAGAGCCTTGGGTATAATTCATACAGGATGCAAGTCCCTCTGTAGACCTCTCATGAATATTATCAGGTTCAATACAGTTTGCATGGTCAAGCAGATTAAACTTTGACCACCCCCTCTTTTTGCCGTCTGTTAAACTCCAGAATCTCCTTGAATGGTTTTCTTCTCAACTATAGAAATTTGATTATTTGGTGTGGGAAGGAATTAACAAAAGGCAAGGTTTCTGTTTGGTATGTATCTCATTTTTAGTGTGAGTTTAAATTATGGCAGATCAAGTTGGAACTGAGGCTGCTAAATACCAAAATACCTTTGACTTTTCTAGGTTCATTTTATGAGAAATTTCACTTGTATCTAGTGCAGAGTTATCAATGCTCTTTCACTCCAAATCAGAGTTATTATCTACTATCTAGATTGCTTTTGTTGTTGGCTTGTGTTTTCGATTTACAATTGTGTAAACTGGAGGATGCTTTCAGCATCAGTTTGATCTGTTGATGGATCAACAGCTTTGCTGGGCTGCCTCCTGAAATACTGAAGATATATCTGACTCTATATTTTGGCAATTTTACATCCTGTGTTAATTATACCGCATAGCACAAAATCTATTAGCAATTTTCAAAAAATGTCTTATGTTAGAAGGCTTTTGAGCACTTGTGACTGATTCTGGTGTGATGAAAGTGTCCTTTAAAATAGTTCTGAGTTCTGTGATACAGCAGGAACTAATTCCTCTTCCTTTCAGTGAATGTTTGAAAGAACTGTGCTCCTAAGTCCAAAAAAAATATAAAATGTGTCCAGTACTTTGAGCCATCTCACAGGGAAGCTTAAGTACAGATTTTTACCCTGGAGGGGAGTAAGTATTGTAGTAAGTACTGATCAATCATAATGCCCTTGTGTAGCTGATTTATGAAAAGGTCATTGAAGTGTTTGAAGATTTACAAAAGCGAGTATTGCGTACGCTGGAATTGGTATCTCTGTATGGCCACTGTTCCATCATTTGCTGTGTTATCCTGCAAGTGTTCTTACTGTAATGGAGATAAGTAAAACCCTCAGAAAACTGCCAGAGGAATCAGGCTGGGAACATGCACATAGGCTATGCAAAGTTATTCAGTCTCTGCTAAGTAGGCTTATGGATGTGTGACATGGAGTAGACTATTTATGTTGTCAAGGGCTTTTTCTGAACAAGTTCATCTGGTTTGCAGAACATAATTCCCCTAAATGTCTTGAGACTGGAAGGTGTAGCTCTCCATTGTGCCCATGTTTTGAAAAAAACCCACAGACAGTCTTTATTGCTGTTCTTTTTGCCTTTTTAACTTCCATTTAGTCTGTATGATAAATGTTCTATGAACACAAACATTTCCTGGATTTCTTCAGTGACAATTGCACTGTGTGATAGTGAACACCCTCTTTGCCCTTACATGTAATATTTCTTTTCAAACAGAATTGCATAGTTTCTTAAAATCTTGTGTGTGAAAACTAGAAATAATGATACGTGGCACTGCAGATGTCCAAAGAAAGCATTCCAGAACTTAACTTCTTAATATGATGTTGTATATTAAATAAAAATTTATCTATGTTTGTGATTAGTCTTTAAATGTAGGTGATAGTCCTTATCTCTTGCTGGTTATAGAGTGTATTACATAGCAATAGCACTTGAAGGGTGAGAATCCTAAAAGCTTATGAAGCTGAAGCTCATTGTTATTGTTTTGCTTTTCCATGGGAAGAGGTTCTCTGTGGGTTTTCTAGCCATCCCAGAAGCCTAGAGATGAGAATCTGTTTTCATTTCTTCTTGTTGCCAGATGTGATTGATCACCCAAGGAGGAAAGGAGGAGCAGTAGATGTACAGTGCTCATTCTGGGGAACTCTAGGAAGCTTTGTGCTTCATAGGAGATGTATTCTTCTCAGAGGACTTCTTGTTTGATTGGGTTTTGTTTGTTTTTTTTTTTAGGTTTCAGGCTCTCACTTAGGTAGCTTTCATGATGATTTAGTGCTTATAAGACATCACTGAATATCAAGGAAGCCTTAATAAATCTGAATTGGTCTCAGTGTGGATGGAAATGAAGATGTGGTTTTATTTCATGTTGGGATGATAGAATGAATTATATCAGAAATCTGACTCCTAGAAGAACTGGGAATTCTTGAAAAACAGTGAAACAATACAACAGGCAGAAATGAACACTAAGATGCATAAAAAGTTTTTGCTGAGAAAGAGCAACATTGGCAATGTATTATGTTAACATAATTATAACAATATGTTGTTTGGAAGCTACACCAATGCTGCTGCCAGGGTATAGCAAGAGCAGGGTTGCTCCAGAAGGGAGGATGAGCCAGAAACCAAGGTCACTCACCAGTTCTCAGTCTTACAACATGTCCTAAGCAGGTTTGTAATAATGAGTTCCCTGGACAGTGCCAGAAAAGGTGAGAGTGTGATTCAGGTCCAGGATCCATCCTGGGTGTCTAGACAGGAGCAGCAGAAGTTGGGGATAAGAGTCAGGACTGGAGATGAGGCTCCAACAGAGGTCCAAGGTACTTCAGACAACAGGGCTCAAGGTAGGTACACATACATTATAGCTCAGGTAAAGATAGAACGGTCAGACCATCAGGAGAGTGGATGTTGATCCTGGACCACAGAGAAGAGGGACCACAGGTAGACACTGCAGGGTAGGGTGCCCAGGGTAGTGAAGACTGTGGCAGCTAGGTATGTTATCAGTGATCTGGTACCGGAAAAAGAAGTTTCCAGTAAAAAGTAATTTTGAGATTCCTAGCTTCATAGAGGGGATAAATTGCAATATATTAACTTGCTGCTAATAGAATATTATTCTAGTTAGTCTCTCTGATTTCAGCATAATTCTTTTCTGTCTGCACCCTCTCAGTATTAGTACTTTCATATGTATCACCCCATTTTTATGGGAAAATAATTTCTTTTTATTGTAACTTTTAAATTTTATTGTTCATTAAACTTGTTTTATTAAGAAACTGATTTTAGCTAGACCAGTGTAAATCCAGAGGAAGTGAATTTATGTTCTTTTATACCACTAAGCATAGTATGGCACACTCTTGAAAAAAACCCAAATGAGCTGAAATTGGATAGTCAGCAGTCAAAGCCTCTTAGAAAATTCTCAATCTGTAGGAGTGCTATTGATAAAAGAGGAAAAAAACCTTAAAATTGATTTGTTATCAGCTCAATACAACTTGTCTGAACATTGAACTTGCTTTTTTATTCTTCCATATGATAAAGGTATTTGCCTATGTTGTAAAATCTGAGCTAAGCTTGTGTACAAGCAGAACGTAGGACTGGTAATCAGGATTTCCAGAATTTTAACTCTTGTTTCTCTCACTAAAAGAGCTTGTGGCCTTAGGCAACCTCTTAGGTCTCATTTGTAAAGAAAGCTGAATTCCCTTAGCAGTTTATTTAACAGTCACTAGGAATTCAGCATCTTAAGAGGTGGGATCTTTTAATATTTATATATTTTGTTTCCGTAATACTAAACTGAGAAAATGATAGTCTCTTTTGGACAGTCCACTTATGTCAGACCTGAGTCCTTATTACAGGCTGTGTAGTTGCAATGAGCATCCTACGTCTGGCATGCAAACTGGGAATTAACGGAGACTGAAAATTTGGAAAATTCCAGGATTTATTTTTTTTCCATTGTGCTGATCTATGTAGTTACCTGAATTACTTACTTTTCTATACTTAATATATCACTTTTTCATGCTTTGACAGTAAATGTTTGTAAAACAGTTAAATACATTTTTATTGCAAAGGCTGAAGAAGTACAAGGAGAATTCTTTCTTCTTATTTCTATGGTATTTTTCAGACTGTCTCTGAGTGACTGAAAAATGTGGTGTGATACCTTCCTTTTTTTTTTAGATAAGTGCTTACTAATTTTGTTGTAATTCTACTAATCCATGCTTTCAGATGGAAAACTGTTGCATGCACCATCTCATTTAATCTAAGTGTGATAGTCTCTTGCTTTTTATATAGTTGTTGGCCACTGACATAGAAAATCTATTGCTCTAGCAGTGGTTTTTCTGTTCTGAGAGAGCTGGTGGATCTTTTCAACCCGTAGTAAGTCAGTTCCCTATCTACTAAGCTGGTCCCTGTTATGGGAAGCTAAGCTTGCCCCAGTAATAAGCTTTCCCTTTTACCAGTAGTTTCTCTTATGTATAGGAACATGGAGAATTTGTTCCCTCCCTTCTTATGCCGATAAAAAAGCAGTTTTCCATATAATTCCTTTTGCAGTAAATTGTCACACTAGTGGAATATTTTACACACTGCATAACTGACTTGTCTGGGAATACCCCGAAAAAAGAGTGGCTCCTGTTGCCCACAGTTAAATATCTACTTAGCTGGATCTCAATGCCTATTTACTTGAGTGGTCTTGAGAGGGAGGGAAGAACAATAAATATTTTTCTTACTGTGCTTGCAAACAGTTAGTGCATAGTCTGTAGTTCTTTAGTATTTATTGCCATGTTTTCTCAGTGTTTCCATTTAGAAGTTCCGAGCACTTTTAGAGCAGAAAGAAAAAAGTGTTTTATCAGCTAACTAGTGTATGCACAGTGTGTACACATTCTTTGCCTACTTTGTTTATTCTTCCTAAGATGTAATTTTGTTTTTTTTTTTATTTCTCTTGCATTATTTCCTGCCTGTGCCTCAGAAGGTGTAAGACCAGCAGGGATAAAGAGAGGTTGCCTGTTTATGAACACAGATAACTTGTTTGAAGTCTTATTAGTTGTAACATTTAACAATGCAGGACCGTGTGTTTTTCTCCTGTTGTTTGTTTTAAAGCAAATAATTTAAAGTTGTGTTGTATTTTATTTATGTATTTATTTAAATTCTTTGATCTACTTTTTGCGTATAGTAGCATTTAGTTTAGACCATAAATGATCTAGTTTGTATTTTCCTTCAACTGTATAAATTACACTATTCTTTTCTGCTGGTATCAAAGTTTGCTACTTGCCCTTCTGAAAAAAATAGGTTTTAAGGTTTTTTTTCTTCCTTCTAGCCAAATAAATACAAAGGGGGATAAGAACACAGGAATTGTGACTGGATTTATGGCTTCTTGGAGGCAGGTTTTATTCCTCTATGTGCTGCTGCTTTAGCTTTTAATTGAACTTAACTTCATTCATCTCTGCCATGACTTTTCTACCACTATGCTTAATGTGTATAGATTGTTTCTTAGATGTTCTACCTAAATTTATTTAAATTTTGAAATCTTTTGAAGCAAGTAGCTAGAAAAATGAGAAACAATTTATAAATGCATTAGGTATATGTCACATGCCATATTCACAGTGATAGCTGAGTAGTGAAGAGTGGGCTTGACTTTAGTCCATTTTTTTCCCTAAATTTCTTTGAATGGGTAAAATTCCTATGCCTACATTATTAGTTTCTGTATTTCTGTGTGCTTTGATCAAGATTTTGATTTCCAAGTTAAAATTACCTGACCTTAATCCTTGTCATTGCTTCAGCTGTGCCCACAACGTACAGTTCAGGTAGTAGAAAGGAAGTTTTTACCTTTGTGGACTACTGGTCTTAAAAGCAGGAAACCAATTTTATATCCTTTACATGATAGATACTGAATCAATAAAGCTTCAACCTAAGGTTACACTTGATGTTTTTAGTGAGAAGACAATAAATCATGTTATGTGCCTGCAGGTATATTGACTCAATTTCTCTGGGTTGCCTATGCAAAACTGAAGGTGACTGAAACTAAATCTAGAATAAAGGTCTTATAATGTCTGGTATAAAACCATTTTATCTGCTTTTTATGATTTGAGATTTTAGTATTAAAAATCTAATTACAGCATTGGAGTAAAATTGAGAATTCATCAGGTCCTGCGCCCTGTCTCAAATGATGGTCAGTAGCAGATGGTTAAAGAGGTGGAGTAAGTAACAGAATATGTACAGAATAATTTTTCCCTTGGTATATACCCTTCTGGTCTTTAACAGTTAGCAGTTTAAGCATTTTCAGAGATGGAAACTGCACCCACTTAATTTAATATGCACTGGTGCATTCAACTTACGTAAATTTATCTTAGTTCTCATTTTCAACCTGTTATGTTTTTGTTTTCCCAGTGGAGTTTAGCACATAATTTTTGGTGAGAAAGAGTCTGATGCATGTTGGATTGGGCAGGTAAAGAAAATAGTCCATTTGTGCTTTATTTCTTTTTTACTACTTTCTGAGGATGAAATGTTTGATGATTGTCACTCTTTTTGTGTCTTGACTAAGTTCCGTGTGAGTATGTGTAGACATGCCAACATAGGGCATTTTTATTACCATCTGCTGGCTTGAAACAAGGAACATCTGAGAATGAAAATGGGGTTATTGATACAACAGGTCTATCAGTAATAATTTTTTTCTTGAAATGTTCATATCTCAACACAAAAGAAGCAATCAATATGGGTAAACAAACTGAATTCACTCCAGCTAAGAATTCACTATAGATGCTGTATCATTAAAAATAAGCACATGTAAGTGAAGAAGGTTTTATAATTCTGCACTGCATTTCTGAGAATCATTTCCTTGTTGTTTTGATAATGGTTATTCTTCTCGCTAACTGGACTTGACACAGGCTGGACAACGGCCTAGTATATTAGAGTTACTGGATTACAGATTGAAAAACCAGTTTAATACATGTAATACATGTAGAAATACATGGAGGATGGGGAGGTGGGTCAGAAACCCACTTTCAACCCTGTTTAGATAATGAAGCATAACAGATTACATTTTCTTAACCACAAGATAACCTTGGCATGCATTTTATTCTCATGCTGAGAATTAGAAGCCAGTTACACAGATGAATCTGGAAAGCACATGTGTGGGGGAAGACATTTGTTGCTTCTCCCTGTGCCCCTCTAATAGCCTGATTGTACCCTCAAAGCTAGAATTTGTGCAAGAATATGTTCTGAAGGAGAAACCACACATTCAAATGTTACGCTTACAGGCAATTTTACATCTGAACTGGAATGAAAAGGAACCTGCCTTTTCTTTCCAAATAACCATGGTAGTGTTTTGTGGCTTTATGGACGATTCTTTACATACACTGTGTCAAACTATGGTGCTTTGTTAGACTTTTCTGCAAAATCTTTCTCCTTTTTTTATTGCACCGCTCCAAAACACTCTTTTTACCTTATAGTCATTATGTATTATCATTTAAATATTATAACTACTAACTCTTTCAATACAAGCGATTTCTGACTCATTATGTCTAGTTGTTCACTGTGGGTACTGAACAGTGAAGGTTATGAAGGACATAGATTACAGGTCTGAGCAGAACACTGATTATTATTACTTTTATTATTGCTTTTATCTGTGAAATTCTGAGGTGTGTCTAGGTAGCCTTGCTCTCTGTTTTAGTCTAACATCAGGCATTTTTTTTTATGCTAAATTAGTAGAGTTTGCAAATGCTATTGACCCTCATGTATGGGTCCTGTGAACCATTTAATCTTCTCATGTTGTTTCATAACTTACTCTGTTAGAATATATTTTGTGTTGCTTATCGTTGTTTATCTGTATGGTTAAAGCAATTTTGGGATGAAAGAAAAGTAAGATTTTTCAAGCATTTTCTATCACAGAATCCATGAAGATGTTGCTCTTCAACATTTTAAATGATGGAGCATTTCAGAACAGTGGAATGATGAGGGGATGTGTTTACCCCACCTGCTCTGTTACCTGCTCTTCAGAATTGCCTTTTTTTTTTCTGTAAGTGCTCATGTGATGTCCATCAACTCTCTCTCTGGACCACAGATGCTAGCTTGACAATAGTTAGGTATGACTTTAGAGGGGTGTGAAAATCTAGTTAAAAAGAGTAATGGCTAAATCTACTGTAAGTTAGAAATTGTGTAACAAGTTACAAGTTGTATATGTTATAATACGTATAAATAAGATTCTTGCTATTGGTGTATATGTAATTCATGTGCTATACTCATTCAGGGACTGTTTCCTGACTGTAAAAATGCTATAAGTAGAGTTTCATCATTGAAAACTTTATGATATTAAGATTTTTAGCTAGAAAATTAAAACTAAGTTACAATTTTTCTAAATTGAATATGCTGCTATCTTAGATGTCCTAGCCTTTCTGACCTGGCCTTGCATGATGCTTCTTGACTTCCTGTCCTGCTGTCATTTTCTTTCATATTGGTCTAGCACTTAGTCTCACTGGAATCAATAAGATTACTTACATGCAAGTGTTGAATAAATAATTGATTAAGGAGGTACTACACTAGGTCAGTCTTTGTCTAGTAAAGGTAGCCCAGATAACTGCTTTTTAAAATTCCTGTTCTTTCCTCCTACTGATTAGCCCTCACTTCTTCCACTGAACAAGCAGAGAATTCTATCTATCAGATAGCCTGGCTGATTTGACCTGGAATATTCCTAAACTGATGATACCACTCAGTGTGTGCAACGATTGGGAGAAACAGGTATCCTGCAAAAAATACATAGTTCAAACCAGACAGCTTGCTAGTATTTTTGTCTGTTTCCCTTTTGAAAATTTTAACCTGCTCAGTTTTAAAAAATTGTAATCTAGAATGGCAAAGCACACTTGGATATCAGTCACCAACCCTGATTATTGTGCTCATCAAATCTCATGTGAAATATTTAAATAATTTGGTGCTATAGGAAAGCTACATAGAAAATGACAGATAAAGTGGTATCTATTGACAGGAATAGTCCCAGTGAAGCTAGCCTGACTGCTTGGCTAGGTTTTGTGTATTTACACTTATATATAGAATTGCAGTAAAAATAGAAACATTTCTTGACATCCATTGTGTATTCTGACATCTGAAATTGAAAGAGGCACTTCTAAGTTTTCTGCACATCTCCTCAACACAAAGGTTTTATTATAGCACCTACTATGTTAGTAGTTAAACTGTGGTGAACTTTCTATAGTGGGAATGCAGTTAACACTGAAGACAGATGTACATATTCTGTAAGTTAGAAAATAAGATATCCCAGGCAGATATATACCTGATGACTGTGCCAATTGCAATCATGCTAGCAATGTGATTAACCTTTTTATCTTCAATTACATTCCTAAGTGATACAACTTGTTCCAGTAAAATAGTGTGCAAATCCAGTCTTGCTCAATGTTTTCCACAAATACACTGACTCACTGCTTTGGTTTATGAAATCCTTTCCATTGTCATGGTTCAGTGGGCGAGATGAGGTAATTATGAAGGAGTTTGCCCATTGGTTTCTCTCTAGTGCATAGATGCAGTTGTTGCTGTTAGTTCACTACTGTCGTATACCAAACTGTCAAAAAATAGCAAGGAAAAAAGGTTTAAATATCTTTATCAGAAAATATGTTGAAGCTCCAGAAGTTACAACTGCATTTTGTCATCCTACATGTTACCACATTTGTTTTTCAGTAATATTTCATTACTATTGTATGATTAAATATTGAGAGTATTGCTTTTCCAATTGTTCTAGTGCAGTATTTAATGAGTGCAATTAAATGGAAAAATTGCCTTTTTAACTGATGATAGTCTATTACTGTCTCTGTCTGTTCAGAAAAGAAAAGAACTGAATTATTAGAATGACAAATGAGTCAAAGTTACCACGGTGATGGAGAGGTGTGATTCCCCTCCACATAATCTTCAATTAGTGTTCTTTGTAAGAGGATGTTTTTCAAAAGGGTAATAGAGAAGTAATGAGATCAGAAGGAGGTCAAACCCAGCCTTCTTCGTTTGGCAGCTTGATTAATTTATTTCTTCTTCTTGCAGATTGCTGTAAGGGGCTTTTGTCACCCAGTGTTTTCCATGGGACTCTAGTCAAAGTGACTGCTTTTATTAGCCTTTTGTATATCCAAGAATGTTCATCCACTTGGAACTGAAGGTTTTTGAATGATTCAGATTTGATCTTTAGTAGAAGCACTCACTGATAGTTTTGGAAAGGAATTTCTTTTGGAAGAAACAATACTTAACACTTCCATGTGTATTGTTTTGAAGAAGTCAATTGGCTGGACATAGTACTGTGATGCAATGCAGGTAACATTTTTTCGATACGCATTATATTTATATATATAACAGGCTGAAAGTCAAAGGAGAGGTAGGATCCAAGAATATGAAGTTGCAGTGAAGGTGCTTTTTCCACAATATCTTCATGTATGTGACATATGTAGTATTGTATGTATCCTTTGGGCATTCTTTCATGGCCTTTACTCTTTCTTACCACTTAGAAAGTTTTGCTTCGAGGAGTAATGTGCTATTTCATAATGGTGGTCATAAACCTGAGTGGCTGTAGATCCATTCAGGCTCCATGCAGCTTGTTAATTCTACCAGTACCCTATGATAGGAGTACAGTGTTACACCCATGTTTAGTTTATTCTCAGCAGTAAATCACCTCGTTTAAAATAATCAAAATACGTTTTCTACAAAATTGAAATGCCAGTAGCATTTTCTCAACGTTTTATTCAGGTTTACTTATTTGTGCACTGATCAGTTCTCCTTTACTGATAGCTGAATATATTTCTATCATTTCAGTTTTGATATAAATTCAGTTATTCTATGTAAAGTAATGTCTCAGTAGAGGAACAGTAGATGTTAATTTAATATGACATTCTCTTGCTAGCACCTATGACAGCACAATTGCATGATATTCAAGACTTAAATACCTCTAGGTTATCGTGGTTTATGCTCAAGATACTCATGCAACTTTTATTTTTGGCTTTTGTGAGGGTGACATTGTCTGTGAATTTTGCAACTTTCTCATGCTGTCTTTTCACCAGTCATTTAACAGATATTCAGAATTATCTCTTGAAAATGTTTTGCCAGTAAAAATTGATACTTGGATCAAATAGGTAATGAAATTATTTAGTTGTACTGATGATATAACCCTTTTTTAGCTACAGGGCTATGCATGCTTCTGAACAACAAGTTAAACAGACTAGCTCTTCATATCAGCAGAATAGAATATTTGGATAGTATGATACAGGACATGCCCTGAACTACTGGCCTAAATTCATCACTGGTACAAGCCCTTTGAGTTATGCCAGCAATGAATGTGGCCCATTCTCTATGCCCCATTAGGTATGACACATACCTCTCCATGGCTGCTGAACACCATTGCATCCCAGGCAATTGGATGGATGTCTTTTTAAGAGAGTGTGTGGATGGCTGCTTAGCATAAGGAATGGGTGTTCATGGGGTTGTATTTCCATCTCTGCCACAGAAATGTTATGGGACTTCACCTTGGGATGTGGCCTCTCTGTGCCTGTGTTTTCCCATCTGTTAAACAGCAATCACAGTCCTTGCTAAAAACTATTATTATTATGCTAGATCAATGTTTGTAGGAGGAATGTATAAACACTAGGGCCTCCCATCTATGGATGGTTCATCTCATTATACTTGAACAGTTGTCAAACTTTTGAGGGCTTGTGGTTTGTAAGAAGTAAAACAATTCTTGAAGGCTCCCCAAAAAACTGATGCATACACAAAAAACAATGGAAAACCATCCTTTCTCCTGTGTTCCTTTCTTGCCCCTTTTATGTAGTTTTCTTCTTTCTTCTTCAAGTGAGTTAGATTTTAGGGAGTTTAGTAGTTCCTGCTATCAAAATAGGAAGTGAATTAAGAAAATTCTTAGGCAAATTATGGAACAAATTTATTTTGTGATTCATGAAATCACTTTAGAGATCATCTTGCCAGGCAGCAGAAGGAGAAAGGATTTCTCAGGTGGACACAGGACCTCCTTGGCCAGCATGGAGACTTGGCTAGTGCAGTGCAGGGTGCCTTCGGTATTTTCACGTGGAGTTTGTCCCTGCTTTCTGTCACAGCAGGAACATATTTCTCTTTCAGAATTTCTCAGGGGCTGCTAAGCCTTTTGAAATGAAGTTTATACCAAGTGGTAAAGCAGACCACGAGTCTCTGTGAAATGCAGACAGTTTTGTCTATTCTGTCAAATTTTTTTGGTACATGAGAGCTGCTTGTGTTAAGTATTCAGTGCAGGGGGTCATGTTTACTAAAGTAAATGACATGACACATGGTAAACATATCTGTGAAGAAGTATTACTATCTCTTGTGGGTATTAGTGGAATTAGACTCTGACTTGGTATAATTTGTGTATAAGTGAACTGTAAAATTAAGAGTGGTCAAAATAAGTTTGACTTCAGTTAAAACTGTTCATTTGTTTTGACCATGTCTCTGAAAACTAGATTTTAGGAAATGTTCATCTCTCCAAGATGTTTTCATCTGCCCACTATCATGTTTTCAATTAATTATTTTAAATCTGATTGTTTGCCAATGTGTTATATATGTACTAAAAAGAAATGTGACTTCTCTAGAAAGTGTAAGCCAAGAGTTATTTATGAGGAATAGAATGAAATACCAAGTTCATCTATATTGTATATAGAGAGAGCAATTATTGCAGATAAAAAGGTTAAATACCAGAGTGTCTTCTGATTGCAGCATTTTTAATCACAGTATACAGATTGAAGAGAATTTTGTGAATTTCTTCCTTTTTTAGGTGCTGTCCATTTGGGGACACTTTTATATACATACACACATATATGTGTATAAATAACCATCTCTCCTACTTATCAAACTTCTCTCAGAACAGAAAGAGTAAAATTAGTTTTTTGTAAGCCAGAGTGATGTGCATGTTCTTATTTTCAATGTATGGTAAAGTAATCTTTCAATTTTATTTTTTTAACAGTATTCTATAATATAAATAATCTAGTCTTTTCTTCTGCAGACTATTTAATACAGACAGGTTGAAGTTGCCTCCAAAGATTGGCGTCAAATTGAGGAAACCATTCATGTAGTAAATAAGATAATTTGTTTCCACCCAAAAAGATTAAAATATAGATTTTTTTTTTTAAAAATTTATTATTTTTTTTACCCCCTATGATTTGACACATACAGTGCCTGCATCTCCATGGTTCTGAATGCATTTGGGAATTAAGTGCTTCTACATGGATTTCTGTTCTTCATTTTCTGCACTACACTTTTAACTTGAATTTTCTGAATTTTAATTAATATAGTCAATGAAGATCTTTATATATTTCCAAGATATTAATAAGTGTTTATGTAATTTCAAAATGTGATGGGAAACTGATGCTCCGTATGAAAACAGAGTTAGTAAATAATAAAGTACAAGTCTTACAGTTTGAGTTTTATTGCACATAAAAAAACAGAGAAAGATGTGATTTGACTTCTTTTTTTTTCTGTGCCAATTCAGGAATATAGATTTCTTTGCGCTTGTCATTTTTGTGTCTTTATAAAATCTGTTGTCCTAATTGTTCTTCAGATGGTCTTTCAGAATATTGGTCTTGATGCTTATAGTTAAAGTAGTAATTATTAAACAAGTTTATGAGAAAATTCTGCTCGATGGCAGTGGAACAAATGTTGTTAAGGAAGAGGTTTTTATTTTTTTATTATATTTTTCTTTTGGCCTGAGTTGGTCTCTGCAGATATGTCTCAGAATACTGTATGGAATGTGATCTGTTAGGATTATCTCCCTTAAGCCCTGTCTATGAAGGGAAGACACACCAAGTAGCTATAAACTATCTGAAAGCATGTGAACTCTCACTTTTATTCCAGTGTAAGACTGCCTTTTCTCAAACCATGGATGCATAAACACACTGACATACTGCAAAGAAAATAGATCCAGTCCTAAAAAGTTGTAAGCTCCAAAAGCACGGCTTTTGCAAACTTACTCTTGGGTGGCTGTGGGTAACATTTATCAGCCTTGCCCAAGCCTGCTTTTCATTGCAGGGTCCACATGTTTTTCAGTCTTCAGATGCCCAGTCTTCATATTGTACGTAGATGCTGTGGTGCAAGTTGCTCCAGGCATGTGCCTGAGGTGTTCACCTCAGTCTGCTTTGATGGTCAGAATGGGCTCAGTGTAAGTATACTGCAGTTTCAAGTACTTTTCAGATTGTACTACAGTTTGGAGAAGTCTACATTACATCTTATAAATCACTGCCTTAACCATCAAAACCAAAGAAAACCCAAAAAGTTTATTTTCTCTGTATCCTGAAGACAAACGCATGTGTTGGCTAAACTTCCTGCATGATCTTGGCTCCTTCATAATGCAATATTAAGTGCATAATGGCTTCTTATCTATTTTTGTGCAAAATCCCTTCCAGATTATTGGCCTCTATATAAATGAACTTGTTTGCTTTTAAGGTTTGCTTTGTTGTTGTTGATATGCAATTGACATTAACTTGTAGAGACTGATTAGTTCCTGAATACACAGGTCATTCTTTTCTTTTAAGACACAAGAATTTTTGTTCACAAAACCTATTTGTCCAGACTCTCTGCACACACATTTTGTCCATAGATAGAAATTTCTGTATGCTTTTTAGCCTCTAGCATTGGCAGTTGTGTGCTAAAAGTCTTCATGAATAGAATCTTGCACTGCATAAGTGAAGACCAGAATATAACCACAGTTGAAAATCACACAATACAGCTGGAAGTTGAAATATCTTCTCAAGAATTAGCATGCTAGAAATACTAGACTAGTTTTTATACAAATGCATGCAACAGATGAACTTTTTCTGAGACTCAATGAAGACAATGACAATTAGATAACAATCTTGTTTTCTCTTCCACACACAGACAGACACACACACACACAGAGCCCCCAGTCCTGGGTTGAAGAGGGAGGGGGTGAGGGGGAAGGAGTTGGAATTCACACTGTCCTGGCAAATCCACTTACTCAGATTTTGCAGAAGTATTTCTGAATCTAGTATTTGAAATCATATTTCAGCTCTTAATTTTTCAGATTGTCCCAAAGTTTTACAAAACACTAAGCTCTGTTATACCCTACTGTATATTACTTTTGTAGTTCTGAGTGACAAAACCGTTTAGACACTGTGACTGTTACCATATCATGGTTTGAAAGGTAAAACAGAACATTATTGTCTTTTTAATAGGATCACTCTGTGATTCATAGGTGGTGAATATTTCATGCACTTTGCATTTGCCTTTGTGCAGGAAGGTAAATGGAGAGTAAATCCATGTGTACTTTAGACGGTAAAAAGGCACTACTTTGTTGCATCATATAAACATGTAGATTTGATTCTCTCTTTACTCATGCTGTAAAAAGAAAGTTTTAAAGTGTTTAGCCATACCTGAAAATGTAAATGCACTAGCCTAATGTAATGCTGAAGAAAAATTAAGACAAATGATACTACATCCTTGCCACAAACTGCAGCTTGTACAAAATTCACTTTAGTTATTATACTGTGAATACGTGTGCTAAACCTCCTCTGTGTATGCACAATTTATGTTGAATGCAGCATGAATCATTTTAATAGACCAAGCAAAAAGTCCCCAAAGTCAATTTTCAAATTATGAACCTTGGAACAGAATATAATAACAATGAACAACAAATAGTTCGGATTTTATTCTGAACTACAAATGAACCATTAAAGGTACAGTATACTCATTCAGAAAAACATTTCCTCCTTATGACCACAATGTCTAACAAGCATAGCAGGAATATTTTTTAAAGGTCAGTTCTAAATTTTCTTTTTTTTTTCTGTGTCTTATTAAGAGACATGTTCATGAAAGTTGATGCCATGAAGATTTTAACGTTTATTGTGTGATCTGGATGAAGTCTGGTTAGATTCTGTCTCTGATCTCCCACATAACCTTGAGAAATTATTTTCTAAGTCCGGTTTTAGTGCTTTAAAATTTAGGGATCCTTTCTGAACTGCAGCTTAACAAATGGCTTGGCTGCAGCATGGGTCATTTCAGAACATAACCTTTTCACTGCCTGGCTACAATTGCCCAACATTACCAGGACACAGCAAATGTAGTAATAGATGAGCACAGGTCTTTTAAAGATAGGTAGAGCAAACAAAATTCAATAGAAAGGAAGAAAGAGTATTTGAGTGAAACCTGGACTTGGTAGGTCAGAACATGTGGCAGGCTGGTAGACAGGGTAGTAAGTTTTTATGCCCTTTGTGGGATCATCAAAATTGACACGCTTGGGAAGAAATGCTGCAGAAAAAGGCTGGCTTCAGTGCTTAGGACTAGTTCAGTTTAAAATACCTGGACCTAAATTTTGCATTACTGCTTCACCAAGTACTGCATTTCAGAATGTGGATCCTCAAAATCTTTCCTTAACCTCTGGAAGAACCTAAAATTCTGAAGCACATAAACTTTTGCAAAGAAATTTCCATGGTAAATTGCATGCTTGGCTTTGACTGTCTCTGGAATTAGAGTAATTCGAGTAATTCTGAATACAAAAAGCTTACTGAGCTGCATGTTAGGGGTGTTTTGTTTATCTGAACGTTACTTGGTGAAAGCTCTTAGATATGGCCTGCTGGATTGATATGCTCTGGGAGATAATGTGGTTGTACTTCTTTCTGCTTTTATTCATAATGCTTAATGGGAGATCTCTATCTTTCTTTGTGCTTTAAAGGATTTGAATTGGCATCCTTGGTTTCAGAGGTGAATGTTCGGAGCAGAAGGTAGTTGTATCTGAAGGAACCTATTCCTTTGCCTGTTATGTCTAAGTAGTCTTTCAACTGAAGACAGAAAAGAGGATGCCATTCATTTGGGATGTTCTAGACTTTGTTTCTTGTTTTATGCAAGCATCGTAAGAGTACAACTGCAGTAGGTTAATTGCCACCTGGGGATTTGGAAAGGAAATCATGTTTCTTCTGTCTTTCTTTTCATTTGCCCAAGTGAGAGTATGCAGGCAACAATCATAGTCTGAGACAGTACTTTTGATGAGGGCCATAGATACAAGCTAAATGCACTGATTGAGATCATTAACAGCCTGATACATTTAAATTGATTTTGCATGGGCAAGATATCTAAAAGGCTTTGAGGAGGAGTTTTAATGCAAGGTGCTCGAAGAGGTGTACTTAGCATCTGATGGACTCAGTATGGCACCTAACATGCCTGGGTTCCCTGGCCTGTCCTTTTGTCAAGCTTAAGGGTGTTTTCCCAGTGTTTAGTTCTATATCATTACTCTTTTCAAATACACTGAGGTACACTATACAGAGGACAGGCAGAGAAAGTGTGTAATTAGTGTGTTTCACTAGGCTGCACAGAAGACTCATCCAGGTGTGGAGGAGATTGGATGGTATTTATGAACGAATGTTATTATTTTGACAGCATGATGAATTAACTTTTCTAGCTTTGGGGCCCAAGTTAAAGTGGTTTCATGTGGTCTGGTCAGCACAGGGGCCTGCAGCTTGTGACACCTTTGAAACAATATTGTGTATCTTGGAAACAAACATCAGCAAACTGAAATGGAAATGCGATCTGATGAAAGAGATTCAATTCAGGCCTTCACTTTGGCTGTCATCCTTCTGCTGATCTTGATACAATATTTAAATCTGAAATATATTTACTTAAATCAAATAATTTAACATAGCTGTAAAAAAATATTTTTAAAGGAAAGAATGAAATTTCAGTGTGCTTTGGTTTCCATTTTGATGGGAACTGACTACATTAATAAACCTTTCAAAACTTTACAGGGCTCAGGTATGCTAAGGTGTTTCCTTTAAAAATGGAAATATGTGCTTCCTTAAACCTGGAAATTACTGGATTGAGCTCTGGAGATTAGGAGACAGAGCTGTAATGATACTGTGTGATGGCAGCTACTTCGTGGAACTTTATTTTTAGGTAGGTAATCATCATATTCTTCAGGAGCAAAGAAAGAAAGTTAAAACTTAACACCTGTAGAAAATTATTACACAGCTCCTTATGAAATTCTGAGAAGCAGCTCAGGTTTTTATCTCATCTGTTTTTATTGGGCTGTGGGGTTTTTGGGTGGGTTTTTTTTGTGTATTTTTGTGGGGGAGAGAGGTTCTGCACCATAGCATGAGTTATTTGAAAACCTAAATTGAAAACAAATGCTTACAAGTGCTAAATGGCATCTAAATGTTTGGCTTACATATGCTTATCGCCTCATCTACTTCACTGATAGCATTTTTCATTGCTGGATAATTTCTCTTATTAAATAATCCAAGGAATTAGTTGATTATAGTGATGCTGTTGATTTATTTTTTTTTAAGAAAATGCTTTGCTTAAACAAAGTACTTTTTGAGCCTTTTCATTTTCCTTTAACTTGTCTCAGTCCTCCTAAAATTGCTTACTTAATGAAAGTCTTATAAATACCAGCCTTCTCTGCCTTATCAACTTGGCATATCCTTTCACTCAGGCCTGAGAGAATTAGTGAGTCATGCCTCCAAGTGCTCAGTTGTATCTTGTGCAATTCAGTGTTCTTTAACTGGTCAAATTTGCTGTCTAGATTGGAGAAGACAGAATGAAGTAAAATAAAAATAAGACTCAAAAATTTTGCTGAATTGTTTTATGGGAGGGGAGAAAAGGGCTGTTTTCACTTAACTTTGTCAGCTGTGTAGTTAAAAATACAAATTGATAGTGTTGAGGGGCTTTTCTAGCTACATGTACATTAGAAAAATAGTCGAACTCCGAAGTTCACAGATGTTGTTTGTCAACGTCAGTTCTGAAAGCTTTTATAAGGTACATCATGGCTAGGAAAATTTTATCTGAAAATAATGTAAGGGCAAAAGGGTTCTGTAAACTATTCAGCATAGTCTGTTGACCGCAGCGTAGGAACCATGGGTTTCATATAAAAAACTGCAAAGTCCTGGCTGCTTTTATCATTACATTATATTCATAAGTACTATAAAAGTATAAAACTAACTTACTTGATCAAAAATTAACTTTCTGTTTTAAGAATCAGTTTGCCTTTGTATTTTGACTGAGTCTTTGTAAGGGTCTTTTTGATAATCACATTAAGATGCTACTGATACAAACATCTTTGAAAACTGCTATAACTTTTTGGAAGTAAATCTTTCTTCTAGAGCAAAAGGTGAGATTTCTTCTATATTTCCTTGACAAGTTTGTGTATGTCTTCAAAAGTTTCAAGGTGAGTGAGTCTATACCATTAGAAGAGTTAAAAAAAAAATAAAAATTAAAGCAAGCCTTAATTCCTAAACTTGCCTTTTGTTGTTCAGTCTGGTAGGAGAACACAATGTTGCCATGGGATGTCTTTGGATCAGTAATTGCATCTAAATGGATCTTGATTTATTTTTGTAGGACTGGCTTAAATCTGTTTATATATGCACTACTGCAGGTTATTGACTTAAATTTATATCTATGCAATTTAGGTGTTTGTAAATTACCTCAAAACTTATTCTCTCTTTTGACTGGATGCAATGTCACTGGCTATGTCCTTATCTGTAGTTTCTGGGGCCTAGAACAAGTACATTATATGGCAAGACAGTTGCTGTTGGAGACCCAACTTGCAATTATTTCAAGGCTTTTCATCGGCACTCTATGAAATAGATAAATTGTCTTAATTTGATACAATAATTTGTCGGAAACTTTGCTGTATTTATTATTCCATTTTTTATTAGCCCTTGGGACAATTTCAAGTAACTGAAAGACTTCAAGTAAGTGAGGAATACATTCCTTAAAAGTTTATTATTTTTCCCCCTTCTCTTTGTCCTTTTCTGTATGTAATATTTCTCCATAGTTGAATCTGAAATCCAGAATAGTTTTCATCTATAAGCAATCTCTTTTTTTATTATAAAGAAGATAATCTGTTATCTCATGGACTTGTAAGTCAGGACTTTATTACTGTAGTCAGAACAGAATTGTATGCCGAAGAAGAAGGAAGTTTCCCATCTACCAATCCAGAAATCTCCAACTTCATCGAATTATATAACATCAAGTGGAAAGGTTTTTGACTTCTCAACTAGCATTCATGTTATTAATTGTATGTCAGTGACCCACAGAGGTGTAACCAAGATAACTACAATATTGTATTGTGCACTCTACTTAATTCTAGGAGACGCCCATAGCATTGAAGAATATGAAATTTATACTGGTAAAGAGAGAGTATGGATCAGCAACCCATAGGTTTTATGCAAAACCAAATCAGGAAAAGATCAGAGAAGGGGTGCTGTGTTTTTATCCAGGCCATGATCCACTTGATCATTGATGCAGTCCTGAACAACTTACTCTAGGTCATGCTGCTTTAGCAGAGGGGTTGGACTAGAGGATCTCTAGATGTCTCTTCCCACCCCTACCATTCTGTGTTTCTAATCTCCAATGCATGATAATCTCCATTACTGCTGGAGATGAAGAAAGAGATCTTGCTACAAAAAAGCAACAGCAAAACACTTGGAAAATATTTTATTTTTCTTGTAGATTGAGATATAAAACTGAAAATGATGTGTATGTATGGAAAGATGCTATTTATATTCCATAAGAGTAACATTCCAACATAATGGCAGCCCTCCCTTTATTCCTCAGTATCATGTATTTTCTTCTTTTTTGTTATATAACTTATGGCTTTTTTGTGTAACTACCCTTTTAGATCTTGTTGAATAGAATTGTTGCCTTATAGAAAATTTGTTTCATAATTCATTAATTATTTACTNGACAATTTCAAGTAACTGAAAGACTTCAAGTAAGTGAGGAATACATTCCTTAAAAGTTTATTATTTTTCCCCCTTCTCTTTGTCCTTTTCTGTATGTAATATTTCTCCATAGTTGAATCTGAAATCCAGAATAGTTTTCATCTATAAGCAATCTCTTTTTTTATTATAAAGAAGATAATCTGTTATCTCATGGACTTGTAAGTCAGGACTTTATTACTGTAGTCAGAACAGAATTGTATGCCGAAGAAGAAGGAAGTTTCCCATCTACCAATCCAGAAATCTCCAACTTCATCGAATTATATAACATCAAGTGGAAAGGTTTTTGACTTCTCAACTAGCATTCATGTTATTAATTGTATGTCAGTGACCCACAGAGGTGTAACCAAGATAACTACAATATTGTATTGTGCACTCTACTTAATTCTAGGAGACGCCCATAGCATTGAAGAATATGAAATTTATACTGGTAAAGAGAGAGTATGGATCAGCAACCCATAGGTTTTATGCAAAACCAAATCAGGAAAAGATCAGAGAAGGGGTGCTGTGTTTTTATCCAGGCCATGATCCACTTGATCATTGATGCAGTCCTGAACAACTTACTCTAGGTCATGCTGCTTTAGCAGAGGGGTTGGACTAGAGGATCTCTAGATGTCTCTTCCCACCCCTACCATTCTGTGTTTCTAATCTCCAATGCATGATAATCTCCATTACTGCTGGAGATGAAGAAAGAGATCTTGCTACAAAAAAGCAACAGCAAAACACTTGGAAAATATTTTATTTTTCTTGTAGATTGAGATATAAAACTGAAAATGATGTGTATGTATGGAAAGATGCTATTTATATTCCATAAGAGTAACATTCCAACATAATGGCAGCCCTCCCTTTATTCCTCAGTATCATGTATTTTCTTCTTTTTTGTTATATAACTTATGGCTTTTTTGTGTAACTACCCTTTTAGATCTTGTTGAATAGAATTGTTGCCTTATAGAAAATTTGTTTCATAATTCATTAATTATTTACTATTACTTGACCTTACAGTACATGAAAAAACCTATGCTGTAACTGTAATTTCAATTCTCTCTAGTGTGAAATCAATCACATTCCACAACTTTTATATTATTCAGAATGTGAATGATTAAATTTTCTTGTGCATTTCTCATGAGTTAGTGAGAACTTTCAAATATTAGTGTGTGGGAAATATTCAGCCTGTCCCCTGCAGACCTGCTTGATCTACTGATTGTACTGCAAACACTGCAAAAACATTTGCAATGAATGAGCTGTCCCTTCTTCTAAGTGAGACTGGTGGCTGATGCTTAAAAAAAGGCAGTCTGGTGCTGGTAATGACCAGGAGTATTTTATAAAAATCTACTTCACAGGTTTGTTTTTTTTCCTTTGTGAACCAGTAATATTTAGATAAGGACACAGCTTTTAATTAGTACTTATATTTATAGCCTGATAGCCAAACTGTTTTAAGTTAGGGTCAGGGCAGCCCCTTAGACCAATAACAGATGCTCTCTGGTAACCTCCCTCCCTCCCCAAAGGGGAAGAGAAAGGGAATTAGGAGAGAGACTTAGGGATTAGAAAAGGAAACAGCTTTAATAAAAATAATAATAATAAAAATAGAACATGTACAAATATATACAGAACCAGTATTGAACCCAACCCCCCAATGGTAATTCCATCACTGTCACCACTGATGCTGTGGAGCAGGCACCGGGGGAGTCCCAGACTGGGCCCCGCAGCAGACGGGAGCTGTGTTCAGGATCTGGATTCTGGTACCGAATTCAGGAACACACCAGCTGGGATCGAAGGCAGAATGGACAGAGCCGAAACAGGACCTGAGCCTGTCCTGTCCACTCCTCCCTGCAGGTGCAGCCTTTCATTTTCCTGCACCCCCCAGTGTGGTACACAGGATCCAGCAGTGGCTGTGGTCTGCACACCAATCCTTGGTAGTAACTCTAACCATGGGGTGTTACCACTGCTAGCTACAGAAACTGCCTGGGAAAACAGACAACTAACTTCAGACAGTGCAGTGAGTTAGAAGAACTGAACTGGAAAGTAAAATCACTGAACAGAATTAGTTCTGTTCTCACTCAATCCAGGACATCCTGCTAATATTACAGAACCAGTTTGACAAGTCCAGTTTCCCAAGCTGGTGGGAACATTTTGGCAGTGGGAAAACTGTAGAGCTCGCTATTGATATTTGTGTAACCTGACCAAGGTGATGCATATCTTGTTTATATTTACAGTTCAGAAACAAGTAAAAAAAAATTCTGGGAAGTAGTTCAGTGCATACAAGAAACTACAGTTTCTGATTGTTTGGCAGTAATTTTTGAAAACACTTGAGTAGATAAAAGAAAAGGAAGAATTGGTAATGCACTTGAGATCTGGAGTGTACTTTTTTTTCCTGAAAATGTGCAAAGGAAGTATTTCCATAAACCAGAGTTTTGAAACGATACCATAAACAACAGAGATATCTTTGTGGAACAAAATACATTTGTATGTCAGCCTGCATGAGAACAGAAAAGTAAGACTTTAGTCCTGATGAAGAATCTTACCTCTTATTATTAATTCCTTTTCCTTTTGTCTGCATGTATGTCCATATATTTTTCTCTACAAGACAGATTATCAAGAAAATATGCTTTTTCTATGTTATTCTTTCAGGAGATAAATGCCAAAAGTTGTATGTTCTAAAACATGTCCAGATACCCATACTGTGTGTTATGCAAACTTCTGACTTCTTTAGTAAAATATATAATCATAATAAGCAAAAGCCATTCCAGCTATTCATGTATACACTTTTAAGAAGATGAGATGCAATTGACAGTATTTAATTTTGCTTAAATGGAAAAAGCTTTTTAAATATAGGTTTTCCCTGATACCCAAGCATAGTTAGGAAAAGAATTCTGAGTATATGTGATATTATACAAGGAAGTAAAATTAATATTCTTGAAATAAAAAGGACAGCATATAGATGGAATTTTGGAAAAAATAGTGAAATGAAAAGTATAATGCCATTTTCCTAAGCCACATTTGCTAAATGCAGACTTTTGCAAGGTCAGCAGTTATACTAGAGTTGAGCAGAAATGGCTTCAGTGGCTTTAACTTTACCAGTGCCCTTGATGAGGTTCAGAGTTGTCAGTATTCTCGTAAAATTCCTCAGTGATGGCTTCTTCTGTTCTCTTTATTTCCTTAAGTGAACATCTGTCTAATTGTTCACCTCCATTGCCTTAGTGCTTTCCTCATGCTTTCTCTGTTTCCAGACAATAAACTTTATTTTCTTCATAAGAATTCAGTCTACGCAAGGGTATTAGGCAGCTTGTTTGCACCTTTTAATTTCTGGATCTTTTCCAGAAGGGCTTTTTGCTGTAGTTCCAATGGGTTCATCACTGAATCATGTAACATAATGCAGCATTGTGTTTGGGTTTTTATCTGTTACCTTCTGTTTATAAACATCTGCTTGGAAATTTTCTTTTTGAATTTTTTTTAATATGTTTTACATTTTTACATGTGGCATATGGGTAAGATATACAGTAGCTGCTATTTTTTCAGGTGTTCAGGTAGGTACAGCCAATATACCTTATAATTTGAGAAAAGTGTAAGCTACTTGCTTAGAAAGCAAAATTTTAAGGTAGGATATGTTCCAGTTATTTAGCTATGTAACAATATCTGTTAATTTAATAATTGAATGACTACTGTAAAACGTGGCATTAACATGGTTGCAAAACTGCAGAAGGCATCTAAAAAAAATCTTTCTGTCCAGCAGAGAGTGTCTTTCTCACAAACTTAGTGTGCTGCTTCTCTTCATGTTCAGTTTTTATGTTTGGTTTTGCTTCTCTTACAAAGGGGAAAAGCAGTGGTGGTTTGGTGGTTTGTTTGCCTGATTGTTTTTTTCTTCCTTCATTCATATTAATCTTACACACCTATTCTTCAGGCAAATATATAGAGTTAAAAGTAGGTTGTTATGCTTTTCTTGCTGCTTTACTTGCTGAAATGGCAGCACTCCCTTGTTTTGTATGTACAAATGTTTGAAGGCATATTCTCCATCCTTGTCACTATATTGTTCAATGGCATTTTCTATTTAGGAAATAAGTATTCTCGTAAGTATAATGATAAGTGACTGTCTACTCTCCCACTATATTACTCCATGAAACTTATTTTCTAGATTATTTTCGTTTCCTAGAGATCAAAATCTTAACAGAAAATGTAAATGACATTTTCAGAGCTTTTCATGTTGTCGGTGCTTAAAAATAGGACGCCTGATTTTGGACTTCATTCACTTTTACACCAAAGTAATTTTAAACTTTCTTAATTATTAGAACAATGGGACATGGCCTTAGGACCCCTCCTGTCTGTGTCTGAATGACATCAGCTTTATGCATCTGTAAAATACATGGTCTAGACTTGGATCTCAGATTTTTAGACAACCCTGGAATTCCATTATGTTTTTAATGATGTGTTTGGTTTTGTATTTACATTGCAGATTAGAAGAAGTACAAAATGATTCTTAAGATAGGCCACATTCTCACAGAAATTTGGTTCCAACCTTTGTCTTGATTTTGTTCATATTTTCTTTGTCACACAATCTTTACTTCTTTAGAAAGAAGGTACAGAAAAACTTCCTCCTTTTTGTGATCACAAATAGCTGGCATAATGGCAGGTTTCCATGTTCCAATACTGCTCAAATACGCCTGATAGTTCCTTGTGCATGCAGAAAAACTATTTTTCTTCAAGTGTGTATATTAAGAACCTGATCCTGCCAGCCCTTATTTGTAACAGAAATCTTTACTAATGTGATTCAGTCCTTTCATTTCACTTTCTAAAATTACATGCATAACAATGTGACCATTTTCGATGTATCTCTTAGCTAAGGAATGTAAACAGTTGTGGAAACAAAAGAATTTGTATATTTGTTTATTTTATTGAGAATACTGTTCTGTAAGATATCTATATTATATCATTTACAGCTAGGAGATCATAAGCGTGAACTGCTAATTAAATGCCTTAAATAGCAATTTATTCAGTTCTTTATTTTCTTTGTCTCATGTATTTAACTCTACTCATATTGAAGCATCCTGAAATTATTAATTATTAAAGAAGTTATGACTTTTAACTGTATTGATATTTGTGTTTTCCTAGTATTAGGACTGGGGGAAAACAACTGTACCTTAAATCTATTGGCAGGCTTTGGTGTACTTCAAAATACCTGCAGTGCATTTTTATACCTGCAGACGTCACTATTCTGCCAATTAATTGTGCTGCACTAAATGTTCATATAATGCTGTGACCACATTTAAAATATATGTTGCTTCTATCTAGCAATTCTGCCACTTTGTTTTTGATCTAAAACAATTTCATCAGATTTATTTTAATATCGTTACTTAATTTTCAACTTTCCACTAAAGGAAATAGTACTTCTTCCTTTCAACTTGTAGAAGCCGTGTCCTAAGACTTTAATTATTAGTTATTTTGCTGTTTCAATGCAGATTTATGAACTATTTATTTTGTGTCATATAACATACCATTTTTAAGCAACATTTTTCAATCTGAACATAGCTTCCAGGAGGGCAAGCTGCCCAGAACATCAGTGATCTCAGTTATTACTTTGTGTCATATATAATCTTGTTTTTTCCTGCAACAAATAAATCTTTGGGCCTCCCTGCAAAAAACATTTGTGGTTACAGTATAATAAAAATAAACTGTTTGTCGTGACTGCAGCTGACATTTATCAGCCTATTTGTGGGTGCTCTTTCTCTCTCTGTATAATACAGAACATAATTTGTCACTTTGTAAATACATTCCAGCCTAAATCCCTGCCAGCATCTGTTAGTGTTTGAAGGATTAATGCACTGTACAGTGCATGTCTGCACTTTCAGGCAAGAACATAGCTTATGATTATGGATCATGAGAGAACAGGGAAAAAGGGTTCATTTTGTATTTTCTTAAACATTGTTGCCCTTTTGACCATCATGCTTTTCTCGTCTTGACTTAATCATCTCTAGTAGGGATGTGAACTTTTCCTCTATGGGTAAAAGCCGTATGTGAAATCCTGCTCTAGGTTTTGTATATCAGTGTATGTATAGCTGTTCATATAATGTACCACAGCTTTAATTTTATGGATAATTGACAACAACAATATTGTATGGAAATAGGGATGTTACTGGTTTAGTCTGTTTAGAAATACTGTTTTAACTCCAGCTTCTGCCATTTCCAACAGATCCATTACCCTATTTACCTCCTATATTGCATATTTTTCAGCACCCATAAACTGGCTCTATTTAATCTTAAAAACTTCAAATTGAGGAAGCTTTTAAAAGGAAATGAAGCCTATAGCTTCTAAATTAACTCAGTGCCGTTTGCCTTGTTGCTGTTTTTGAAACTGTGTTCAGCTATCACTTCGAATCTTGCAGAATGAAAAGAATTGAAAGCATTTGAATAGGAGGCTCTCCACTGCTGAGATTCTCTTACATGTTCCCAGGCTCCCTTGATTATTCTGTAAACAAGAAGATGTTTATTAGAACAGTAAACCATATACATGTAATATATTGCCAAGATTATTTGAGATTCCCCAAGATAAATTCAAATGAGCTTTACAGGAATGGGCGTTTGGAGACAGAAGTGATCTATATCCAGGGAAAGAAAAAAAAATCCAGCTAATAGTAGGCTCCCAAGTAATACCCACAGTTCATGTACATTAAGAGCTAAACAAATTCCCAGTGCCAAAACCTATGGTAGATTTTTTTTTTTTTTTAAAAAAAAACCCAAACAAACAACCAAACAACCAAAAACCAAACACCAAACACCAAAACCCAAACATGTAATTTCTTGTTATTGAAACAGATGTGTACGGCCTGCAATGGAACCACATACATCCAGGAAAACTCAGGGATGTTTGGACCCTAAAAATGGAAGTATTCTGAAATTATAGTCTAGTAATTTGTATGGTTTTCTGAAAAATGGAACATAAGTGTATCTTGCATTTCTTTTTATGTGTAGACATTTACTAATAGAAAGAGATATGGTTTTAAAATTATTGGGGAATTTAAATGGACCTTTGCATCACCAAGAAAGCCCTTTCACATCCAAGTTAAATACATGAACTATACCTAGAGACTTCAGCCCCATTGTTGAATTTGTGACATAGATTTAAAATTATATATAAACTAAGTATTTCAAAGAAGGAAGAATAGTTGAGGTCTTTGTTTATATATGAGGACTAAATGCTGGGCTAGTGTGTGACAGCCTCAGAAACTGAACTCCTTCATATCAAGTAAGTTTTGTCACTCTTCCACATCTCCCATCTTCAGAATTTCAATGGTTTATTTGTTGCCTTTATATTTAATCTCAAGATAAAGGAAGATCCAGACTGCTCTGTTGCTTTTAATAACCCAGTTGAGTTAAACAGTTAAATCTCTGGTTCAGGTGTTTTTTCTAAGCTATCATGTCTGGGGAACTGCCGTTGCAATTTTAAGACATTCATTTGCAGTACAATCCTACTACAGCTTGAGGGCTTCAGATTTTTCTGAAGAAGGCCTCTTACTGCTCTATGTGGTAGATGTTGCCAAACAGATAAACACTGCTTTGCCAAACAACCATAAATGTTCTGGAGAAGGGATAGAGGCGAGGAAAATAATAGTATCAATAGAAATAACAGTAATAATAATAATACTGCTGCTACTACTACTAATTCTTCATTCATCATGATAAAATGTAGGTCCAAGGATGATCAGTAATCCCAGCAATTTGCAGGCTCGTACTGACTCATCAAGTCTTTATATATGTGCTATTTACTTGACTCGGGTGAAGGCAGCCCCTACAAGAATTCCATTTTTGTGAAGGACATGAAAATCTAATTACTTAGGCAGGAAGAATCAGGCTTTACAAAATCAGGTTTTGGGAGAGGTCACACAGCATGAAAACATGTTTGACAGAATTAAGCAAGGTGAATAGTGGAAAAACTTGCACCAGTAAATTACAGCCAAAATACAGGTAAAATAAATATGTCGGGAAATAGTGAAACCAAATATTACTAAAGACATTTTCTTTCTAGTCAAAGAAAGGAAATACTTTTCATCTCTATTTTTCATGAATAATCAGAATTAATGCCAGGTATTTCCTTGTACATCACCTTAATGAAATATTTTAATGGAATATTAAAATAATCCATAAAAGTAATTAATAATGTTTAGGTAACCAGTTTGTGTCATTTATCTTCTTGCATAAAGTTAGTGAAGAGTTGAAAATACTGCACAGAATTTGCTGATATTGGGATGTGGGGGGGATAAAATCTAGAAAAATTAGTGCAAAAATGTTCCAGCACAATGTCTTCTAATGACCATTTTTAAGACATATCAAATGTAGCGGAAGAACATATTAGTATTAAAGCATCTGGCGTGTGTGTTGGATTACTTTTAAAGCGGTATGATTCACTTGTCCCAATCATGAGAAGTAGCTGCATTCAAAGCACAAGACAAGATGAAGCTGGCACTACATAAATACAATTTTGCATGAAGTACCAAATGTTGACTGCATTAGGAACAATAATATTTAGAGTCCTAATTCTGTGTGAAAACCTTTTTCCCTATTATGTACCTCCATAAATAGTGCATGGCACTGGCTATTGAACGTCATAAGCTATGTGTCAAATTGTCAGATGTGCTTGTAAAACATCCTTTACTTTGTCCTCAGCATGGAAATATGGGTTTACTCGGGCATCGCTTGTCATATGCTGAGTTTGGGCTATTTGTTTACCTGTTTTAAGATAATGCCACAGACTTTTCATCAGCTTTGATGTCAAATTCTTTTTCTTCTGAAGATTCTCTGTTTCTCACACTGCATATAAGAACTATTTGTATTCCAAGATGTTGTCAATGAGATTTTCATTTTTCATATTAAACTGTTTTTACCAATTTATTCTATTTTCAGTTATTCAAAGTCAGATATTTTTGTTGTGCTGTGTACTCTGTTTTGAGTTAAAGACCTTTAAATATGGAAGATACATACATGATATTTTTTGAGAGCAGAATTATACAGTAAATTATCTAGTGTCCACTGTGATACATTTTAAGTAGGCCCTTACCAAATGATTTGTACTTACATAAGATACAGGGGCTAAAGCATATTTATTAAGACTCTTCAACTCTGTATGAAACTGGAGCAGTCAGAAGTAATGGTGTCTGCTGAAAGATTCTTTATCATATGAATTTACTTTTAGTCATCTATTATTTATTTCAGCTATTTTATATGCCATTATAATAAATATTATGACAGAGAAAGCTTTTATGCTTCAACTTATTGTACTGCTCTTCACTTCCTTGCAATCCTTCAGGAAAATGTAGCTATGCTTTACCTATATTTAACGTAAATCATCACTTACATCTGAATGAAAAATTCACTATAAAAAAAGGCTCCTTCTTCAATACCAAGACACAAATGCACAATCATGTTTACTTCCAAACTACTCTACCATGCAGTGTTCATTTTTAAACAGTTTTTAAGCCGTAAAGTGGATACATTGCATATAGTGAAATTGCTTGCTTTCTGGATGTTTTCACTTTCTTGTTACTTTCTGGCTCAATAAGCATTTTTCTAGCATGAGTGCAAAATATAACCAAATGCACTTAAGCAGTTTTAATATTTTTTCTACAATAGGGAGTAGCTTACATACAAAACCAAACAAACTGTTTTCTGGTGTTATTAAGGAAACTTACCTGGAAATACTGATAAAAAGCTTTTAGAAATGGGCACAAAATCAAGAATTAAAAGACAAAGATTTTTCTGTGCACTTTTCAAAATGTTGCTGTGTCGTGTTTAAAAGAGAACTTGTGAAGAACCAGAGAATAATTCACCTTTTGGCTGTTTCTTCAAAGACAGGATGTTGGTGCCTGGACGTTGTTAGACTTTAACTTCTCTTTTTGCTTCATGAAATAAAAATACTGCCCATCCCAAAAGTACTGTTTCAGTTGTTTCTAGCTGACCTTGCTTCCACAAGGTTCAGCAGACAGCAGAATTGTATCCAAATTGTCTGTCTGTTCTTTTGGCCAGTTGCAAAGATGGTCTGAGTCTACTTGTGAAAGCGATTTTGGGCACAGTGGATGTTTGTCCCAGGACTCTGCAAGTGAGGGCACTGGCTCATTTTGCACAGGCTCTCACCAGTGCTGTGTAGTAACGATCCTGTGATTTAGAAGTAAGTCCTTTAGATTATTCTACACCCATTCTTTTATTTAGTTTCCCCTTAAATGATATAATTGAAAATAAAATAGTAGAGGGAACATTAATATCTTTTGTTGATTTCATTTTTTTTAATTCAGGAGTTTTCTGCCTTGGTGTGTTGATTTTATGATGTCAGTTTTACGATTGTCTTCTGTATTTGGGAAAGTGACAAGTCCCATTTAAGATTTCACAACATAAAATGAGGCATAATTCAGTGCTGAAAATATGTGAAGTGAAATGGTGAGAGACATTGGCATAATATAATTATGACACGTTAAATCAGTATTTGCAGCATGCCATTAACGATGAGTTGTGACTGTGGATTACAATTACAGTTGCAATGCCTTTTAGCAAAAATGTGGTTTTTTTTTAGTTTTATCTTTTTATTTTAAAGCCCCATATTTTCTATTCCATAAATACCACGTATGTGCTACCTAAGCTATAGGGAAAGAGAGAAAACATTATAGCAAAGGTAATACTGAGCTACTGTAAGAAAACAAAGAACCTTCTACCTGTTGTTGATTGGAGATATTCTTACATTATTATGAACATACTTTGCAAGTGTATTGCCTTATTCTAGCTTTTTCTTTTAAACAAATTGTGATGTACAAATGGGAAAATTTGGAATAAAAATGATTGTATACTAATGCATTCCACATTCTCTAACTGTAGTAGGAATTGACAGTCTACAGAATACCTCTGTGGAGTGAGAGGTGCTTGAATCTCAGTTGACAAGGGAGAACGTGAAACAGAAAAGTTAGGGAACATGCCTAAGCTCATGATATGGAAATAGATTCCTTACTGTTTCAAAGAAATACTCTTGGCTTTTGGCATGTCTTCAGAAGCTGTGGTGCCAAGTTCTGATCTAAGTGCTTTGGATGTCACATGTTCAAGTTTCTCCTATAAAGAAAACAGAGCAAATGGATGTGTCTGTACTCTATATGTAACTTTTAAGGAAATACAGACTGCTACTGTCAGGTTTGTAAAAAGCAAAAACACGGAAAAATTTTTAAAAAAAAAAAAGTTTTGCTATTTGCCTTTGTTGACCTGTTCAGTGGAAAAATGTACCAAAACTATACTTTATTTCCTTCTTAATTTTTCCTTTTTTCAAGTCACATTAGATACAGTTTCCTGAATTAGTTAACAAATGTGTTTTTTTCTCTTTTTCTGAGACTTTATTTGTATCAAAGCTAAAAAAAAAAAAAAAGGTGAAATAACGTTAAATTGTTTGAAATACTTTCTCTTACTGCTGAAGTAAATGTATGAATAGAAAGGTAGTGTCATTTCATTGATGGAACTGGTACAGAAAAAAATGTGATTATAGTTTGCATTTTCAAAGTAACAGTCAACCTTTTATCACTTGCAATGATTTATAGTTTTTAAAAATCTGATTTTTATATTTGCAATATATATTAATCCACAAATACAGGCCAATCTCAGTCTAATTTCTATTTCTGAAAGTATTCTGGAAGTCTCATGCTTTTTCATTTGGACTTGAAATACACAGACCCATTTCTTCTGTTCATAGCAGAAGCCTAACTTGTGACACCAAGAGGAAAAGTATTATCTGAGTAACATCACTTGGACTTGAATCTGTGTCCCCAAGAGGACAGTACCTAACAGCTTGTGGTATAGTCTGTTGAACTAGTTGATTTTTGTTTGATTTTTTTTTTTTTTTTTAAACCTCCTTTATGTCCCTTTATTTGTAACATTCTCCTGCTTTTACCCTTGGGAGAGACAAGAGAATGTCTCAGCTGAGGAAAGCAGAAGCAAAATAAAGGCAACTATGCACAATACTTATCTATTAAGTAAACAGCTTTGAACTGCAAAGTTGGAGAGAAGTTGTTACGGAGCTCTATTGCATAATGCAAGGCAGCAAGTCTTTCTCAAGTCTCTTGACCATCAAACAAAACAAAATATTTACCCAGTGGGGCAAAATGAATTCCAGAATGATGTGCATCTTGTGAGGGGAAAAATCCCTCTTCATAACAAAGATTGGTTTAGCATTTTTGGACTCCATCAATTGATATTTCCTATGGGAACTGAACCTGTTGAAATTTTAGTTGTATTTATTTTGCTTTCCTGGTGAGTGTGGCTGGAGCGGGACAAAAGGAATTTGAGTAACATTCTGTTTAAACCCAACCTATAAGGTAATCGTAGCAGGCAAAATGGGTGCTAGCAAAATAGAAAACAGATGTAGGGAGAAAAGTAACAGACGTAATGAAACACTTACATTAGATTAATTGCTTGAACTTGGGAGACAGTGGGAGCACTCTTCATGGTTGCCTTCTGTGCTGACATGCGTACTGCTTAATTTTCGTTCCTCCAGAAATACTTGGTTTATTACCTTGTAATGACAGTAGATATCCCATTGCACCATGGTGCTAACGAAGCTCCTGTGGCACTCCCTACTCAAACACTGCCTTTGAGTGCATAGTACTACTGTATATACTCCATCTTTTCCTTAGTCTTTCTTTTAGCAGAGCAAACATCCAGTCTAAAACATGACATATACATAGGTGTAGGTATCATGTTGGAATTATGGGGTGTCCCTCTTTTTTTTCTGAATAAACTAAGCAGAGTAGACTTGAAAATTGACAAGTTTAGGTTTTGGGAGCATACAGGGCTTTCACCAGCTTTCTTTTATGTACCAGAGAGTTAATGTGGTGTTGGTCAGCAGTGAGTCTAAAAGTGAGGCTGAACACAAATACACATGTTCATAATTCCTTGGGCGATCCACATGACTTACATACATGACAGCTGGCATTTTTCAGATGATCATAGATGTCTTAAAGTGTAGCATTTGTGCAAGAGCTGTTGGATGTTGTGGTGTAGACACACAGCTGCAGTCAAATGAAAGCTAGTTCAGAGCTCTGGCTTGAAAGAACCACAGTCCTCTTGGTTCTGTGATACCTTTCACTTTAGTGGTTACAATGTAAACAGAATTTGGGTTCATTTTGTTCTGAGATTTGGAGTATAAGTGCTTGAAAATATCTGAGAACAAGGATATTAAAACAGAAGATATGGAAAAGAGTCATCTTCATGGTGCCTAATGCTAGCTAGCACCTTCAGGTTAACTTGTCATTTTCTGAACTGCGCCTCCTTTTCTAGGTGAAAAGTTAATTTTACATACATATCTAATTTCTTTAGAAAATACACACTGACAAACTCTTTCCATATGAAAAAACTGTGTAGGGAGATCACATTTTTTTTATACTAATTTATGTTGTCTTTTGTATCACTTGCTATGAAAGATAAATTGTTTCGGATTGATAACTGCACATTTGAATTTAGCTGGTTTTCTATCGGTAAAGTATGTAAAACATACTATACATTAAGAGTAATGCCTACTCTACTTTTTATTTAATGAGTTATAAAGTTTCAGCAGCAAAAGGGAAGAAAAAAAGATACCTATTAACCTTAACACTACCTTGTGTGGATTCCTTGTATTATATAAACCTGTGTGTTACACAGTGTATGTTTTTAGCAGAACTACAAAATTGCAATGCTACTTTTGGCACTAAATGTTGTCCTTGTCCATTCTTATGATTTGTGTTCACATTGGGGTTATAATGCTAAACAAGGGAATCGGACAAGTTTTATAACACATTTACTATAACATGATGCTGTGAATTTTTCTGTTATTTATCTTTTTTTTTTCTTTAATGTTTTCTCTTGTTCCAGCATAAAGCCAAGGTAGAAGCAATGACCTTAGACCTTGCTTCTCTTCAGAGTGTGCAGCACTTTGCTGCAGCATTCAAGTCCAAGAATGTGTAAGTACTCAAAAAATCACATGTAATGATTTATTTTTATTTAAATGCCTTTATCAGCTGAGAACAGGTGGCAGAGTTCACTACAGTTGGACTGATCAGCAACCAGAATTAGGGAATAATGTGTTTGCAGGTTGTTTGGGGTTTTTTTTAACATAAAGATCATTTGTTTTAATCTTAAAAAAAAAATAAATTACAAATCTCATTATATGGGGTGATAATGACATCCCTTAAAATAGACAAATTTATATGGAGATAATCAAGTTAGCTTCCAATGTATTTATTTATTTTTAACTTGGCTTTAACAGAACAATTAATCTTTAAACTGAAGAGTGCCAACTCTTGATGATAAGTTCCACAGTGCTTTTATCCACATCTTGACCCATTCATTGTTGTGCGTATTCAAATTCAGCTTTTTTCTACAAGTATTTCTGTACCACATATGCATCTTCCTGTACTTAACTAGAGAATATGGCCTCTTAGACAGCTTTGAAAATATATGTTCTTAGGGAAAATATATAACAAAGAATGGGTTTTTTTCGGTTTTGAAATACTGCCAAAGCTACATCTCATATGGATAGACAGATGACATTTTAGTACTTATAGGTATTTTAGATTCAAAAAATTGTCAGAACTGACTTGTAACAAAAGTTCCTTTACTGCCAAAATCCTTGGTAACAGTATTTTCTTCCTATATATTATTTTCATATATTAAAATTTTCTTGAAATAGAACAAATCCTTGCAGTATTACTGCTTTAATACTAACTCAGTTTCATAAGATAAGAACAGCAAGTGTTATAATTTAACTTCTTTGTACTATCAATATGCTACATTTCTTTAAAAACTATATGGTACAGTGAAAAGTTAAACCCACCCTTCATCCAAATTCAGCCCTTAGCTTGAGTTGTATGTTGCAGATTATATCATGGTCATCCTGGCTAGACCATTTGCTATGCATGTTTATAAATCCTTAGAATTGAACATACTTAAATCAATTTTTGACAGAGAACTTAGAAAAGTAGCAGAAATGGAGTTAGTAAAGACACAGAATCAGTAAAATCCATTTTACTTTTGTTGCCATATATTGTTTTACCAGTGGAGGTTCATTAAGCTACACTGTCAGTAATGGATGGGTTTTATTAATGTTTTACTCATTTTATTTGGAAAAAAAAATAGTAATAGCATTTATAGCCTCTGCTTTCCCTTCAGATATTTCTGTCTCAAATCTGTGCTTAGGTGTATATGTGTTTGGCAGGACTACTCCAAGCATTATAAGAAAGTCTAAAGTCTGTATCTGTTGTGAGACTTCTGGGGTTTTGAGAAAAATGAATTTCCAGTTATATTTTGTTTAAAGTCTAGGGCTGGATGGAAACCAGACTCCACACAGTGCCTGTAGCAGTACATCTTTTATCTGATACAGATACAAAAGACTTACTTTACAATCATCTGCACTGTCAGGAGAATGGACTAGAAGACTTACTAGGTATTTCTGGCTCTGTGTTTTTTTGTGATTTAACTACGTCTGGATAGGGTAGAAAGGCAATTATATGTCAGTAGCCTCTTATTACTACAATGCCAGCCCTATGTGTTTTCCAGCCCTAATGTACACTAACTAACTGGTTGTGTCTCTTTGTTTATTTGTTTTGCCACACTGTCCAAAGGCTTTTGTCAGATCAGTGATTACTTTGCATTAGTATATTTATCAAAAATTGGAAGAAATCTTTTAGGCTTCAGTGACAGACTGTGTCTTGTTCATTATGCTTTGGCAAGTCTGTTATCTGATAGCCTAACTTTCTTAAAAGACTTTGGTATATCTGATTTCATGCACCTGAGCGAGAAGGCATACTGTGATACACTCTCCCCTGTTCCCATGAGGGAGCTGTAAGTCCTGTTAATGAGCATAGGAAATATGAGTATAGAGTTTATTGTTAAGGAATTTGTAAGAAAGAAAAGTAGTAGGAAAAATAAATGAGGTTTTTGGATTTTTTTTTTCTAAACAAAATTATCATTTGAGTTCTGAGTTTTATGGATCTTGGTTTCCAGGAAAAAACAACAATAATTTTAAAGTGTGAAGGAGAAATTTTATATGAATGCACACATTTTAATAAAGATCTGTATTTTTATTTCTCACTACATGTTATGTTAAAAGGCCTTTAGTAGTGGTGACCTTCTTCTGGGTGAAGATGGTTTTATTGTCTGTTTAATTTCTCTGGGACACTTTTGGTCTTGGTGAGACCTGAAATAATAACGGAAAATTTATAAAATGGAAAATAGATTTGCTTGTCTTTTGAAATTCTGTTGACTTCTCTGAGTCACTTGATGCCCCTAGACACTATTTTTGTTGGCAGGTACAGTGTCACATCACAACTTGTTCACATCACAACCTGTTCTTCCCTGGTTGATAACTATTAGAAAAGTCTTTCAAGGATTGTGTTTCACAGGTCTCCTCCTGGATTAGAAAACTAAAATGGAACTACTCCAGAAAAAGCATCCCTACATTTCACTGAGTTAAAAAATCAACGCCTGTTGCAGCTGCAGAAGGTGGTGGTTGGTGGGATTGCAAGAAGAGGGAAAATTGCTGAGATTGCAAATCTCCTGCCTTAAATCAAGTAACTTGTAGAGAAAAAAAAAAGCTTTCTTGTGTGTGTTTGAGAATCTGAGAGATTGTAGAAACTACATGAAGAATGAAGAAATATCATCCTTTGCTCTTCAGGAATTTAACAGGGGCTGATTGCATACAGAAAACAAATGATGCAACAGAGGAAGCATTGGGAAAAACATGAATAATAAATGGGAGTAAAGAGTTACTGTGAAAAGGGAGATTTAATATAAATTGGAATAGTACTTAAGAGCTAAGAAGTTTGAAAGTAAAAATCAGATAATTCATCTTCAAGTTATCATACTTCTGAGATTTGACAGGAATCTTTTATTCCTGTTTGGATTTGTTAGGTGTTGCAGCCTTGTCCACAGATAAAGTTTGGGCTCATAGCATATAAACACTGGCAAATTATGCTGCATTCCTATAAATATATTCTAGAAAATCCTTCATCCTCACAGAAAAAAAAAATAAAAAATTTCTGTTTGCACTATTTATAGTTGAGTTGATACAGCTGTTTCTTTTTCCAAGATATTTTTTTATCCATACAGTTGCAAATAGAGCTTTGGGGGAGAAGGGCTTTGCAGGTTATTTTAGATTCTGCAGTTCTGTGATTGCGGCATAATACAAACTTACCTTATGAACAGAACAGTGCTCTCCAGTTCTTCTTGCTCTCAGTTAAAAGATACTGTGGGCAGAATAAGCTAAATGTGGCAACTTAAGTTGCACCTCCTATAGTCATGTTTGGGAGAAGACAGAATAATACAATACTGCTGTTTAATGTTTGATCTCTTACTTCATTGTAGCACAACCTGAATATAACATGACTTTTACATAAAATGGAAGTCTTAACTTGGTAAAAGATAGGGCTGAAGGATTTACAGAACAAATCCTTTAGAGAAAGCCAGTCCATGTTACAGCAATGGTGACTAATTTTACAGTGTCTCATAGTTTGAAATGTTATGATGTGATTTCTGTGGGACTTTTGTTGGTGGTGGGTTTTTTGTTTGTGTTGGTTGGTTGGTTTTTGTTTGTTTGTTGTTGTTTGTTTTTTTTTTTTTCCTTAACTGTGATACTGGTTATCATTTAGTATTCCTGGCTTGTTTTCTGGAGATGCATTTCTCACTGGATGTTTCTGCCAGGAGTGAATGACCATCACCTTCCTTTCACATGAAGACAGTGCTAGGCTTAGGAATTAAGGAGGAAAAGAGTTCTTGGTGCACCTAAATGGATAGATTTGTTCAAGTTACTTCTTTTATCTGTATCTAGTCTTTCCCCTCTGCTGGCTCAGGCAGTTGATTGAATGTCTCTGTTATGGAAAATCAAATAAATGGTCTGTTTATAATAATGTTCTAGGCTAAGATGGATTTGGCATTAGCTGATTTCTGGGCAGTTGGAAAAGGCAGACCAACCAATCTTTCATATTAGGCTTTTGGAACTAAAAAACACTGAATTGAATCTCCTCTTCATTGAGTGGGCACAATGTGAGGAATTATGTTTGGTATTAATCCACTTTATAGACAAAATGACTGCCCTCCTGTGATTGTATGCAATGTAGCATTTAAATTCAGTCAGCGTCAGTCTTTGATAGCTTAGGGTCTTTCTGTAGGAGTGTGGATTTGTGCATGTGGTACTTTTGTGTCTGTTTCCCAGATTAATTATCACATATTTGTCTAAAACCTGCATACTTTAATTGGAGGACAGCACTAATGTTTCAGTTCTAAAATTTCCAAATTAACTACCTGTTGTCAATATTTGCAATCGTGTTGTCACGGCTTAAGAACGCTTTCATGATCAAAACAGTTAGCATGCAGAAGTAAGCAGTAAAGTTACAGATGAAGTTTTATGTGCATCTTTAGTTTTGAGCGGTGCATAGTGCCACTTGGTTTGAATTATTCTTCAGCCAAACAGTAAGATATCAATTTAATGTTCTCAATATTTGAGGAAAAAAACCAAGAAATTGTCCTTAAAAATGTTGAATTACATCAAAGATAAAAAGTAGTATTTGCCAACATCTACTACTTAAAATTTTTGGAATTGGTAGCAGCAGTTTGCAATTATACAGAACTTCCATATGTAGATTTTCACTGCAGTTACTTCCCTATACTATACAATTGGATTTTTTTTGTGATAAAAATTGGCATATGCTATCAGTTTATTCACTTATGCTGTGTGTAGAAATATGGAAAAGGCAGCAGTTATGAATTATGATTCTCCATTTGGAATTTTAGTCTCTTCGTATTTCCCTAACCAGACCTAAAATGCAGAGGGCTAGATTTTCAGCTGGTTTCCTTAACCGAGGCCTCAAACTCTATGAGTAGATTCACTTTTCATGCTGCAAGAAGAAGCATTCTGAAACCTTGTGGGTGCAATTAAGATTTCAGAGCCTGATGAAAACTCACTTCCGAATACTGTTTTTCCTGCTTTTTCATGTATTATAAGTGGCATATTGCAGGTGTGGTAAGTTGTTTTTTAATTCCAATTTAACCAAAATTAAGTTATAGGTATTGTATGATAAATTTTATTCATACATATAAATACATATGTAAAAATGGGATCTGTTTAGCAAGTTGCTGTGTACGTGACTTAAAAGTGAAAAAAGAGAAAATTAATATATGACTTAAATGAATCATTAGAGATGCCATTGTGCCAATTAGCTTGATGTAGATGTAGCTCTGTCAGAGATCATTGTTGCCACTGTGTATTTTCTTTCAAAATTTGAACATATTTTCTAACACTGTACAAATGTTAACTCTTTGCCATGTATAGAAATATTTTTGGTGAATGAAAGGTAGTAACAGTTGAACTACTGTATTTGTCTTCCCAACTTAAAATACAGTGGGCATTCTGACAGTGCCATTGAGGCACAAATGTCTGGACAACATTGTACATTTTGAGATATCTAAAAGAATCCACATTTAGGGTGAAACTTTTTTTCTCTCTGTGGTGGTACTATGCCTTATTAAAGCCTAGGGATTAGCAGTCTGTCTAAATTTTTTTTTTTTTTTTTTTTCTTTCTTCTGTCTTTAGGTTCTCGTACACAAGTACCCATTGCGGTAGCACATGTCAAGTCATGTGGATCCAAGAACTGTTTCCAGTATTTTTTTTTAATTTAAAATCTCTCAAACTTAACCCCTCCCCCCTTTTACTGGAGGGAGAAATTATGACGTTTTCACCACATCATGTTTCATTTCCTTTGCTGTACCATGGAAATATCTCCTGTCCAAAACATAATCTATTTTTTTAAAATAAATGTCCTTATTAAAATAAAGATTGGATTGACAGTTCACAATAACTTTACTTACAGTTACATCTGCAAAAATACATGGTTTTACATATTGCTAACAGAAAGATTTTGTTAGGTGTTTGTTACATAGTTTTATGACTTTAACTGTACTGTCTAAAATTTGCAAACTTTCCACTTGCCTTTGGACACTTTGCTCTCTTTTCACTGAAACCTAATGAAGAAACCATGCTAACCCTCCAGTGACTTTCTGCTCAGCACAGTGGTTGTTCTGGTTCCTATTTTGAGCTGAGTCTAAGATGACTCATAAAGTCTTGGGAACCTGTCTTCCTAAAAGATTTCCACAAGATGCACCTGTTCTGACTATCTAAGGAGGTAAAATATGTATGACTTAATATGCCTGATTAAAATGTATTCTGTTGCAAATAAAACAAGGATCTGCAGTGTTATAGCTTAAATGGCTTTAAGAAGATCTGTGTGTTTCGTTGATGTTGTCTTCTAAAAATTCTGAAATACAAGGTAAGAGTAACTATTTAATTACATATACAATATAATGTATTTAGTTCAAGGCTTTCTGTGGGAGAAAATTAAAGCACATGAAGGCAGAGTTTTCTGGCACTTCTGGTGACTATTAGACAGGCCAAGCATATACCACATGTTTTAATCGTAGAATTGAAAAGTTTGTGTTGTAGTGTGAGAAGGTTCTCTTTCTTCATTAGGTGTTCCCAAGGCACCATAAATCCCACAGGATGTCAAAGTACATGAATTTTTATCACAACATGGAATCTTTCTAGTCTGAATGGCAGCATGCAGCTGCTTGGGGCTTTCAGAACTCTATTAGAGCTCTATGTATCTCTAGGCAAAAGAGAGGGAGTTGTCATTGGCAAGTGAAATGTTCAAAATGCATTAAGTGTTTTATTGTTTGAATGATCAACTATGGTCCAGAAAACATCTTCCAAGGAGCTAGCTGTTTTTGATGGGAAATACCACAAGTATGTAATAAAAGTAGTAACTGACCTTCCCTTTGAGTTACAGCTTTCTTTTTTCTAACAAGCACTTACTGTGTACAAATTTCATTTGTACATTTAGAAGTACAAGCAGAAACAACAAATCATTCCATGGTTATTGCAAAAATGAATGTTCCCTTACAGCCAGCTTATGCTTGTTTGTAACTGCTTCTGTATACTGATAAACAACAGTTTGCTGTTGGGATTTTGAAAAAGATGTATGTGTCCACTTTGAGGTAGTGAATGTCCTTAGGTAAGCTGCTGAATGAAATGTGCCAGATGCTGGATTTTTTCATTGCTGCTGTCTCCTAAGCACTGGGGAGATTTAAAACCAAACAAAACAAAGTATCTTTTCAAAGCATGGCAGGGAATGGAACAAAGTCCTCTTATTGTGCCAGGGCTTGAGAGAAGGAGGAGGATGTAAAATGGAAATACTGAAAGATTGAATGGATATAGAAGCAAAGTTGCAAAGAGGCAACACTTTGCCAAAGGAAAACATGGTTTATTTGGTGTATTTGGGGTTGAAATGTGGTCCTGAGGAGGTGTTGAGGTGAGGGAAGAGCATCACTGACACCCGTTGTTAATAACAGTACCCAGAGTACACTCTGCCCTGTCAGTCAGAGGAAATTTAGGGTTAGATTACAGCTACTGAAAAGGGAATTCAGAACTGTGGATAATGGGACCCCAAAAGGTGAGAGAGCCCCTAGAATTAACATAATGGAAGGGAGAAAACACACCACATGGTTCTAAAATACAATTGTTCCTCCTTCTCCTTTTGATTTGCAGTTTTAAGTTAAAAGCAGGTATGAATACAAATCGTAAGCTTCATTTTTAAGCAATAATTTTTACCAGAAGAAAGTGATTTACTGATGTAATGATAGCAAATAACAAAATGTAGATTAAAAAGTTCCTAATTTCTCAGATTTCTAGTATTCTATGTTGTATTTGCAGCATACAGATTAGCCAAAGGTAGCCAGAAGCAGAACAGTTCCAGTCTGCTCCCATTAATTGGAAGTGGGATAGAAGTATTTGCTGGTCAACAGTGTCAAATCCTGCAACAAAATCCATAGGATGAAATTCAGAGAATTTTCCTTGCTTCTAGCAGGAGGTCATCCATCAGGGCTCTTAAGTCCTGTGTTAGTGGCTTGTGTTAAAATGAAGCTTGTCTGACAAGAATCCACAGTTCTGTCAGCTGACAGCTGGCAATAGAGGGTATTTTTGCTGACTTTTCAGACAATATTTTTAGAAAAAGTGAAGTTAGACTTTAAGCATTTGATTCCAGAACTCATTGAGTTAAGGTACTATTGGGTTATTTTTTAGGCTTTTTTTTCATCAGACAACTAAATATTTTGGGATCCATGTTCTGAGATTTCCTGAGATACATGGTTCTGAGATACCCTGCTGCTGTCTGACTCTTAGTGATTTTCTTGCTGAGCAGTTTCCTGGCAGTGCTGCTTGTAAAACTGAGGGATTTCTGGAGGTGGTGGTTCAGCTCACCCTTTTTCTGGGGAGCTGTGAGCCTGGCCTGAGTGTTGGTTATGTGTTTTGTGAGTGCAGACATGCCCCCACAGAAGGAAGTACCATTTTCTCACTTGCAGTGAAACCAACATGGATGTTCAGAGTTATGGGATGGAAAAGTTCGGTGGGCTGTGACTTTGCTTCTTTGTGGAAGAGAAGTCAAAAGTCTGCCTTCTTTGCTGGCCATGACATAGGTCTACAGTTGCTTATGGGACTTTGGGGATATGGCGAGGCCTTTTCTGTTGAATGTCTGTGTAATTCCAAACAGTGTGAACTTTTCAAATCACTTGAGAAGTGCCCCAGATGGTGTGACATTCTGCTTCATGGGAAGATTTGAAAGTATTCCCTTTGCATAATTTCTGGTTAACTATTTCATTACATTTGAAATAGGAGAACACCAAAGCCAAGAGCTCTGTTGACATTTTGGTGGTGTTTATTTAACCTCCTAGTGCACAGGCTACATTTGTTGGAAAATATTATTCTTACCTTTGCAAATCATCAGTAATTAATTCCCTTGGAAATATCTACTGCTGCACACAGCCAGCTTGGGAGGCTGCTGAAAGATCGCAGTTTTACATCAGGTGCTAACAAATTGATTATTAAATTTCATAACTAACTGATTTATAGCAATAACTTAATTTCTGTATCTCTCTAATGTATTCACTTACTGTATTTTCATATAATGCAGAGCAGTTGAATTTCTTTGTTGCTTCTAATGGTGAGTTGAGTACAACATATAAGATCTGAATGACTTGCCCAATGTAAGGATTAGTAATGTACTAGAGACTTGTGAAGTGAACAAGTTACTAGATAGTTTTTAGCTGAATTATTCACAGTTAGGACTGTGTGTTAATTCTGTGGTTTTAAACTTTCACTCAAGTGTAGCCACACATACCAGCATGGTGAGAATTGTCTAGAATTGTATAGCTTGCAGTTAAAACAGCATATTCTTGACTCTCAGACATGCTGTGAAAGATAAGAAACAGTGACTACCTGCTATGATGGAGAATCTTGTGTTCAAGTCCGAATGCATACTTAAATTGTAATGGTAGACCATGTTAGCTACAGTTAGTAAGTCCCTGACAAAAGACATTGTAAGGAGACTTAGGGGTAAAACACTGCAAGGTTTTAACTGTATGGTGTTTCTGGAAATACCAAATAGGCATCATGGTTAGAGGGAGCAGCTTGGTAAGTAAACACTAAAAAAATTTTGCTTTACTCCTGGCATTTTTTGTTGGGCTTAGCTGTGCTTTTGAAGTAGAATTCAAAACTACTTTAAACTGAGGGGATTTTTTTTCCCTTGGGCTCAGGAGGAAGCCTAATGTACATCACAGCAATGTTTTTAATGAACTTGTGAAATCAAGGTCGTAGTTCTGCCATCACTTGAAAATGCTCCTGTCATAAAGCAAAGCTGTAGTGCCAGATGTGTGGTGTGAATTGTCATGTATCTTAAAAATTTTCTTCCTGCATAATGATATATTCAGTGATACAGAGCTCTGCACCACTGAGATTAGAATCTGTCATCGGTGGCTGAAATTCATAGCTATATGGTGGCTGTTACATAGGTAATCTCATTCATTTCCTGGTGTGTAAATGTCCAGGACACAAAAACTTAAATGACAATTTTCAGTAATTGGACCTTTGTTAGCAGTCTGACAAGAGACAACAATAGCTTAATGGTCATGGATCCAAATCTGAGAGGTGGTTCTCCCTGAGCTGAAATGAACTACAAGAGCAGGTTTTATTGATAAAACCCTTTTGGTTTCTTTTCTATGGTATTTTCTAGAGGAATCAGTTTTATATCACTTAAAGCTACTAATGCTGATTAAAAAGAAAATAATTCTAAAAGGGAATCAGATGTTCAGTATAATCTCAGTTTAAAATGTCTCTGCATTTTTTTTTTTATTTCTTCACAGATTTTTCTAATAAAATATTGTAAATACTTTTAATTTTACTCTTTAATTACTTTTTCTTTAAAAAACTAGAATAAAACGTTGTTAGAAAAATACAAATCTCATGACAAGGACTGAAGCATAATTTTATTTCTCTTCTAAAACCCAATTAAATGCCCTGACAGTTTGAAGTGACTACATTTCATAGTTTTATAATTCTGTAGTCATCTTTTTAATTAATTGAGATGACAGATTTAGGTATACAGTGTGTATTTTGCCTCTGGTAGTTATTGTGTAATTAGTATTAATGAAAGATACTGCAATTTGGATAGGCAGAATATAGTTTTTGTTCATATGTGAGTCCTTTCTGTCTTACTGTGGTGTGGTACTTCATAGTACATATAACAATTATCAAATAGAATTTCAGTCTTTTAAGAAGTGCATATTGGCTTTGGCAGGGAATAGTGATGGTGTTGTTTTGTATTACGACAATACTCATGTGCTTCAGTTCTCATACAGGAGGTTCTTATGTCAAAAATTGACTCTATGTTGAAGAAACTGGTTCCTTTTTCCCAGCAGATTTACAAATCTATAAATTAATTCTGCTAGAGCATTTCATAAACTTTCAGAAGAGATCACAGAGTCATAGAATCATTGTGGTTGGAAGAGACATTTGAGATCATCAAGTCAAACTGTGAACCCAGCACTGACAGGTCATCACTAACCCTCAACACGCCATCTACATACGTGTGTTCTCTAAAGCTTCATGAGGTTTTATTTTCCTCTTTGCAAATGCAGCTTGAACAAGCAAAATGAACTGGGATTTAAAACATTTTGATTCAGCATGTTGCAAAAGTTTGGGTATGCTTTAAAAAATATGATCCTGAATATCTTAGTAAATGTCCTCATTGCGCTATGTTGAGTGAGGCAGAAAAAAACCCAAACCTGCCTTTCTTTTGCAAGTTGGTTTGAACTGAAAGAGAAAACCTTGCCTTTAAAAACACAGTCTTCTTCATCTTCCAATACTTTTGTGGGTGTTGTATGTATGTGAAGATATTATGTGTATAAGTGTCACTGACCAAAAGGCAAATTAGAAATTTAGCACTTGAGAAAATGAGCTTCCCGAAGTACACAGATATTTCATACTGCTTCTGAAGCTTTCTGTTAAAATTTTCCAAGTTGACAGAGGCACAGATATTGGATTGTTAACTTCTTATTAAAAGCAGACTGCACTGGTAACTTCCCAGTGGGCTTGAAATTGAAATTTATTTTAATAAGGAAATAAGGCCTACTGTTTTTATCAATATTTATGCAGCTCTTTCAGCTCTTTCACCTAAGATGCATTTGATTCCCCCAGAAATGTTTTTTTGAAAACTGGGCCATCAAAATCTGAGGGTTTCAAAAATACCTCAAGGAACTTAATTACTTTCGGTTTGTATGACAACCTGAGGCTTCATGTTTCACATCCTTTTCGAGAATTTATTTTGCAGATGCTCAGAGTTGCAGTATATGTGTCCTTCAGCCACATAGGAAAATGATCTGACTATAGGTCTCCTGTCATCTTTTCTGTGTGGGGCTGCAAGGAAGTACTTGGAAAGAATAGAGGGAGAGCAGCTATTTTTCCTAGCTGTGCTTTACTTATCTTCAGAATTAGAGTTTATGTTGGGTCATTGATTTTGTATTATGGGATTTGGCCAGTTGCAGTAAAGACATAATAGGCTGGAAAGGGGTAAACAAACAAATGTGCCAGATATTAATACTGTAGTGTTAAGACATCAGAGGTATTAGTGCTTGGTTAACGCAGGAATGAAAGGTATTTGTTTGGCCATCATTATTTTGTGTGACCTTTCCTATATTAGGGCCAGAGATGCCAGATGCGGACTCTCAAGTTAGCTCAGGTGCACTTGCTGAGGTCTGTTGTATCAGACTGAATCCAGACAAGAATACACTACTGGTGCCAAGGTTTTCTTAGATACAGTTTAGCAAATGTAGATCTATCTGAGGCTCCAGAATCAGTCTTTGCTGTCTTTCATTAAGATTTGAAAAAAGACAAGAATGAACAGGAAGGGTTTTTTGTCATTGATCTTGCTGTGGCCATTGGGAAGGCTGCATAGTATACAGCATCCTGAGATTACAGTGGAATTTGAAGTTTTCTGGACCTAATTTTTGAATGAGAGGAGTGTGTGACAGACTAGGTTCTTTTCTGGCTTAGTTTGATAGAATCTTATCCTTTACAGAGCAAATTAGGAATGCTTCACTTCAAGTTCTTTAATCATGACCCTTCTATTTAAACTGGGTTAGCTGAGATCAGTGAGGAAGGATTCTGTCTCAAGGATGTCATATGTATTGTGTGCAGTTTTTCTACCGAAGATTACAACTTCTGGGTGATGTTTTTATTTGCAACTCAGTCTATATGAACTTATATTTTTTTTAACAACATAATTAACACAAGTTGCTGCAGTATATCAAACATGTGGGCATATGCCTTGTTACATAGTGTCTTTATTTCTTAATTGCTCTTTCGCTACCAATTGTGCAGATGTCACAAATAGCTGTGTACCCCACGTGAGAAAGTGATAGGAGTGCTATTCTCCTAGGAAAAAAATATTTTCTAAATGCACCAGAAGGACATTGTTTCCTGATTAGCAACAGGGTGAATGAACAGTGAGGTTTGAGGTATTTCTGGTGTGCTGCCCTTCAGACACTGATCACTATTGTTGTGAATGTTCAGGACATATGGAGTACACTATGGTCCTGTTGGTTCTCAAAATGCAAAGTACTACCATTTTACTTGGTATTTTTGAAGGAAGTGGAAAAGCTTGCTCTGGCAGGCATCTTGAGATGACACATTGTGGTGGGCTAATTTACTAAAGCAGATTTGGATATTGAAAAACAAACAAAAATTAAAACAGTGCTTTCTTCTCTTCCCCTCTGCCATTTCCCCAGGCTCTGTTCCTTCATGCCAACTCCTCTACTTCCCCCTACCCTGACCAGTGTAGGAGGATGGGGAGTTGTGATCAGTACACAACAGCTCCGCTCTGCTGCTCCTTCCTCCCCACGCTTTTCATTTGCTGCAGCTTTGGGTCTTCTTTGCAGGTGCAGCCCATCAGGATCCACCCGCCCCAGCGTGGTCTGTCCCCAGCTGCAGGGAATTGCCTGCTTGGGCACCTGGAGCAGATCCAGACCTCGGTCTGCTCCCACCGTGCTGTTCACGCTGCTCTTTTCCACTTTTCCCCCTGCACTCCTCTCTGTTATATGGCATTTTGCCTTTTCTGAAATGCTCTTTCCCAGGGGTGCCTCCTGCCAGCCTGGCTGAGGGGGCTCAGCAGTGCCCTGCAGCAGGGCTGCTGGGGAACTGCCTGGAACTCTCTGGAATCACTTGTGCCTGACGCAGGGCAGCTTCTCCTGCAATTGTGCCATTGCCAGGGCCCTCACACCTGCACCCAGGACATATCTTGGCCCAGTTCATGCAGGAATTACATCACATAACTGCGAGTATTTTGTTGAGATTTTCCTGATTTGCTTTTATTCAAGACTTCTGATTGTTCCAGGCCTCTTCACATACTAATCTGCAATGCTGCTGTGTTTGGTGCTCCCTGGACCTTGACAGAGGACAACCTGGAGTCCACCTTCCAAGTGAACCATTTGGGACATTTCTATCTTGTCCAGCTTTTGGATGGTGTTTTACGCCAGTCATCTCCTGCCAGGGTTGTGATGGTGTCCTCCGAATCACACAGGTTGGTGAATGTTACCTTTGATTTACCTGAAATCTTTAATCCTTACAGCATAAAACAGTTATGGTAGAACTGCAGAAGTTTTTGAAAAAGAAAGGCTATGCTCTAAAGTGTTTGTGTATGAATAATCTTTTTTAAAATAGAAGCATTATTAATGCCTGTGGATGCTACTGGATTTGACTCTGTTGCTGAATAAAGTGTGTTCTGGTTTTGTAAGTGTATGTAGGTATTTTTTGTTCCTTCTTTGTATGAATGCAGATTTTTGCCACATTTCAGACCAGTCATTGATTTTGTGAGGAGATGGAATAATAATTGATTAAATCTGAATGGCATGACCTATATTGATTTGTCATTCAACAACTTCAACATCTTACCAAGAAGAATGTGCAGTTATTTTAGCAGGAGAAACAATGCAATTAAAAACTGCTAGATGAAATCCAATTGTTTTATAATGAGAAATTAGGGAATTCAATGCAGGCATTAGCTGTATAATTGTAAAATGGGAAGTAGTGTAGTTAATACATATTAGAAATCTGGCCATGCTTCTTTTGGTGAAATATTTAATTAAAATGTTAGATGCTTGTCTTTTCTGCTGCCAGGAGAAGTACAGTTGGCAAAAAAAGACATTGATGAGGTTTGCCTTATTTCAGATATGCTTGTGTTGTTTGTGTTACTAACTGAAAAGATGGATTTGATTTAAATAAAGTTCCTTGTGCAGAATACATGCCCCAATTCTGAATTTTAGTGTACACAACCACTTACTGTCTTCTGATTTAGTTCAGGGACTGCAGGATTAGACCTATAATGTTCTGGTTTAAATGTGACTGTTGATTTCTGTTTCACATTTGGTCGTGTGTAACAGCTCTAGTGAACTGAAAGGAAGAATGAGTGCCT
>VWZY01007623.1:657412-748587 GCA_013399075.1 Chloroceryle aenea | reverse complement strand
TTTTTTTTCCTGCCTTCACATTTTTGAAATGTTTTATTGACCCAGAATGAAGCTTATTTTTTTAATCATGTTTCCATAAAATGTAACCCTGGGGGACCTGGTAGGGAGAGACCAGCCAAGGGTCGGGCTGAAACCTTTATCACTTCCAAACACAGGGGCTTATGGTATAAATGACATACTGCAGATAGATTTACTTTTACCATTTTAAATTTATGATGGCTGAAATGAAAGGAAGCAATAGAAAATGCCAGTAATAATCCTCCCCAGTGTTAAAAGACATGAAATGCCTAGTAATTAGGTGGTAACAAAATCTGGACATCCTTATCTTTGCAAATCACACCAGGTTTGTGAAAGCAAGTAGCAGGCTCTTGTTAGGAGTGAGGGAGGCTACTGCAGGGCAGGCAAGATAGCTCTCGAAATAAATCTGCCAACTCCAATCACTTGCCAGATGTGGAGGGCACAATGGGATATGTATAAATGAGCTTTTATTTAATGGGAGATTATGTTGAATTGTCAGATGCTTGTTCCCCTTTGTAAGTTTATATCTCTGATAGTATTTTAAATGACATCTTTGTTTTTCGCTGTATTAAGTGTGATGTGTAACTAGAGCTCGCATATCTGGACATATTTATCTGTGTTTTTGAAAATATTTTTTAAAGTGCTCATTGCTAACTCAGTAAGATTAGCCAAGTTTTGTAGAAGCCCATTAAAAAATAAGTAATGGTCTATGTTTGAATAAAATAATAAATACAACTAGTAAATTTCCCTTTTTCTAAAGGGTCCAATTCATGTGTTATGGCATATCTTAACACTTAAACTGGTCAGGGTAAATTACTGTGCTTTTTCCTCCCACTCTGTTTAATGGTAAGAAGTTGGTATTAGTTAGTTTAGGTGTGTGTTAGTTGTACTTTCTGAACTACTTAAGAATTGTGAGCCTTAAACTGTGTTGTAGAACAAAAGTGTTGGTATCTAATTACTTCCATAAACCTTGGCTGGATCTTTTCACTGGAGTCAAGACCCCCTGTTCAGGGAAAACTGAAGTCCCGTGTTTGCAGAAAATACTATACTAGACTGCTTCAAGGCAAATTATTTTTTTGCCTCTCGTTCTTTGTTCATTTCCGGTTACTTCTCTGGATTCAGCACAAATGAATTCCATTTAAATTAAGCTTTTGGGTACTTTAAGCTCATCATATTAAAATCAGAATATTAAGTAGGTTGACTTTCCTTCTGTCTTTATTTCCATGTTTTTAATTTGATTGTACAGCCCTTATCCTACTAAATTCAGTGAGATTGCTGACATAAGGAAGATTAACTCACATAAGCACACTTGCAGGACTGGACTCAAAATATGCCACCATGTTTCCATTATACAATATACACAAAGTATTTTATTTATAGATTATTTTTGATGTCATAAATTATTACTTGAGGAATGAATATAGGAAATTCCTCCCAGAATAGCCCTGTTAATTTCAGAAACATATTTTATCTAACTGAAAATTATGGAAGAGAAATTTTGTTGTTGAAATTGAAAAGCTAATTCTGCAAGCTACAGAACATCCTGGCTTACTCTTGAGTTCTAATACAGTAGTTGCTTCTCTCTGAGTGTATTATAATTCTGCTCACAGAATGGATATAGAAATTCAAGCTGATCTCTTCATTTCTGAGTATGAGATACAAAATTAGGAAAGATATTTTAAAACATTTTTCTAGTGTGTACTATAATTATGTTTGTCCCTGTTCTCCCCAGCTCATTCTGATAACTCTTGACTATTAAAAAGAGCTTGCTAAATCCTTTTTATTTTTAGTAGCTCTTCTGAATGAAACAGATCTGAAACTAAATGTACTATTTTCTAACATTAAAATATACCAGTAAACTGATACAGCAAATTATAAGCGGGGGGGAGGGGGGAATGCAATATGGAAGCTTCCTTTTCTTCATCTAAATGTCTTTAGAACATTCACTACTTTGCTACTAAAAAGAAAAAAAAAAACAGAAAGAAACAAACAGCTGGTGTTTAATGACTCTGTCAGACCCAATTAAAAAACATCAGCTAGTTACTTTGATTTGTGCTCAGGCCTGCCATGGGTATACTTAAAAACATTATACTCTGCCAGAACACATTTTGGCTTTGTTTACATTTATCTTTTAAACATATATGACTATTGATGGCAAGTTACCAAGGTTATAACCCTTTTATATTCATCAATTTTTAATCTAAAAAAGAGTCTAAAAGGCAGTTAAACTCATTCATAGTTGCTTGAATGCTTAAATGAAAGTGTGCAGTATGTGAACACTCGATGAAATAATCAGGGGAAGGGAAGAAGCGGGAATGAAAAGATGCTGGTTTTCTCTACTTCTAATGCAGCGTTACTTTATCCTGCACTATTTCCTCCAAGTTGATTGTGTATTCATGGATCTATGGCAAAATATTTTCTTTTATTTAAAATAAAGTTATTTTTAAGTTACATATGTTGCCTTTAAATCTTTAAAGCTTTTTAAAAAATTTGGGTTTATTTATCATTTGCTTTTGCTAATTATGCAATAATTTTACTGCCATATTATATGGGACAGTTCCTTGGGTCTCAGGTAATTTCGATTCAATCGTTTCAACTGCTAATTAAGCTGTTGTTTTATGTTGGTTCTGGCCAAGTTCTACTCTGTTGTTCCTAATGAAAGTGAAAGTGAAATTTACTCTGGGGTATCTAAAGCATATTTACTGGTTTTTTAGATTTACAGAAATTAAAGACTCCTCTGGAAAACTTGATTTCAGCCTGCTTTCTCCATCTAAGAAGGATTATTGGGCTATGTTGGCCTACAATCGTTCCAAACTTTGCAATATACTGTTCTCCAACGAGCTGAACCGACGCCTTTCTCCTCATGGGGTGACATCGAATGCAGTCCATCCTGGAAATATGATTTACTCCTCCATTCATCGTAACTGGTGGGTGTATACCCTGCTGTTTACCTTGGCTCGACCTTTCACCAAATCCATGGTAAGTGAATAACTTCCAAGTATTTTACACATCATCATTTTTCAAATTTGGGGAGGAGAGTTATAAAAAAACCAGATGTATGTATCTGCTTTGATCATTTATAACTACAATCTGATTTTAATGTCAAACATTGTGCCAAGATAGCGGTCTAGAAGAGAATTTTTCAACCATTTTAGATTAACTTTGTCAATCTTCAGTAAGTGTATCTTACGAGAATAGAGTGCATTACTTATTTGTTTGAATACATGATCTTCACTGTGATTAAGGCAGTTGTACATCTTAGGTGTGGGACAGTTTAGAGTTACTTCTGTGCTTGGTATATGAAAAACATAAAAAAAATGTTTTGTTTGTAAGTGGAATACGCTTGACTGCATATTTTTTATGTAAACAGATGCTCTAGTTAGAAAAGATAATATAGAAATTATTAATGTCTGAGGAAATTGCTTTCATTGGTACAAGCACCTTCATTTATATTTAAAAAAACCCAAAACAACACAACGATTTTATTGATTCTTACAAAGCACTGAAGGCCATGGATGGTTTTCCTCTGTCTTCATTGCACTGGGACTGTGACATAATGAAAGGCTGTGCAGTTCTTTCACAGCCAACATTATGAGGCTTCATTATACAAGAACATGCAGCATCTCCAGTGCTTGGAGTGGTTACTGTTATCCCTTGAACTGCTTACCCAGGTTATTTATAAGGAGTCCAAAGTCAGTTTTTAGGCAGAGGATGACTTTTACTTCATTGAGAACTGGCTTCCTTTAACCGTATTGACTGTCTCTCATCCCTTTTTCACTGATAAAGGATATTCCCTAAAGGGGAGCAAGGAGAGGGTGTCACAGCTGTGAACTAGGGAAATGAAAACATTCATACTGCTGCAGAACTCATCTAGCCATAGCAATTTGTTCAAGACCAAACCAGACCCCTTTTACAGAAGACTTCACAACTGACAAGAGTGGTTGTGGTGTAATGTAAACAGTAATTGTCTCCCTGAACTGGTGATACAGATGAAATTAACTGTTATTATTTGAAAAATAACAGATAATGAATTATTGAGGAAGAAGGATCCATCCTTAAGTAGCTTAATCTATCATATAACCTATAGTAGCTGAGCAAATAAGTGTATGGATAGCTGCATAAAAAAGTTTGCTTGAATCTGAATTTATATTGGGTTAATATAAGTGGAAAACACATCTTACAGTTTGTAAGACTCTGCTTGCATTTCAAAAAATGAACAGCTTCTCGAACAATACTGGATCTTCAGTAAGAGCTATAGAGCAAAAATACAAAGACTCTAGTGTTGTATAATGACAATGTGCCAGTCTTCACATCTCTAACCTCTGCCTGCAGTTTGCAGCCTGTACATATGCAAAACCTATTTATGTCCATGAGATGGCTAAGTGAGCATTCTGGCACCTTGGGACAAGCAATAATATCTTTCAACAGCTATTTTTTTGACCAGGACCTTTAAAACCATGTCTCTACCGTGTTAGGGATAGTTTGTAAAACAAATTCTTGAAATTCTCCTGAGAATGTAGAAGTGAATGTTATCAGCATCCTGTGTAAAGGATCTAATCTGTGGAACTTTTATGAACTGTTAGTTCTAGGAACCTTTTGTGTTTGTTACTCAGATAATATCCTCTAAGGAGCAAAATAAAACACTGAAGTTCATTTTGAATTCTTTAAAACAATTGATTAATTTTTTTATAGTATTTATTTTTGAGCGGTGTAATAGAGTACAAATGTAGTGTATATATATAGTACAAAAAGTTATCAGTACTGAATAATAGCATGCTCTGGTCCAGGCGTGATTGTTTCAGTAAGCTCTTTGTGTTTGTATGGGTTTCAGTATTTGAATGTCATGATAAAGGGTATGGTTTGAGAGTTTTATAACTCATACTCTAACATGAATTATATTCCCCTGAACTTTACCAATGTGTTGATTATCAGTAAAACTAGAAAAGTGCCCCTTCCTTGGTATGCAGACAAGCTGAATTGAAATTCTCAACATCATTGGTGTAAGAGTCTTTCTATTTTAAGATTTTTAGGGATCACATGATTTGCTGTTTCTCCATTTTTAGGTATTGTGCTGTCACTAACCTGGACCAGAGTTTGTTGAGGGTCTTTTTTTGTGCTTCCTCTTACTATTTCTTTGGCAGCTCACCCCAGAGTTTAGATGAGTGTTTTGGTCAGAATACTGGGCATGTATCCTAAAGCTTAGAGCTGCAGTCCCAAGGTTGTGCACTGTACATTCCTATTTTGCAAGGATGTCTGCTTTGCACAATGCAGCATGATGCAGCAGCATTTAAAGTAGTTGCAGCTGAGCTGGGTCCATAACTGGAGAGATCCATATCAAGATTGTGTGGAGAGAGGTAAGGTTTATCAGTTCGGGAAAGATATGCCTGTACCAGTTTTGATCTCTGAGGTAGTAGCTCTAGCTGCTGCAGCAGTGTGGTATCTAGAGAGCCTAATCCTCCTGATGCAGGTTGGAGGCTCTTTGCTACATTTTGAACTGTAGAGGTGCCTAGAGTCTGTACAGATGCAGACATGAATATGCATTTATATATACACACACATATGCAGACTGCATCTGCACACACCTGGTTCTAACTGGGGCCTATTTGTATTATTGTAGTAAATGCTGTCAATAAAAAATAATTATCTTTAATTTGTTTGTCACAAAGATAGACTTCCTGGATGTTCTGAGAGTAGTGGATAGCTCAGCATAATCAAGAGTTAAGGCTCTTTTAGAAACTTTGAAGCTAGATGCAGGAGAAAATTGGAAAATGCATTTGTTTCCTTAGTAGTTTTCTCTAGAACAGTGTCACTCTTGAAAGTTGCTACTGAGATATTAATCCTCACACTTTTGACTTAGTTGTCATCATTTTCTGTGATACTTACCAAATCATCTATCTAAAGTTTACTTACTAGAAATCATAACAGTTTAATAATTACTTTGTTTTGTTTCTGACAATGAAGAAATATACACTGTGCTTCTGAAATACATATTTTTAATGTAGTTTTTCAATTCATGAATGTTGAATACATCCACTTTAGTGGATGAGGATGTAGTATTTTCTTCAGAAGTGCATGCTGCTGCATACTGTGAATTGTCGTTTTGGGAAGGGGTCATGCAACCTCTGGCATGTGGCACTTGGGATATTCTGCTTGACAGAATTTATCTTAGGAAATACTGCTGGTAGCTATTTGGTTTCAGCTGATTCTCTGAAGCACTGAGAATCAGTATTTTAGTAGCATGCTTTTATTTACCTGTTTGTCGATGTTTGCTGCTACTATGATGACTTAAGTGATTAGGACACTAATGAAGTCAGGCTATTTTAAGATTCTTCTTGGAGAAAAGGTCTGCGGACCACTTAGAATCTGTTTTTCCTGCAAAACTGAACATACTTAGGTAGGGTTTGTCTGTCTTTAAACTGTGAGACATTTAGAGGCATAATTCTGGTTGCTTCTGTTAATGCTCATACCTTACTCCAAGAAGAAATGCATCTTCACATTTTTCAAACCTGTTTTATGAGTGACTACAGAGAAGAAATTGTGGTACGTTTGTGCTGGTTATAGTGAACTCTTCCATTGAATCACAGAGAGCTGTCTGCTCAGCTTCTGAAACATAGCACAAAATTTGAATCACTGATCGTTATGCTATCCAGGACGTACTTTTCTTAAGCACTGGAAACCGAAAGACTTCATTTCTTCTCACACACCTCTTTTAAAGATCTACAATTTGCTAGACAGAAATGGAGAAGTATATTTTTTTTTGTAGAAAACAATAGCTGCAAATAAAATACTATTTTATTTTAGTAGTAACTGTAGATGTACTGATGTTCAAAGGGCCTCTCTTTTACTCTCTGCTATGTAGTTACTCAGTAAACTTGAGTATACGTAGTGTAGTATATTATCGTTAAATGTAAGTGGAAACAAGCGGCCTCTGTAAATAACAAATAGGAAAAGTTCTGAAAGTAACTGTGTAGCTCGTGGGTATGCTTAGCTGGTCTGATTTGTGCTTCATTGGGCACTTTTTTGTTAGCTGCTCTTCTTTTGTGCTTCTTTGCTTGCTTTTTCTCGCTCCTATCTCTTGAAAGTTGGATCAAGAACAGTTCAGTCAAGTTGTTTCTTTTGTTTTAAATTAATGCTAGTCATTCAGAATGCATCTGATTTGTTACTATTTACGTACAGGATTAAATGCATTTATTGTAAGTTTTGAGCTTATATTGTGTATTATATCTTTTGTCACCCCCAGGTGATTCTGTAAGTATACAAAGGCATATAAAATTAGAAGCAGAGTGCCATTAGCACACACTTGTGATAATCTTACATAGAACCAAATATTTTTGTTGGCAGGTAACAGAGCAGAAAAAGTGTCATGTGTTAGTGCAGCAAGAACTTAACAGAAGTTTCAGTGAACTGAATTTTTAAATCCTTTTATGTTACGAGAGGACTAGGTTATGTAGAAGTTCTGAGACTACTGGGTTACATTTCCTGTTGCAGTGCAAAGCCAGCCATTGTGCTAGAGTTTTAGCAGATGTGTTACTGCCTTTTAATGGTTGGGAACAAAACATTGGGTTTGTTGCTGAGATATAAATTGCAGGTGCAGTAAGACCATTCTGCCCTTAATACAAGACTGATAACTTGAACTACTCTTTTATCTCTTCCCCCAAAGACAGTAGCTTTTCAGAACTGGATTGTGTATTGAAAGTATTTGCTATGGAGAATTATAAGGAATATTTTTAAGTGCCCCAAAATCTTCTGCATATCTTAGTTTTACATAAAACAATAAATTCTTGTTATTCTGCTATTAGCCTAGAAGTGTTTAGGCAGTTGATATGTATTGCAATGCTCATCTGGGCGGGAGGAAACCCTTGTGCCTACAGCTGCTTCACTTGCTATAGTTTTGCCAAGTGATGGAGGTGTCTCAGTTTCATGTGATGATTTGCACTTGTACCTAATATTAACTCAGAAATGCTTTACTGGCAAGAAAGAAATCCACATCTATAGGAGTGACTTGCTTCTACCTAATGATCACATCTGTTTACTTTAGATAGAAGCCCAAAAGAGGCCCTGCAGTCTCACCATCTCTTTTCTTTCTGCCCTGTTCTTTGCTAGAGAAGCTGGAATAACCCTTAGAGCCTGGATAGTATTCCCTCCCTAAGTAAACACCTTCTGCTGTCCAAAGGTCTGTGTGGGCTGTGTTGAGTTGATGTTGGCTTCCATTACCGAATTCACAGTTCAGACCAAATTCTGCCCTCAACTGTTCTTGTTCAACAACAGGGGGCAGGGTGGGTATATGTGTGTTTCAGCATAGAATTTGGCCTGTATTTGCTCCCTGAGACATACCTGAAGATGCACTGTGGTTTTTGCAAAGCAACAGGCAGCTCTTTTTGTAGAGAGCTTCTCAGTTTAGATGTGATCAAAATGACACTTTCTTTTCTCAATTTCAGATTTGGGCAGGAAGGGAGAGTGAAAGGGAACTAACTAATGGATTTTAGCAGTTGTTGTAGAAAGTGTATGAAATGCATATGCAATTTTCCTGTTTTATGGATTAATGCCTAATGTCTAAATGTTTAAGGGATGCTAAACAACAGCTCTCTTCTTTTAACACACAGGTTTGTGGACTATACCTCTATTAACATGGAAGGACAGTTATTTTACTGAACCCTGATAGTGTATGTTTCCTTGAAGAACACTGTTATTTAAAATTGACTAAATTGGGTAAAAGGAAAGAAGGCATATGTGGAAGGATATTCTGATAGGTTGTAATAGGGTGGTAAAGAAATGCTTCCAGAGCAGTTGTTAATCATTTTGGAAGGATGGTGCAAAAATTCTTATGCACAGTTAGAGTTTCTGTGTCCTATCTAGTAATAAAATGTAATATAAGCTACTTTATTATCAAATTTACATTTAACCGATGCATTTTTTAACTTCCTGCTAAAATAAATATAGCATGAAATATGAGGACAAATTAAATCTGTCTCCCATAACCTACACCACAGGAATGGAAAGTCTTTATGAAAAACTATCCACGTGCCAAACAGAACAGCTTAGGGTCTCTGTGCAGAGCAGTTCTCGGGGGGAGCAATGGCCATGGAATATGCTGTGTCCAACACACCCCCATAGCTGTTTGTGGAGTAGCAACATTGTCTTCTATAGTTTTGTGGAGGAAGTAAGGAATTTCTTCCTCTCCCCCTAGATCTTTGCAGAATTTCAGAATGCCCTGCCAAGTTTGTGGGCTGCAAGGCAGGGAAATATTTAGTCTATAATTTTTTATATTACATAAAATTAAATGACAAATTGAAATTAGCAAGTATATTTCCCTATTTTTCAGCCTAAAAAAGCCACCTTCGATTAGAAAACTATATGTACACCTTGTAGAATGTCTGTGTACAGGTCTGAACTGGCCACAAATGCTAATCTTCTGTGAAGCCTCACATCCAGCCCTGTTACCTTATTGTCTCCTGCCTGAAATCTGAAAAAGATTGGCCTCAGAGGTAGTTAACAGCAGAGAACATAATGTCTCTTACTGAAACCTGCAGAAATTCAGCCTTGCATTCAGTTTTTTCATCAGATTCTTATGCTGTATAGAAACAGACCTCCATATTGACTATTGGGAAGTGTCAAATTTGTTTGTATAAGCTGCATTACAAATAAAATAATGAGTGCTTAACAAAAGTTTTTAAAATTAAATCCTTTTTACTTTTGCACATCGGCATGATGCATCCATAATTTCTTCCTTGTCTGAAAGTCCTAGACATTCCTTCACTGTTTTTCCTCTGTTCTTTTGCAGCCCTCTAAAGAAGATTTCAAGTTCTTGCTTTTTCCTTATTCTTACTCCCTTCTCTTTTACTCACTATCACTTGCAGAGCTAAACTGCAGCTGAAGTGCCACTATGGTGTCTCTGAGGTGTTACGCAGCATTGATCTGTTCTGAATGTATTTGAGAAACCATAAGGAAATTTCTCTTGTATTACAAGTGTTGAGGTGCTTGGGTGACAGGGAAGATGTTGCAGTGTGACAACTAAACAGGATATTTAACCTTTTTTTCTTTTTGTCCCATTACCTTTGGGGTCTTTATATCACTACTATATTTGCTATTAGGCATTTTCCTCATCCTTTCAGTAGTGTTCTTGAGATCTCTCTCATACTGAAACACCATCATTTATTTTATTTGCTGCAAAAATTGATTATCTGCAGCAGTAACTGAAAACAAGTAAGGTATTGATTTTCCATGGGCAAAGATTGCTAAAATTTAAAACTGTGAGTTTAAAGAGACTTTAAAAAAGATTTTTAGTTGCTTAGGTAATGAAATTCATTACTTTCAGAATGCTTAAAATTCTGAGGTTTTTTGACTTTTGTTTTTGCATTTATTTTGCATATTGCTATACAGGTATTTTTTTTCTCAATGTCAGGTATTACAGAGAGATGTGGAAGTAGGATGAAAATTTAAAGGTTGGGAAACAAAAAAGGTATCTCTTTATGAGAGTCTGTATTTTCAGTGCTCTGTGAAAATTATTCTCATGTTTTTATTCTGCTTTATCAGGGAAGCAAATAGCTAATAGCAGTGCTACGTAATATTCTGGATTTATATGTATAACCTCCTGACCTACCTTCCTTCTCCTGACTAATTACAAATATGTTATTTTAAAAATGGGTGTATGCTATTTTGCCACAAAGATGTGAAGTTGAAACTCTGGTTATGGGCAGGATTGTGGTACTTCTGGTTTCGTGGCCACACACATGACTTTTCCTGTCTAGTTTACATAAATCTATCATATAGCTTTGGTAAAAATAACCGATTGGGAAAGAGAATGTAAGGGAAAATACACGTTGAGAAACTTTTCTAATTTGCTGTATAAACAGGCAGCTGAACTTCTTGAAGGTCTTTTTAAAATCTGAAACTTATCGTCTCTGGGTTTTTTTACATGGACTTATTTGGTGCTAATGCAAACTTGGCTGTTAACTTAGGAAAATGGCAACTATGGTTTAAAAAACATTTTATGATATGTGACTGCCTAGATCCTCTTGATGTATCTCTGAACAAAGGTAGTCTTTATTGCTGGTCTTTCTTCACCTACTCGTAAACAGTCTTCAGATTCTGCTAATGTATTGTTATGCTAATAATTTTTAAAAGGTCCAGTAAACAAAGGGGATTTTTTTATAAATCGTCCTGCATTTTTTGTCTAATAAGTGTTTCATCTTTGATGACTTTGTAGACTACCAGGAAGTGATTTGCTGTCTGAAATTACCATGCTTTGCTGAAGACTAAATGCAAATGTGCCTCAAAAGTCCTCTGTTGACTTTTGCTTTGCTCTAGAGCCCAGTAGATGCTCCTCACTGCACTCCAGAGCCCTCTGGTTACAGTTACTGCAGCTCAGCCCTGCCTGCGACCCCACAGTTTCTCATTGGAGCAAGGTCACTTAGACAGTTTGTTGTAAATAACACAGTAGGATCAAGACCTCCTTAGTTACCAGCTAGCAAATAAATCACAGGATTATTCATTTTCTTTAATAACAATAGATTAACAGAGAACATTTTTATGAATGAAATAACTATAATCAAAAACAGAGTCAATGCACTGTAGTTCATTTCTAATGATCCAATGATCTGTTGATAGCATTCCAGAATGATAGTCTTAAATATTTACAGTAATAGATTTTGAGTTTTTAGCTAGCAGTGAGTTTCTAATCACTTTTTCTAGAAAGTAGATCCTAAAACCTCATTTTTATTAATGATTTTTAACATTTTGGACATACATAGCTACTGTGTTGTACAGCTAGCAAGTAAATTAAACACCGCTAAAAACAAATTATGCAAGGCACTTAACTGAACCAGATATTTTTAGCTATTAAAATGATGGTGTTAGGATTGCTATGAAATACAAAAAACATATCCCTTGTAGGTTAAGATGTAAGATGACAAACCTGAATTCCAAATTTGCCAAATGTTAGAAGCTGTAATAAGACCTTAATGATGGAGGGGTGAGGGAGGGTATGAACAAATGGCTGTAAGAAGTAGCAGTGCTTCATAAATATGCTTTTCACTTTCTCTATTTTAATCTCTTAAATCAAGGTTCTTAGTGAGTTTAGAGTCCAAGAACTGAATCATTTTTGGCTATGATTTTTAAAAATATGTAAATCTGCTTTTTATTCCTTAAATAAAGAGGAATCAAATTCAAATTCTTCCTATATCACTAAACTTTGAGCTGAGGCCTCCTTGTCCATGTCACTTGACATGGCAATTAGGCAATAATGCATCTTTTATTTCCTTGTAGTTCATTCTTCCCTGTTTTTCATATGCACATGCATTCGTGCTGATACTAAACCTCCTTGTTAAATTAAATTTGAAATAGAGCCTCGGATCCACACACCTAAAGTTCAGCAAAACACATGTTTTTGGACAGTTTAGGTTTTGCTTCTTTGACCTTTAGAAGTCAAAATACGCTGTGCAAATTTAAAATGGTAAATGGTAAAAAAGATGATATTACATCATTGAGATTTATCACATGGCATTTTGTTTGCATAACTCACAGAGCAATTCAAATTTTGTGGATTCTAGTACATGGTTTACCTTTTTTTTTTTTTAAGTTGATATTTATGAATTGATAGATGTTCAGGAAACCCTAAGCTTTTATTGGCTGTATTTGGAAGAGATTAAATACCAAAATGTTTAAAAAAGAATGCAGTGTAGATCCTGTTTTATGGAACTGTCATTTTACTATTTCTTAACTGGGAGACACAGTGCTTAGTTACATTAACATTTCCCTAGAACATTTTGAATATCTGAGATGCTTTATCATAACATGGTCTTTTCTGTTCTCTCTCTGTCATCTTTGAAGAGGTGCCATACCACTTTAAACAGTTCACCAATCAGTTTCATATGATGTGTTCTCTTTAATCATTTACATTCAGAGAAAGTCAAATATTCCTTAGGAAGCCAAAGTAATCTAAAAGAATGTATAGTGTTTGTGCAGCTGGATATTTTATTTATTTGAAGTTCTCGGGGAAATCTCTTCTGACTTCACAAAAAAGATGGAAGAGTAAACACTAAGAGTGTCCAAGTAATCTGAGCTAGAAAGTCCCTTCTTTTAGAGCAAATTCATTTAAAAAGTACGTTTGCAAGGTCCAAAAATAATACAGTATATCAAATGCAGAGTACTACAAAATGTTTTTCCAGTATTCTCAATATTCTTACATAAATATGTGTGTGTATGTACCTATCTATATATAAATGAACAATACACTTAGAGTTTTAATATATTTCTTATTCCTGGATAGGGGAACACAGTAAGAGTCTGTTTTTCTGAAGAAGTGATTCATCCGTTTGTTGTTTCATGAGTGACCTGCCATTCGTCATCATGTTGGTATTCCCTGGACATGATAACTGCAGAACTCAATTAACATTCCTAAAAATTTATTTCCAGGAAAGCTATCGAAAATGTACATATTTCTACATATTAAAAATACGTATTTCTAGACTTTGGGGAAGAATCCCACTGTGATACTAATAGTGTTTCTAGTTGTTCTCAGTTTATTTCAAAGTTTACTATCTGTATAGGTAACTTTTTTTTTTCCTCTTGGGGAAAATGTGAAGGAACTTACCGGGTTGGGTATGTTTGTTTGTTTGTTTGTGGTTTTTTTGTGGGGGGAGGGTGCTACAGGTATGAGTGTGGTAATTTTCCTTTTTTCTAAAGGGAAGCCACAAACTGCGGGATGTTCCTTGGCCTGCTTGGAGCACTGGCTACATTCCCATGTGGAGGGAAATAGGTTGGTGGTTGATGTGACTGTCTTAGGGAGTGTACTTAGTTTTTCCATAGGATATTCAGTAGTATTTTGCAGTTCAGTACCTTCCATTTTATATCACTCTCTGAGAGTTATAGAAAAAGCTTGAGCTAGGTGCTGTTAAAATCCTGAACTTCTTTCTACTGTAGTGCTTATTTTTTTACTATTCCCATGCCGCCTTTTTAGATAAAACTCTATGTGTTTCTAAAGGGAAGAAAGTAGGAATATATGTTCCAGAAAAATTGGTGACACCAAAAAGTTGGCCTTAATTTTACATAGGTTTTACTGCCAGTATCAGTGTGAGAATGATGTGCCCTTCTGCCTCTCCTCTTCCTCTTTTTAATCTATTATCTTAGTCGTTAGGTCTATGGCTTCTCACCTTGCTTAAAAAAGGCAGAAAGAACAAATGTATGATTGTACAGAATACCATCAAGGTATTCCCTTGATGAGTTTTTTTAAATGCTTATATGATACAAGAATTATAGTTAAGAATAGATGGGGGAAGATTTGGCTAAAAAAAACTTTGAATCCATTTGCCGTATTAAAATTGTTACATATTTTGTCATGTGTTGTATGGCCTGAGTTTGTATGATTTCCTTGTGATAAAGTGGCAGAATATAAACATCATAGTCAATTACATTAATTATTTTAGTAACATGTTTTTGCAGTTATTAAATATCACTGTGGATGTAGCACTGTCTTCTGCCCATGGCAAAAAAACCCTATAGAAGGCGTTTGAGGAATTGCATTAATTGCAATTAAATGCAATTAATTGCAAAAGCATCCCGTTGAAGTGAAAGATATTGTTGGATGATGCATCTTATATAAAAGTAAAGTTGGGTTTGAGATAGAGAGAGAATTGTTTGGTTTGAAAAACAAGATCATCTTGTCGCAAATATGCAAGGGTGCTTTGCTCTTGCTATGGATTTCAATCCCGTGTAGCAGTACTTTCTTAAAGAGTCGGCATTTCCAAAAATGCGGTTCTTATCCATGTGCTGCTTCTATATGTGGTACTTTCAACTTCAATGCATTTAAGATGGATATCACTGTGAATTCAGAAGAATGTTAAGGAGATTTTGCTAGAAAACTGGAAATACTATATATATACCCACATATATATATATATACAAGAAAACTAATTTAGCACTTCAAATGAAACAACTGTCTTGGCAATTTTTAATGATAATGACTTTATAACGGCGTCATTTAGAATCTGACTGTCTACTCATGTTGAGTAGTTCATCCCATACCCAATAGTGCCATTGATCTAATGGTGTTAATTACAGAGCAGAGTCATGATACTGGGTACTGGGTGTCCTGATGCTCCCTTCCTCAGAACTGAAGAGACCTCTTTCCATTTCAGAGCAATGTTGTGCCTGCATAGGAGAGGAACTTCTCCATTGCAGTTCCCCTTGGCAAAGGCCCTGAATATCAGCTCGCTCAGTCAGGCAGCATGATGGAGTGGTTAGGCATCTGAAAATCTATCTGTATTTCCTCTTGTGGACTTGGCACGTAGTTATCAGTTCTGGTAGTTATCTGATGGCATAAATATAAAAACTTAGTTATTTTCTGTATAATGACACTAAATTAAGTTTTTTCCGTGAAATGCGTTTATTTTGGTTTTGTTTTAAGATAGCAAGAGTAAATGGGAAATTAATTAACTAGTTCTGCCAAGAAACAAGGTGGTCAGTCAGCACTGACTCAGTTTGCTGAACTAGTGTGTATAAAGTGAGCTTCTATCTCGGCTTTCACACCAAAAGCAATGACTTTGTGTTTCTGAGAAAAAAATATGGGCTAATTTCTTCCATTCCTGTGACAAGTATGTGAATTTCTAACGTTTAAAGGAATTTAGCTGAAAGTATCAACAAAGCTGACCATTCCGCTTGTGATACAATATTTTTTTCTCCACTTTTGGCTTTAGATATCAAACAAAAATGCTTTCATATATTAAAATAGTTGCATTTTTTTCTGTACCTTCTCAGACCTGTCTCAGCAGAATTGTGTTCCCTTCTTTAGGAAGGCTTTAACTTGGATTCATTCATTATTGCAGTTTGTAGCATAGCCTCCAACAGACACATGACTGGGAAAAATAATTGGGTATGGAAAATGCCTACTGTGATGTCTATGAAGGTACTGTTACACTGACCTAATATCATTTCCTGCACAGTACATGCCTTAATTTCCACATCAAGCCCTGATTAAGCTAAAGAAAAACTGCCAAGAAACAATGAAGTTTAACTTAAAATTTCGTATTAGTAACTGTAGCATGTCAGAGAATATTCCATGTAAACACGGTTTTCAAAAGGGAAAAATAATTTTTTTTTTAAAAAAGTTAAAAGTTTCACCATAGCCATTTTAAATATTTGTAATTCTGTATTTTGGACAAGATCATTAAAAAAATATATTGAGGAGTAAATCACAGAGTTTTCTAAAAAAAAGAGAAAATTTTGAAGATTGCTTCTTATTTTTTCAGATGACTGTTTATGGTCAAAATCAGGAAACACGTTGATAAGAGCCCAGACAGAAGGAAAAATATTCTGCTTGTGTTTACTGTGTGAAGAGTTAAAATGTTCAGTTTCTGTTTGGCTACAAGAATACTTTATTTGAAATAATCAAATGTAATAGAATTAAGTGGAAAAAAAAGCCATTTATTTGTAATTTTCGGATGATTACTACTTTCCTAAACACTTCTTTTGTTGGGTTTTTCTTTATCAATAGAAAAAGTATATTTTTTATAGTTTTCAGGCTAAGTATAGGAATCTTCAGTCTCATAGGTAACTGTTTCGAAAATTTTCAAGTGGATTCATAAATAGATTGATGGAAGCTGTTTTCCAGTTTTCATTGCTGCAAATCTTAAGGAATGCCAATTAAATATCTTAACATATGTACTTACTTCCCACCCACCACCACATGTGCAGCCTATAACATGACTTATACTGACAGATATTCACTGTTCTTTAATTCTTCCCTTTATCCAGATGCTTTTGAATTATGAATTATATCAATCCTTAAATCTTTGTTTGTTTTAGGGAAGGTTTGTTGTTTTTTTTTTCTTTTTTCCTTTTGGCACACCATATATGCAATAGCAAGTGCTGGCAGTTTCAGCTGCATTTAAGGAAATATTGTTGGAAGGCTTTTATGTGCTGTACTTCAATCAGCTAGTGCCAGCAGTATCCCAATAGAAAGACCCTCAACAGACCATTTTCAGCATTTTGCTGCAATTAAACTCCTCTGGTTTTAGCCCTCAGGCAATTTAGTACCTTTTTACATATGCACATTATGAACTTTTGACCAGGGCCTGGTAGTCATATATTAGATAGCAGCTTTTGAAAGCAGACTTAACAAGTTCCTCAGAGTATTACCGTCGGAGTCAGTTGTGGAAAAGGTAATTTAACCAACTTGCAGTGAGGCCATTCAGGATCTTACTGATGATCCTAAATATGTCTTTTTTTTTTTTTTCCTTGTTTCCTCTGGAAGCTGGTAGCAAGAGCTCTCAAAGAATGTGATTGATCTTTTATTCAGTAGCTAACGAGGGCTGTGATTCTATTAGTGCTCTACAAGGCAAGGGAACAGTGATTTAATGAAGTGCCTAGTGAGCTGGTCATAGATTTATCCTGTTGTCTCTAATTTGCAGTACCGTTGTGAGTGTAAAAGAAACTGCACTCACACTGCCATTAGGCAGGTATTTCCTTAGTAAATTGTTGTAAGGTCAGGTGTAGTTATCTTAGAAAAGGCAATGCCTTACTCCTCAGTGTCTCAAGATGACAGCCGCTGTGCTGAGCACTCACTGAAGCGGAAACATGAAGATCAGAGGTCCATCTCCAAGTCCCCCCTAGCTGATGCAGGAGCAGATGAACTGCCAAGTAGGACTAATAGAGTCATAATTGGCGATTAGAACTGGAAAGGTGCAATAACATCTTAATACAAACTGGCTTATGTTATCATTAGTATCATTTGTTGTGAAGTTATGTGGTAGCCTGAACTGGTTGCACTTCAGGTTTTTTTGTTTTCAGAAAATGAGGCAATGCATCCTAATAGTTGCAGTACAACAAAATATAAGAACAAAACTTGAGTTGCTTTAAGCTGACATTATTGTCTTCAGTACATTTACTTTGGCATGTAACCTGTCAGTCTTATTTAGAAATGATGCAATAGCATTTGCTATAGAACTATAAATAAAATAGTGTCATAAATATGTTTTGGTTTTCAATTATCACTAAGTAGTAGATTTTATTTCTGTCTACTGAATGCCACTGAATATTTGTTCTCTTGTGTTTGCTAATATGAAATATTATTTTGATGATGCCTATGATGGAAATCTGTTGTGTACTGTTACATTTTTCATGAACTCTGAGTCCAAACTGGCCAATAGCAACCATTTTCAGGATGAATTTATCTTAGAATGAATTGCTTGATAATTTCTGAAGGAAATTTCTATTCCCAGGAAGCTTAGCATTATTTATTTCAATCAAAAAGCCCCGTTGAAAAATAAAGAAGCAGATCTCATATGTGTGGCTAAATGCAGATAAACATAGATAAATGAATCATCTTGAGATTTCTATGGCATTTCCTGATGGCAGCTGGAGAATTCCTTTGTGCAAAAGTGGTCAAAGCTGAGAATTAGAGGGAAGGCAATCAGAGATGAGACCATGGGAGCATTATTCCAAATTTATTTATGCCTATGTCACAAACCTAATTGGGATCTCAGCCTTGTGTTTTAGGCTCTGTGCATATAGGTAAGGAAAAGTTTCATGTGCAAAATGCATCAAATCTGTGTTAAGGTAAACTGCTCAAATCTCCTGTGCAGTAGATAAAACTTGGATCTTGGCAAGCAGCAATAGCAAGAAGACAGCATAACACAGATAACTTGTATCCTCATATAATTAGAGCACATGCATCACTAAATAGTTGTCATGTGCTCAGATGAATGATTTTCATTTTGCAAAATAAAAATATTTTCAGTTGGATGAGCCCTTGAACCCCCATGAACTTGATACCCTGTGGGATGTCATCTGGGAACTCTGTTAAATATACAGACTCAATTAGTCTAGAAAAAGAGATATTGGTCTTTTAAATGAACACCAAAAGGATTTAAAACAGTAAGCCAAACTTTCTAATTTCCTAATATTGACACTTGTGTCCCTCACAATCTTATTATAGTATTATTCTCTGCTGATCTACCATTTCATCAAAAAGTCTACAATGGAACTAAAAATCTAAGCCTTTTAGCCCATAGATCATTGCACTTGGTAAATGGCTTATTGTAGATTAGATAATGTGGTTCATAGCACATCCAAATCAATAAAAGGCTAGTCTGAATGTGGTAAAGTGCTCTCGGTCTGATTCTTTTTATTAAGTATATCTGCCATGAGCAAAGTGAAAATTTTAGTCTTTTTGTTTAACTTCATATAAGAAAAAGACATTGCTTAAATTTCTACGTGGTTTTTGCCTGTCTTAAAGAGGACACAGAATTTAGGTTCTTTTGAGTCAGAATGAAATCTATTGTATGAAAATTGATAAAATTCTTATATCGGCAAAATTCAGAGCCCAGTGTTTTGGTATTCCCATTCATATCCCATTCCAGACACAAATGATTAGGTTCTTATATTTGTCAGATATTCAGTGTTCTCTGTGAAATAAACACTTCTACACCTGTTCGCTTACAAAAATGATTAAAAAAATGGCACTTCAGCAATAAATGGAGGTGAAGAATGCTTTCACTTGGAAGAATTGGGAAAGAAGTGTTTTGAAGCCAGAATGGATGATTATATACAAAAACAACACTGGCATTTTAAGCTAGGCCAGTAAAGCCCCAAGATTCACCTTTAATCCTACAAACACTAGGTTTTTCAGTTAAAAGTTGATCTGTGAAATAAGAGAAATTGCGGCAATAATAGCACAATTTGTTATCAGGTTTCTAGGTTAACTCTGCATAGCAGAAGAAGGTTGCTTCTTTGACAGATAGGACTTTCATCTGTCCCTCAAGCCTGGAAAGGTATCTTGCAAGCATGAGGCAAGAACAGTGCTGTTGTAGAGAAATGGCCATATCGCACGTTACTGGGGCTGCTCAGCCCAACTTTCTCTGTACTGGCCACGTTATGAAATTCTCCAGCACATGGAAAGAGTGAGTCAGCAGATTGCTACAGTAATCTGAGTTTGAAAGGAAGGATGCAGCCCGTGATTCCATACGCTTACTGGTACAGAATGAATTCATCAGGCTTGTATGTGCATCAAGGGTGAACAAGTATGGAGAGAGTTTGTACCCCTTCTGTCTGGGATTATACTAGATACTGGGAAGAAATTGGTGGCATAGTTGGAGCTAATAGCTGCTTCTGCCTTGAGACTTCCCACACACTCGGATTGCAATTTTGTATTTTTCTTGTTTAAGTCTGTTACCCATACTGCTGAGGAAAGGATAAAGAGAAATTAAAAAATCTTAAAACATCAGGCTGCTAAACCTAGTCAAGAGCTTGTCCCAATTCAAAGCTTTGCTAAAAAAGGTTTTTAAAAGCTGTATTAAAAATCTAGTGAATAACTTGGAATTTTGTGCAACCAGTAATGTCAGGTTAACTGTAAGCTGCAGAGAGATGCTCTTAACTTAGCATTCTTTGACCATGTTATTGATGAGTATGTGTTCACCCATGTTGTTAATAATTTATCCTTTGAAAAATCCATGTGCATTATAGTCTTTGATCTTCTCACAAATTCCAAAGCTCAAGATGCAATTTCCGTTTTCCTTTTACTTTTTTCTTTTTATTCTTTTTAAAGAAATTTTATAAGAGAGCAGAATGGAAAATGATTTTAAAACTTCTTTCTGTTTATTTTGGTGGGAGAACTTCCAAATGACACCCATCCTTGGTAATGAGAAGTGTACGTTAATACAGTAAGAATATATATGAATAAAAAAAAGAAAATCAAGGCAAGCTTACTGTGCTTTGCAGATGAAAAATATTTGAAAACAAGACTTAATGCATCTAGTAGATTAAAACAGAAATTAAAGACTTTAGAGTAAGAAGAGATCAAAGGCTGTCTTTTCATTGTTCTTTTTATTGTTTATTGACTTCAAAAAGACTTTTTAGTTTAAGCTGACTTTAATGTCTCTTGAATGCTCTTTTGTAAAGTGACTTTGAAAACTCATGGATAATGTCTTCATTAAGTGGAGAAAAATCTTGGTAAAAAATATAACTGTAACTTTGCTTTCATTATAATAGAAAGAGATAACACTTTGCTTAATTAAGGTCTGTTTTCCCTCTGTTCTGAATTTTATGACCATTTTTTTCATTGAAATTAGTACTGATAAAAGCTTGAAGTAGACATTGCTAAACTGAAACTCTTAGTTTTCCAGAGAAGCACGGTAATGTGAGTTCTCTGTCTATTATTTGTTAATCAGTTAATCGGGATGTTGTCTTGTGTATACTAGCTATTTTAGGAAACAAACAAACAAATCAAAACCCAAAAGCATATTCAAGTTGCATTAATTCTAAAATAAAGCATACACTTCTTGCATTGTTGGGAATATTAATTTAGAGATTTTCTGCTCTCATTCTGTTCCCAAATGTTGTTGCTTTTCTCACCAATCCCAGATGACTTGATGTATTTAGATTATGTTAATACCTATATTAATAATGACAATAAAGTTCATAACAGTATGGTAGTAAATTGATATGTTAGGAAAGCCATGCTGAATAATTATGACAAGATCTTTGGCATAGATTTCTCTGGAGAGTGCTGTGTACTTTCCCAATGTTGTGAGGTTTAAAAATGCACTTGAGGAATAGAACTACCTTCATTTCCCCCCTCCCAATAGTACATCTTTTGCACATGGTTCTTTGTGACTCGGTTCCTGTTACTTTTAAATGGAAGGGGAATTTTCCTTATTCCTGAAGTGCATTCCATTTTTTTTTTCTCAGAAGCTGTATGTGTGGCAAGCTAAGTAACTGCCTACAGTAGAAACATATTTTATAATATGGATGAATTAATTGCCTTCTCTTGGTTAATTTCTTGCCAGTATTGATTGAGGTTCATGCTCATTTTTGGTGGGTTCCTCACTTTTCTTTATTTATGGTATAGTATAATCTTAGTTTTAGCCATTTCTGACATGGTTTTATAGTAGGCATCAATTATTTGTTAATCTGGGAGTGGTAGATAATAGATGTGGTGGTAATTTTATGACAACATAAAATCACTCCCATTCTGTGTATTGCTGCCAGGGCAGCATGTGCAAATGTCAGGCAACTGACGATCAAAGGATCCTGACTTGTAGTCTGCAGAAGTTGTTCACAAGACCTTTTTATGTATTTTAAAAAATCAACAGCTCCTTTTAGTGTGATAGCTGACTTTCCAGAGTTTTTTTCATGGGAAATGTGTATTCCTTGGTTTTTGTAAGTGCCTAATCTTGCTTCAGCTTTAAAGAAGATTGTCTTCAAAAGGAAAGCCAATGCTACCCTTGTTTCCTCTTGCTTTCGTTCATGGCTAGGGACAGAGCAGCAAAGATATTCTAGCCTAGATTAGTTTTTACTAACGTTCAGCTATGATACACATATAAGGAAGCTTATGTCCAGTGCAAAAAACAAGACATTTCTTCAGTGCTGGATGAGTCAAAAGGCCACCTTTTGTATTAATGTTGAGACTGATGATAATGTTACTCATTTATGTGTTGGTTTGTAATTTTCATTTACTTCGTTTTAGTGTTGGTGACATTTTGGATTTAGCAATTCAGTTCCATTTTGTAGACTATCTTACTAGTTTAAAATATTCATAGAAGCAATTTATTTTTTTTTCTAGTATACATATTTTTCTAACACAAATTGTTAACAAATTGTTTTACAAGTGTAATCTTTGTGGGTGTTTTAGAGGCTCAATTAACTGCTGAATTGGAAGAAATACATGTCCTTGAGGATCATATGCATTTGGATTGTATGACATTGTGGGTCTCATCTCATTGTTAATAATTCTTACATCTGTGCAGTGCAGAACAGCAAATGAGGCTGTGCAGCCTTTGAAAATGTAATACAGTATTACTTCTGCTACCCCTGTAGAAACATCGAAGTTCTTTTATAGAAGATGACAGAAAAGTAAGCCAGGACAAAGAAAGTAACAAATTAGCTGGTAAAATTGATAGAATGTATAATCCTACGTATTAGATTTAGTTAATGTGAAAAACATTGAAATGTTCATTTTTTTTTATGCCTATGGCAGATGTTTTTTGGGTTGCATTGCACATTTGCACTATGAGTATGTAAGGGGCTAAGATACCAAAACCAGAGGGAAGCCAAAAGTATAAGGAGAGAGAAAGGAACAATGAAGCAAAATGATGAAAGAATAAATGTGGTCAAATTCCAATCTTTTTATTGTAATTATTATTTCCTTTATGTTATATTAGGAAATAAGTGTGAGAAATGTGGTTGATCTGCATTTTGCAGTTTTCAATCTACTTGCACTAGAAAGCAATGGGCACCCAGGATGCAGAGAGCTTAATCCCCTGAAATCAGATAACCTACTTTTGTGCTCGGTGTTTGTGAGCAAAAGGTGCCAAACTTTGTTCCCTTTTCAGTGCTACGAATCTTGACATGCATGACAGGAGTTTGGCTCAAGGGTTGCTTTGCATATTTGAATGCTTTGGTTATATTATTAACAAGCCCAAACCTGGTTTCCTGCCTTTTACATACAGAAAGACCACTATGTTAGTGATCTAAAAAGTGAATTGTAAGGAGGATGCAAAACATCTTCTAAGGTGAGATCAGCAAAATTAGAACATTTCGAGAAGAATTATGTAATGGCTATTTATGTCAGTTAAGAAATACCTCATAGCAATGATTTCCAAACTTTTGTGGATATAATGCCTCTGATTTTAAGCCCCAGTTCTATGATTTGTTTTCCAGCAAACATACAAGCACATTCTGGTAACCAGCGCGATATATAAAATATTATATTTAACAAATTCAGCATTTGTCTGAGAACTAGTTGAAAAAGAAACATTACGACTTGTATTCCCTTCTCCAAACCCACATGAGCTGTGTTGTTATGAGATCTAACTCTTAAAAGGAGAAGGGTCAGCAAATCACTAGAGAGTTCAGGCAATGTAGCCTTCTTTTGGGTCTGAAGTAAAACTGAGATCATGCTGATAAAGTCCTGTTCAGAGCTGGGCTATTCTAAGACTCTGAAGTTGCTTTATGCTTGAGTGAAACAATGTACTGATGAAGGCTGACAGTATTGGTCTGGTTTTTCAGACAAACTCCTTCCTAAAATGAACAGTGCTGTCATCAAGGATACACTGAAGACATGTCTGTAGAAAACCAGCTTTATTCTCGTTTGCCTAATTTGGTCACCTGGTACCACTTCCACACCCTTCTTTTTGCTCTGTGGATTCCCTCTTTCTAAAGCATTCTCTTCTAAATGACAGCTGTTGTACACAAATGAAGTACTAAACTGTAAGAAGTCACCCACCTTTTCCCTAATTTAAAGTCAAACAATTCACATCACCTCATACTTTTCCCTACATTCACTTCTTAAAGCAAATGTCCTTTCTGTTTCATTTTTAGAGTTTTGACGATGTTTGTCTTGAAGTTAGAAGTTAACATAATGTTAGAGAGGTTTTGCAAACTACAATATCTTTCTTTAGGAAAGAAAAGGCATTCAGCTGCTATTTGGCTGCTGCTGCTATGCCATGGGAGTGTGCTGCTGAGGGAAAGCAGCCTTCTGGCTCCTGCTACTGCAGCTTCACAATTATAGTGTAACTACCATAAATCCAAAGTTAGGAAGTGTGCTAAAATTTTCCCTAGTCACGTGTGCCATGCACGACAGTGCACATAGCTGCTTTCCCAGGCTGTTCTCCCTGGAGATAAACGTTTTAATGCTGTGTCCATTTATATCACAATTGTATTAATTACATTTAATGTAGTTTTGAGCTATGGTAGCACAGCTTTAGTTCAGAGAACAGAGAGCGTGTGTGTCGTAATGAGGCTTGAGTACAATTGATCTATGACTTGGATATAAGGGATTCTTAAGGGAGTTTGCTGATTTATATAGAAGATGGATGTCTATAGCCATTAGGAAACACCAGTTTTTATTACCTATCAATCTCATTGAAAACCTATGGCAGCAAAATCTCCTGTAATAGTTATCTAATCTGTCAAATTAGAGATTAATGAAATGAAAACATTACAGAGGAAGAAAATACACTTTTAAGAGCAGACACTATCAGAAGAACAATATAGACTATTCAAAAACATATGCAACAGCAGTCTGAAGACAACACAAGGATAAATCAGTACACACAATTATTGTCAATCCATTTTTGCTTTCAATATGCTTAAAAAACCTATGTGGATGTATGGGTTAGTAAATTGCTAGAGCAACAGAGAAGAGAAGACTAATTCCAGAACAGAATAAAAACCCAACACCATTTAGACTATCACACCCTTATTTTTTAGAATGGTCTTAAAATTTAATACAGTTGAAGATTAATTTTGGTTAATTACACCTTTATTTTAAGATTTGCGTAGTACAAAAGTGGGTACTTATTCAAATACATTAGTAAGACCACAAATTAGAAGATAAAACTTGTACATTATACGTAGCAGTGACTGTTATTTATGGCAGCTCTGTTTGGAAACTGTGAACATTTACATGTGGAAAAAGTATAGTATCTTAAATATTTTGAAAGGGAAAAAAATGGTGGCAATATGTCCTTAGTTAATTTCTAAGCATCAGATTTTCAGTGTGTTCTGTGTGTTCATTTTTCCTGGCAGCTACTATATGTAGGGGGATATAAAACAGAAGGAATTTTCAAAAAAACAAGTTGCATTTATCTATACATAAAAAAGAAAACACTGTTGAAGTGACCGTGTCTGTCAGTACATCACTTTATTTCCACACCACCTGCTGCAATTAAAAATTAAATCACCAAGCAGCAAGTACAGTAACTTCATCAACCAGCTGATATTATAATTAATGACTATAGAGTGTCTATTATTGTGTACTTCCAAGGCATCAAGTGGAAAGCTGTCGCAGTGTTTTAAATAATGAAAAAGTTTCAGGCCTTGATAAATGGCTCAGTTGGATGCAGTTTAGAAAGTTGAGAGCATATGGTTCCGTCATTAGAAACTAAGGACCCTCGTTACCCTTGCTATAACTCTTCAGATTCATCTGAAACTCTTTGATCCCCTCATGTACTTACACTGTATTTAAAATGCAAAAGTGTGTGTGAGAAATTCTGTTAGTAAGAAGAAAGATTAAAATAAAGCTACTGTTCACTAATGTCTTTGTTTCAAACCTATCCAAAAAGATAGCATTAGACTGTATCCACATTTCTTTTGAAATAAGAGTAAGCAAACATTTTTCTTTGATTCCTTTGAGACTTTTCTTTTAAGAAACAATTGAAATCCAATAAAGAAGTGTGCTTCAGAGAATGCTTATCAAGATATTTAACTGACTTAATACAGAAATGCCAGCAAGCGTATTTGTTCTTGCAGTCTGTACTTCATCTCCATAGTATTCTGCAGTGATGGATGCAGAATGGGAGTAAAGAGTGAAGTACTGAAGCAGAAATTTTGGCTATTATTGGTGAGACAGATTTAAACAGTATAAACTTTTAACAAGCAACCTACTGGTAAATTCACTTCCTGAATAGCATAGTTTTGTTGTTAAATATCACCATTTTAACTGAAAAGTGTTAGTTACTTCTCAGCTACTATTTATTTTTCTTCTTACTCTGAAACTTTCATATAATATATTTGCCTCTGAGGATGCTGAAATGCTTTGCTTGTCAGAGCATGTTGAAGATAGAGAAAATTTTGTCTAATCCCCGATTCTCTTGGTTGTCATTTTGCTGTGTTTCATGTATAGAAGCTATGCAACAGAAACATTTTTCAAATCTTTTATAAAGGAATTATGTTTCTTCCAAATAATTGAATTAAGATAAAATATATAGAGAATGCTTATATGACTGTATAACCAACAACAGAAATAAAGATTTCTTCCTCCCAATCATATGAACATGTGAGATAATATGAGTGCTGGTTTTCCCTCTATATTTCATTATTTTGACTCTATTACTTAGAATCTACATTTCATGAACATCCAAAACCACCAAAGCACTGTGCTTAGGTATTACATGCAAGCATATAACAGATGAAGGTTTTTGTCCAAGAATTTCTCAGTGGCTAAAATGTATGTTCAACAACCTGGTGTTAATTAAGGAGTGAAATGGAAAGACCTATGAATGGATGGAAACAGATGTGAAAAGTCTGCTTGTGGCCAGGAAGGAGTCTTGTTTCTATTCTCTCTTGTGTGGAGACTGTAATGCTGCAATAACAACAGCATCATCCTGTAGACTGGGTGAATCCCTTTGATTCTTCAGATTTGGTATCTCTACTGCTTTGATTTGGGTTTTTTTTTTTTTGGAGCAAAAAGGATAGTTGAGTGACTGCTTTATAATGTTCACCTCAGAATATTTACAAACTCCATGCAGTGGGTTAGACAGATGCAAATTAAGTGCTGATGCAATGGGCCCATCTCCATTCATTTCTAAGGTGTACTTGCTTGCACAAGATGTGAATTTGTGATAAGTGCTGAATATTAACTAGGATATTTGGACTTTAATATAATGATCTTATATCACCACGGCATCTTGGCAAATTAGATTAAACCTGAAGGACACAGGACCTGATCCATCTTTAAATTCATGATGTGTGAAAGTTGAGCTTCAGACAAGTGTTCAGCTAATTGCTTCCTTAGCTAGTGACTTTAAGTTATAAACAGAAATATTTATCTCTGTCTGCTAAGTGGCTAGTAGGCTGAGAAGAAAGGTAGCAAAGGCTATCATAGATGTAGGTTTTTGCATATATTCAAGATATTGTCAGTTTGTGCTATTAGACGCCTAGATTTTTCAAATATTTCAGGATTTCTGTGCCCTTGCTAGTAATTAAATTAATTATTCATCCATTGTACACAGTCTTGAATTACAGTATGATTAGCTTGGGCACTTAAAAGTATAAGAACACTTGAAAGCAAAATCCAAGCATAGATATTCCATAGCACGTCTTGCAATCTAAATATTGCTCTTAGTCTAATCGAAGCAGCAAGAGTAGTCACAGCAGTTGATGGACTATTTTTCAAATTGATTTCAAAAATGTATTTAAGGGGATGATCTTCTACTCTAGATTACCTATTGATTTTTAATATGAAAAGCTCATTATATAAGCAGTAACTGCATATAAAAACCTAGCAAACCTTTGCATAAATCCTTTAATTGAATTTCCAGAGCCTGTGGTTCTACTTTTTTTTTAATTAAATCTATTTCTTTTTTTTAAGTGTTACTGTGTAATTTGCATGCTGTGAAGTGGCCCTGTCCCAGATAAAGTGCCATTGATCCTTATTAAACCTCACCTCTGGGCTTGCTCAAAACTAACTGGAAAAATTAAAGTGTTCATGCTGCAATGCACTTATTGCTTGTGTGATAGGATTATGGGGAAAAAAAAAGAATAACATTAATTTCCAAGAGCAAATTTATAATGCAAGATTTTCTTTTTTTCAATTTGATAATTAATAGCAGAATCATATCCTAAATATAAATTGTATTTAAGTCTTCAAACTGCAGTAGTAATTAGGAAAGATAATGTATACCTGATATAAAACCGTGATGTTTTATATGGACAGTGCTTTTGTATATTAATTTTTTAAGTGTTCAGAATGATTATGGATTCAGCCCAAAAGCTTGAATAGAGATTTCAGAAAAAAAAATCTGGAAACTATTTAGTATCTTATATTAGTAGCCATTCCCATTTTATTTCTTGTGTTTAAAATATGAAAAAGTCTGAAAATATTCACACTAACAATTTTTGTATTAAAACTATCATGAGAAAGCAAAGTATGTAAGTTGAAATACTTTTTTTTTTTTCACATAGCTAACATTTTTTATTTGAAAAGCAATAAAATCTCCTGAGGAAATATTCATAATCAATAAGAATACAAAGTGTGGAATATATTAACAGAGATATAAACATGTTTACAATGTGACTAAAAATGAAAAACACAGCAAGTTATGTGTGGTATAAATTGTAATCAATTTTGAGGTTGTGTATGAGAATATAAATGATAAACACAAGTAGTAGCATTTTTAGTAAAAGCTGTTCCGAAAGAAATACTTTATTTATGGTCTATTCCATTCTTTTTATAGATCATTAACGTAGAAAACAAATGTAGTGTATTCATCCTAGTTTAAAATTCAATTAAATGATACTTTTAAATGGAAATTTTGAGCTCATTTTGTATGCTGCTTTCTATGAACACATGCTGTACTGAAAGTGAATGTAATTTGAGCTTTCAGCAGAAGCCGATACCATGAGTTGTATTCGGCAGTGCTCCAGGTTTGTAGGGGAAGCTATTGGGTTTTCTGCTTTCGACAGAGAACTGCTAAATCAGTTATGTTTAGCAAAGTAGTGAACTGCATATTGTATTGCCTGTGATATATTATGTACAAGTAGGTTGGAATTGTCAGTTATAGCAAAATGTCATTACACAATGAAAGTATTTGTTTCAGAACATCGTTTCTATAGAGTAATTAGTACAACTTGCTTTTTGCACTTTACTTTGTTAATACAGAACCAGTTTAAATACTACTTTCTTCCTGATCTGAACCTAACCAAGTTGTGTTTAACTGCTTAAATGCTCATATGTATTATGTATCTGCTTCAAGGCTCCTATATTGCTTTTACCTAAGCACTAATTATTTCAAAATCAGCCTATCGGTCTTGTTTCATATACCCACAGAGTTGATAACAATTACATGCAATAATTTATATTTTGCCTTTTTTTTTTTCTTTTTTTTTCAGTACCTCATTTGTGTATTTGGCAACACTGCCCTTGTTTGTCCTGCTAAGTCAGTTGATTAAGCGTTGTGTTGTGTTGTTTTGTTTTGAGCCTTGTGGAAGTAGACTCATGGTGTTAAATCTTTGAGTTTGCATGTATAAAATACCATGTGCCTCACCTGTGGCACAGCATTCCTGGGCTTGCACTGGTGGCTGAAAATGTCCAGGAATATCCTTCTTGACAGGGGCAGTTGAATAGTTATTAAAAAAAAATCCACCTTAACTGCATCAGTACTTGCTTAAAAGAAAACACCAACAGACAACAATGGGGCTCCTATGGCACGGAACCCTTTTTTACTGGCCTTTCTAAAATAACATGTTTCTGAATGAGCTTGATTTTTCTAGTGTTATTTCCTGGAGGAAAAAGAGAAGGTGGACAGAACTAGGGGAGAAAGTGAACAGGTCCTCTTGCATCAGTATGGAAGTTGCTCAAAAAAGCTATTCTGACCTGGAGCCTTACTAATAAATGAGCATGAAGCTAGGTTGCTTTCAGTTAGTTTACTCATGGGTGAACAGTACTCAGCTAAATAAGGGTAGCTGGAGTGATCCATTCAGCTGCAAGGGAGCGCAATGGCAGGTGCAGTAGATGTGCTCATTTCCTGAGCAGTGTTGCAAATTTTGCACTAAAAGGTGGTAATCGTGCGTAGTTCTAGACAGCAGAATGCTTGCTCCTTCTCAGTATTGTCTTCAGCATTAGGAAATTGTTTCAGTTCCCTCCGTCAACAGGCAAACGTAGCTAATGCTTGTAACGTTAGTGTGAACAGCTTGTTCATCACTATTTGTGTTCCTCTATGTAGTCCAGACATTTTCATGTGGGTTATTTCTCTGAATAGTTATTACAAATACCACATTGTTCATTGAAACTTGTTTCTGTTTTGCTTTATCTACATCACAAGCATTCCGATATTACGCTTTAGGAAAAAGGTTTTAAAATGCTTTTCTGGTTGTCTGTCAGTGGATTTGTTGTACTTTCCTCATGGTCTTTAGTGGAGGAAGTAAGTGACAGTGATCAGTGAAGGTGGACAGTAAGATTTATAATGTATTTTTGCTAGCTGATTGCCAACAGAACTGGCCTTTCCCAGCGGTGCTGCACGCATACTTGGAAAATCAATAGGGATTAGCCTATGACCCCCTTCACATACTTATACTGCGGTCTGCATTGCTTACCAATATTTCATCTGTTTCACTTAAATGCTGTTACTTACTCAATAATGTGTGGCTGTTCTTGCAAGCTACTAATTAATTTTTAAAATGCAGTATTGCTTGAAACAGAGATAAAGCACACCTTTAGCATCAGAGTGAGTGGAGGGCAGTGGCTTACTTAGTGAAATTGCACTTGGTACCTTTAATTAAAAATCCAACTTTGAAAGATTAAAGTTACACATTCAGATTAAAAAAAAAAAGAGTACTCCATCAAGTACAGGGACCATTTCACAGTGGTTGGCAACAACCTAAGTTGCCAGGTTTAACTAAGTGTCTATGGTACTGCGTGTGCCATTTCCTGGCCCAAGTTGACTTTTCAGTATGTGTGTTTATAATTAGAACATGCATATAAGGAACTTTTTTTTTTTGTGTAACATTTTGGTAAATGTCTGTTTATTATCATGTGTTACACAAATTTGTTTTGTACTAGGATTAACAATTTCTGAAATGTAACGAGAAAATAAGGTTTTACTTTGTTTTGCTCTCTGTTTAATTTTTGCCTTTGTTTACTGATTTGTTTGTTATTTTGTTTTGTTTTTTAATTTTGCCTTAAAAAATACTTGGTTTAAAGTTGGGATTTTTGTTGTTGGGTTTTGGTTGTTTTTTTTTTAATTTTGTAAATTATAGGATAAATATTTTTGTTTATAAATATATTTAATTTACAGTGAGTCTAGCACGTAGTTCTGACAGTGTGATCTCATGTTATATAAACCAGATTGAATTTTAAATACTATTGAATTGAAAAACTAAGCAGAAGTATCAAGAATTGGTTTTTATTAGAGTAATTTTTTTTTAATATATATAAAGTAGTTTATTATGCAGTGTAAAATTCTTACTTCAATTCCTACTTTGCCATACAGTTTGCCAAAATCCAAAGATAATGACCTAAAGCAATTATTTTTGATGAGGATGTTCTCCCAATAGAGGGATTTTAAAAATACACAGTTTTTTACACAAGTGTACCTATTCCCTAGAGTTACGTATAGTTTCTTATTGATCTAGTAGCTGGTATACGAATTGGTCGATGTACTCTGTAACTTGTTTAAGATACCCTACCTGGACTATTAGTTTAAATAATATATTCATAAATTGATTAATCATTACAGTAAGAGTTATTAGCTGCATTTTTATCTGTTCACTATCCACAAATGACTCCTGGTATAGTAATCATGCATATATAAACAGAGATTCAAGTTTAAATTGCAGTACTTCTTATATTAATTATACTGCTAGTAATAGTACATTTCTGCAAGAAGGTATCAAAGCTTTTTCTGTATGGGCAGCAAAACTCAGTGTGTTTATTTAATGTGGATAAAGTAATTGCAAATATTGATGTGCTTATAAGCCATTATTATGGGAGAGAGGAAAGCAGGAAAGAAAAGAAGCAGTTTTGCTGGCAAAGGCAGATAGCTTTCAAGGTTTGATGTGTGTCTGGGTGTGACCAGGTACTGAGCAAGCTGAGCAAAGCATGCAGAAAGGGTGTAGGCCATGGCTGGTGTGTGGGAGGGTGTTACACAGCCTGTCTCTGACTGGAGGTGGGACTGAGCAACTGGACAGAGTGTGGAAGCTGTGGCTGAAATTCTGGGGCTGATCTCAGAGCTTGTCTTTTCTTCTTAGAAGATGATCATGGAAAGGAGACAGAGGAACTACCTGATGAGTACATATTTATAAAGCAATACATGTAAAGGGATGTGGCTGCCTCTTCCTCTCAGTCAGTGCAAAAGAGTTAAAATTGCATGCCTTCATTTGATAGCATCTTGCTTTTGAAAGGTCTGTGTTGCTATCAATATAGATTCATACAGTCATAGAATGGTAGGGGTTGGAAGGACCTCTGGAGACCATCAAGTCCAACCCCCGCTGCCGGAGCAGGATCACTTAGAGCATATACAACGGCTGTAACCAGGGGGTAGTTGTGCTAGTTTAATTTGGAGTTTCAGATTCTTACAAGTAAGGAGTAATGGGTTTTTATGTTTTTTTTTATAATATAAATTTTAATGTATATAGTAGGAATATGATCCAGAAATTGAAAGAGCAACCACCATAATTTTTGTAACAAAGATCCTAGTCTGGTCCTAGTGTGAGTCTTTCAGTCTACCACAGTGTTCATGGACAACATCCGAAGGTTTTTATTAGAAAAATAAATATTCTCAAAAAAAAAGGTTTGTGCATGCAGTGGGAACTAGGTGCAGAGTCCCAAGAGCTTTAAATATCTTCCACTCTGATTTAGTCCTAAATTCTATGAACAAATGCGAACACAGAATACATATACATACAATCTTATCATCATACACATATTACCAACTTAGTGGCCTCTCTTAGTTAATAATCTGAGTCTAGTGGGGAAAATCACACACCTCCCATTTCATCATCTTCTCTGAAAAAAGCATTGTCATGAGCCTTGTACTCTTACATTTTGCAAGCGAATAACTAGAGGAGCTTTTTCATATTTTAGTTTGAAAGCCGTTTTGTTTCACCACATGCTTTCTCTGCTTCATAAATTCTACTTTAAAACATTCAACAACCTGCTAAATTAATATATACTGTGTTCTTTCTTTAATGGGTAAGGGAACTTGTCTCACAGCAGTGCATTTGTTCAGCTCTGTTTTGAAAAAGTGCTGCCTGCCGTGTGAAGGACATCTGCTCACAAATGAATGATTGTGCTTTTGATTCGGAGCAGCACCTTCACTTTAAATGCTGGCTGCAGATGAAAGGAACAGATTGCTGTGGTACTGCTTTTGTGAGGATTCCTCTACCCAGCATGTGGCTTCATACATTATTGAGAGCAAATCCACTTTATGCTACCACTCCTCACTGCACTTATTTTGCCAACCTTGTTCAGAATGTCAGCAAGGATCACTTTTCTACAAAGGAATAAAAGGCCAGTTAGGAAGATTAACCAGATAAATTATTTACAGTGTTTAATTATCATTGTACAGGTTTATTAAACTTCATGGTTACCTGGAAACCTAAGCAGGTGATGGAGTAAAGTCCAATAAAGTTAAATAAAAATGTTTTGTGTCAAATTAAATCCTTTTATGTGTGCCATGTTAATATAAATGTCCAGGTTTTTTTGTTAGAGTGCCAAGCTTGACTTGCATTTAATGTTGAGAATATTTTTTTCATAATCCATTCCTACCTCAAGGCTTATTATGATAGGAGATCCCACAGAATTCTCTACTGGGTTGAGCAGCAGCCTGTTATGCTACTAAGTGTCCTAGATGATAAACAGATGTACAAGGTATGCTTGGTAACTTTCAAAAGATTTCCTTTCTCTGGTACTAAGGACAGTTGAATTCTATAGCAAAAAACCATCACCATAACACCAATATACATTTTGGAATTTAATGTTGATACTGAATAAATAATCTACTTTTTTCTTCTTCACATAAATTGACCTAATTGGTGTTTATTTAATCACAGAAGTGAGGATTTTAATTTTTGTTAATTTTTATTTTATTTTATTTAACAGTAGAATTGTTGTCCTCTAGGAAAAGCTTCCAGATATTTCTGTGCTATTCACTAATATAAACTAATGAGCTCCATTAAACATCTGCCCACATAGTTGCAAAGAACCACCTATTAATCTGTCATCTTTGAAAACTCTGGGAAAATTAAGACCACCAAGCAACCATGAATTCAAAAGTGAAGAAGGCAGTACCAAACCTAATATGTTTGAAGGGTGAGTGCCAGATAGGTAGGAAGTGACTGGTGTTACTAAAAAGAATCAGAGAAATCCCATTGGTTTAGTTCAGTAAAATAACCCAGAAGCACATCGTGATAAGTATGGGCTGAAATATTGGATCTTCTAAGGTCAACGGAGTTCTGCTGCCGACATGGGAGCATACCACATATCTATCTTTTTGAAACTGCAGTTCCATTAAGATCTCAATTATTAACAAAATAATTTCACCACAAAGTGTGCATTTTAATACGTGGTTTCCCATTCTACTGATTACACTCGGGATTATGATGCAGAGAATTTTAGCCTATTTGTGGAGAAGGTCTTTTTGTCCTCCTGTGATGTTGGAGTTTCCTAGGCACATATTTACTTGTTTTAACAGGAAACTGGTAACAAATTAAATGCAGGGAGTTGCACGCCATAGGAATAGCAACTTGGATTAATTCTAGGTGAGTTACTTTTTTTAGAAACTAGAAAAGACTATTCAAAGATATCTGTTAGAATAGTTCTGGGTTTAATCCACAATGTGAGAAATTAATTGTAAAAGTTAATTTCCATTATTCTCATTGTTTTTATTAAATTTGACATAAGCTAGAATAGTAAATTTCCAATTTCTGAGTCTAACTCTACAAATCAGGATTTTGTTGAAAATATTCACATCTGCTTGTCTGAAATCTACTTTAAAGGGCATTTTTTATTATTGCTTAAAACTTCCAAATTACAGCATTGCATTACAAAAAAAAAAAAAAGTATTCCTTTTTTCTTCTGAGGCTTTATTTTTATAAAAAAAATAACCATAGCTATCAGAAGTAAATTGATCTTTGATTGCTTTTTGTAAATTGTCCTCTTCTTTGGAAGATGAAGGGAATAAGCAACCTTGGAGCAGATTTCAGTGAATCTTTTGAGGGTTGGAGGAGTTTGTGTTGTTGCTTTGTTTGTTTGTTTTTGTCAGCAAGACCACTTTTCATATGTATGACTGATTTCAATACTGCCAGCTCTGAAGGGAGAAGCATATCAACCAGTGATGTTGAACTAGCTGTTTCCATATAGCTACTCAAGGTATTTAACATATAATTAGTAAGCTATTGCTGCTAAGAGGGGTGACATATTGTTGTTGAGAATACAGAGTTTGTAGTATTTGGGGCTATAGTTAGTTGGTACTAATTTTTGTATTCCACTGGGTAAGCTTTGACAAAGACCTATCATTTCCCAAATAAGCCATTCTTTTAAGAGAACATCTGTTGAAAGAGGCAATTTTAAATCTCCTTAAAATCCAGGGCATAATTAACACTATAAGGATACAAATATTAGTTTTCTAGAAGCTATTTCTGTTTTGCTTTACCTTGATGTTTAGTAACCTTTTCAAGGTTGGTTTTTTTGTTTGGTTGGGTTTTTTAATCACCTTTTTGCATTTACTATACAATTCTATGTTCAGAGTAAGCATCTCAACTAAACTATTAAAAAGACTACCTATAGCCTACTGATATTTATTGAAAAAGCGAGAAAGCCCTGCAGGAGGATGGTGTGATTGTCTTCAGCTACAATAGGTTAAAGATGTAGGACCTGTGTGTTTCTGGAAAGCTCTTTGTATCCCAATATTGAATCATTATCTTAGAGTGTTGTACTGTTGTCTTTTTAAGCACTGTTTTATTTTAAAGTTATTAAAAATTAATTGAAAAAAACAGAACTTTCTACAAAGAAAACTGGAGTAAACAGTGATGTCTGCCATCTAAGAAAATCTGAACAAAAAAACCCACTGATTATAAATTTTTGTTTTAATCACCTGCTGTAGCAGCAGTAGCAGCACTAAATAACTTAGTGTAACTCATTAGCAGTTTTCCTGGTAGCAGGAAACAACAGTCACCTGCCTGTTTATTTGCTTACAAGATGGAAAAAAGTGTGTGAAATTCAGCCTTTGCTGAAGTTGATAAAATATTATATTAGGCTTTGAGCCATTATACTTGATTTTGGCTTTTAGCTTTTTTTTCCCATTTCTTGGCTGTATGAAATACAGTGAGATTTTTACAGCAGGTAAAAAGAATCCTTATTAATGGTCTTTCTAAATAAAATGGTAAAAGTACTGCTGAAATACAAGAAAATATTATATCCACAGTTTGAGTCTGAACATATTTAAGAATATGGAATATGAATCATGAGCCCTTTATGCCTATTTTAACATGTTTCTATATATCAACCTGTTTTTACTAAGTCTTCTTTTGCAACCTCACTGTCTTTACTGATTATTAAAATTTACCTTTTTCTTACATAATTTGAAAACATCTGACCGCGTGGCTCAAGCAAACTAATGCCCTTAGGATACAGCAATGAAAATGGGGTAGTCTCAAATCTTGTATATTTAATTGAAATGGCTACTGTGCAGAGCAGTAGTATTCCCACCCTGGAATTCCAGTCATTCATTACCTTATTTCTTTCTTGAAAATTGCAAATTTATTCTTTATAGAGCTCAGGCATAAAAACTGTGTGTTGCACTAATGTGGAAAATGTTTTCCTATTACACTGTCTCCATGCAAATAACAAATTAATGCAGCTTGTAGGGGAATCTAATCACTGTAATTCAACATTCAGGGGAGCAAAAAATGATTGTGCTTGTCTTCACTCTTCCAAGAATGACACCAGATTTTAGTTTTTTAATGCATGGTCTACTTAGCTCATTAATTTTAATATACAGGTTTAAAAGTCTTTCCTTGAGCAATAGCTTCAAAACAAGGTGTTAAGTTCCCCAAGTCTGCAATATCATACCATTGTTATAGCCTCGTCGTTACCCTGATATTTTATGACTGGTTTGCTCTTTATGCATCAGTCTTCTGTTGTGTTTTGTCTTTGAGATATTTAATTTATGCAGTGGGTCAGAGATTTAATTTATACAGTTTTTATTTGCCCACACAGAGGAAACCTGGGGATAAGAATGCATTAAAATCAACTGGTCCCAACCCCAAGACCAACCTTTCTCGTGATTAGAAGTCTTAACTATGCTGCTGAACACCTTAATTAAAAAAAAAGTGTTAGTTTACTAAACCTCTCTTTCTTAAAAGGTCAGAAACCAGCTGCTTCTCAAGAGCTCTTAAACTATGATCAGCCTTACCTGCACTGAAATTAACTTCCACTGCTTTTACACCCTCAAAAGGGTTTTAGAAGTACCTTAAATTTCTCTTTGGCTACATTCATTCTTTGGCCTTTCTGCTTCTTTTGAGCCTACAAAAGAATCCTTGTGGGTTGGGGTTTTTTTTGGTGTTTTTGTTTTGTTGTTTGTTTGTTCTTGGTGGGTTTTGGTTGGTTGGTTTTTTGTAATGTCTTGTGTAACCTGTGTCTTTTTTCATGCTGTTGTCCCTTTATGTACTTGTCTTGGATTCCAAAATGATTTAGGGTTAAAAAAATTATGGTGATCTACTGACTTGGAGAACAATGCAGTTCCCCTCCCACAGTGTTTCTTAGTAGTTTTGCTGGTTCTACTCTGAAACCCATTCAAAGATGTAAAATATAAAAGCAAAGAAATAAAGAAAGCTTTTTCATTGAAGGACCTAATGTAAAAAGGTTCAACTATTTAATTGAATGTTTTTTTAATGGCTTTTACCACAAAGTGGAAAAGAGTTTGAAAGTCAAATCTGGATCTTCTTTTTAAGGTTTTTCTGTACTTTCATTTGAAATACATTGTCTCTTGAGTTTCTGCAGTACATCAGTGGACATCTTGATGAAACACTTGTGCTGTACATAATTTCTGCTTGCTGTACTTTCTCCATTTGTTTGGTGGAGAGCTGCTAAAAGGATCCTTAACTGTTCTTTCAGATACTGTGTGTCCCTGGAGGACTAGGAGGGGGGAACTGCCTATTCATTTACCTGACTTACATAGACAGAACCATGAAAGAAAGGTTGTTAATAAAGTATTTTCATTTTCCACCCTTTTCTGTTTGGCAAAGAGTTGTTTTGGCCAGGCTAATTCTGTCCCTCTGGTTTTCTGAAGTGTGGTGATCTTTACAGATTGCTCTCTATTTCTTCTGATGGATTGTTTCAGGGGGGTGTGTGTACTTAAACTTGCTAATATGTGTGTACTTAAACTTGCTAATATGATCTGTGTGCCCAATTGAAAAGTGTAAGATGGTTTTATTTCTGCTATACATTATAGATAGGGAAGGACTTCACCTGGCAATACTTTCTTCTCAAAAGGAGGTATGTCTTTGTTAAAATTTTCTCAGATCCAACAGTCTGTGAAAGATCAACATATCTGGAGAAATGTACATGATCCAGCTGGGAAGAAACCATGCAAGAAGTTGGGACTGATAAGGGAGTAAGTTAGTAAAAGCAGTAGTTTAGTGGTAAAGATTTTGTCAATCTCAACAGAACTAACTCTTAGTGGGATTGTGCATACACAGCTCCTCCTGTGTTGCAATAATCATTTGAAAAAGCTGACTCCCAAAATTTAGAAAGTAAGGGCTCTTTGGAAATACTAAGTGAAATCAAGAAGTACATCTCTTCCTAACACGTCTTCCCCACAATGTTCTGTTTTTTTCTTTTACTGAAGAAAAACAAGCAATCAAAAAAAAAACAAAACCCAAAACACAAACCAAAATCTGAAAGACAAACTCACTTGAAATTCATCAAGTTGAATGTTAAAACTTGATTAACTGTTGGATTGTTTTCAGTCTTGTATTCTCTATATTTGATGACAGTTATACTCCAAAACAGTTAACCACATGGTTAAAAGACTTTATCTATATGTTATGTTTTATACAGCTAATTGGCTGATAAGTAAAAAGGAATTCAGAGCTCAGTGCAATACAGACAAGCAAAAAAACTGTTCATAGTTGCTGGTTTCTTAAGTCAGAAATTATATTGTCACATTTTATGGAATGCTCAAAAATAATGCTGTGTTCACATGTAAAACCTCATCTGCTGAGTTTCTCTGCTTTTATATTTGCAATAGACAGTACAGGCTTGGCAAGGATTTGTCCAAAACAAAATGCTAATTAAGATTTTTAGTCTGCTAACAAGATGAAGTTTAATAAGTTCTTCAGGCAAAGAGGAAAGGTTCTGTCCTAATACATTATATTTCTGAATTTGCAACTTATTCAGAAATTAACTTTTCTTGATGACAATAAAAATGCATAACCTTGCATGCAAAATTCATTTTAGTCATTACAAGACGTGTATGCATCATACAAGTTACTGGATGAGTAAAATTCTCAACTTGAGGGAAATATTATTTGAAGCTGTTCCATTATTAACTCTATCGAAATATGTAGCTGCTGTGCTTTATTACAGAGTAGTTATTAAACTGAGTATTTTGTGGAGAAAGACCAGAAGTGTTGTCCTTAAGTTTCTTGTGGTGTTTCCTATTTTTTTCAGAGACATAAACCCAGCATTTTTTTCCTTTATAGTATTTCATAGAGCTTACAATGCTTCTGCAATTTTCCTTCTTTATCCTAAGGAGATATTTATTCTGTCTCAGTTTCATTTACTTGATTTTGGGCCTAAAATAGTAAAAGTAAAGTTTCTACTGGGTTATTCAGCAGGGGAGTTTGACCGACAGCTAGGTAATGGCTTTCCTTGAGTCACCAGATTTTCCCAGTACACAAGGTTGTGTATTAGCAATGCAGTCAGTATTCAATGTAATAATATATGGACATATATTCCCATTGTATGTCATCTTAATGTATGCCTGAAATACCTGAAATAAGCTGTCTCAAACAAGACAGTTTTTTCAACATGGCACCCTAAAATGAGCATAAACTTAAATCCTTCTTTCCTCATGTAGGAGTCTGAAGTTAAAACCAGGATCACTAAATGATTTGTAACATGTATTTCAATATCCAGAGGCTCATTAAAGTTTCAGTGTTTATCTATGAAAAATACAGTTTATTAGTAATAAAAGCATTCACAACTTACATCTTCAAAGCACAGCACAAATATTAACTTGGTTTCGTTATGTAATATGTATGGGTGTGTAAAATGATGTATGGGTGAATTATCTATCACACACCAATTTTTAAAGGTGTTTGAGCTTTTTATGCCTCAGAGAGTGGATTAAAAAACATATTGTTCTTGGCTACTGGTAACTGCAGTCACTTCCAAATGGGAATGCATTGCTCTGTGTCGAAACTCTGTCTAAAAGCTTGAGTCAGATAACTTCAATAGCAGTAGTGCCCCATTTCAGAAAACTCCTGGTGTGACATTAGATTCCATATTGCTGGCATATCTGTACTAAAATAAAAGTAACCAAAAGAATATGTTGCCCAAACCCTGTTCACATCTGAAATATATTAGTTTGGTTACTGAAGGGGTGTATATCCCAACAGCATTTAAAATCATCCTGACAATCTTTGTTTATTCTTTGTGGGTCAGGCTAATGCTTTATTTAAGAAACTGTAGGATACCCACAACAAATTTCTGATGGGTAGTCAGATTCCTAGTCTAGTTTAGACTGTCCATTAGGCCAGTTTATGCCAGTATGTTATTAGCAGAAACATGCTTAATGAAGGTTAGCTTCATACAGCTTTACTTTCACATTTATGATTTCCAGAATTCACCTAAAAGACCTATATTCAAGATGCACACTATGTATTTCAAATAATTAACGTATTTATTTTTCTGTATATAACTTCTCTGTAGGGAGCTGGCAGCCAACTTTGTCTTCTGTTCATATGTTTATTATCAGGTTATATGAACGAAGTAAACATTTCAGTCTCTATATTAACTGCCAGGAGTGGAATAAAAAATGACCTCTATATGACATGCTTTCATATGTACAGTAATGAAAACTAAATTGGCTTTGTGAGAATGCATAGAGAAATAAGTAGTTTCTCCCCCACCAAACTCTATGTATGCACACATCCTATGGATAATATCCCCTAACAGGACTCTGCGCATGGACATTGTCTGGCAACTCTGTAGTGCTTATTCGTGAAAGGGGTGTGGGTGTTCAGCACTAGGGTGGGTTATGTGCAGCAGGCTGTGGGCTCCGGGCGGCTCATCCTGCCACTGCCGGTGCCTATGAGGGAGCAGCACTGCCTGGCCCAGCCCGTGGAGGGGGGGTCAGCACCCTGTGGGACCACCTCTGCAACACAGGCCCAGAGGCTATGGCTTCGATTTGGTACTTATAACCAACCAACCAACCCTGCTTGGTAAGTCTAGCTGAAAGTTGTAAGGAGAATCTTTTTCTTTAAATGGAATACTTTGTTTAACTGAGGCACGCCACAAGGCAGCAGATAGAATTATGTATAGGTAGTACTTTGTTGAAAAACTTTAAGATTTGAGGCAATTGCATTCTCTTAGGTTTTTAAAGAAAACATTGTATTGATTTCAGTACTTACAGGAATGTAACAGACTCTAGATCTTTCACAGTAAAAAACCCCATAAATATGGTTTGGGATAAGAAAAAAAAAATGGTGCTTCATGCGGCACCTTTAAACTGAGATTCTCAAAGATCTCTAAATAGACTTGCCCAACTTCCCTTTACAAACTTCATACTTCTCATGTGGGCAACTGTACTGTGATGAGATACAGGGGACAAGGAATTTGCCTACTCTGCGTGTCATGTGCCCAGGTTTCGGACTGTCACCTTTGCTACTCTCACTGCAAACTTAACTCTAACACAATCTCCAGTGAGAGAGAGAAGAAATGTGAAACACGCTTAACTTTAATAGCAGGACTTGTCTCATTAGGCAGAACATTTTAAAACCATTTGAGAACTCTGAAAAATTACAAATATTTCAAGTGACTTCATTTTTCCACTAAAATTCTTACATGTTTTAATGCTTATGTATCTTTTTTTCAATATTTTGTCATGTATTCAACAGCAAAGAACATAACTGAGTTTAAATGTTGCAAGAAACATCTTCATTGAAATCTGATTCTTTTTGTTGTTGTTGTCTGGTGGAACATCACCAGCTTTTATGCAGTGATATAGGTGTCACTGCATTTCAAATTAATCATTCTCAGTTAGACCCTGAATTTCTTATATGAACAATGAACACAAGGAGAATACTACTTTGAATAAATCGGGTCTGGGAGATTACCGTGTCATGTAGTCCTGTTCTTGAATTTATAAATTTCCTCATATTACAAACCTTCATTATTCAGCTTTGTGTGTTTTGTGTTGGGGTTCCAGCACAACTGTTAATCCAGACCTCTCGATATCCCCTATAAATCACCTTGTTTGCTGCTGACATCTCCTACATGGCAGTTTAGGAAATACCAAACCACACCTGAATAAAGCAATATATAGTTCTTAATTACTGAGTCTTTTTCAGCTGTCAGAGTCTTTTACATTTGCTGCACACTTCCTCTCTTCTTGTATTACGATGTAACAATGTGGGATAATGTTTTATTTTCTTTCTTCTTCCATGTATTTTTTATATTTACCCTCTTGTTGCAGCTACAGTCTGCTTTTTATAGGTTTCAAATTTGTAATCGGCCTAGAGTGACCTTGTCATCTTTTCCTTTTCTCTACATCTCCCCTAACCATATAGAGCAAACCACCCTTGTATTGGCATGGCAACCTCTCTAAATGTCTCTTTTATAAATCTTTCATTCTCCTAAACACTTCATGGTGAGGAAAATTGGCTTGCAAGCAACCTTGCCCTTACTGTGCTCAATAAGACACTGTGTCTATGCATACTGCGTCTGTATATTTTCCTAGAAGAGCTCCAAATTGTATAATGCAGAACTTGTAATCACTGGTTCATCTCTAGTTTAGATTCTTAATTGTTAAGATATGTAGCCCTTATAAATTGTGCAGAGAAATCTTGAGGAGTAGAAATTAAAATAGATGTAAAGACATTCCCTGATTCTGTAGCCCTTCACTGATCTAATTAGAACCCAGTTGCTAAGAAGCACTACTTCAGAAACTTATAAATGTTAAGATAACACCACCAAATTAGATTGGAAGAGGAAGAAACTAAATGTTTCTGATCCCCTTGAAGGATTTTGGATCTTGTACAGGTTCATTACAAAAGTAAATTTTCCATCAAACAGATCTTTATTTTAATCCAGAAAAGTTTCTTTAGTAGAGTTGTCCACAATTTAGAACAAAACTACTCCAGAGTGATTATGCCACCTTATTGCTTAGATATCCTCATATATTTCTTGTTATTCTAGTTGAGTACTACATTCAGACAGAGGTTGCCAATAAAGTTTATTGTAGGAGCTAAGTGTCAATATCTGTAGTACCCCCTGCCTAGGGTGCTTGTAATTAAAATGCCACAGATAGTCTGGGAGAAGCATGAAAATTTGATGGCAAATTGATTTCAGGTTCATCTTGAAATTTGTCCTCAGCTGGACTCAATACTGCTGGCAGACATTGGATGGCTTTTGTCAAAAGGGTTTGCTGGGATGAGACAGAGATGCCTTGATCTGAATATTAAATACAATGCTCTGCTTATGACAGTTTGCTTACTGCTAACATGTTCCTTTTTTAATATACATTTTAATGTGTGGAGAATGTTTAGGGTGGCATCACTCTATTTTACTTAAGACAGTGTCTTGCTTACAAATATTTTGTCACATTAAACAATAGACTTACAATATTAGCTTCAAACATAAACATACAGCTTCAAGACATCTGAATTCTATAGATATTACCAAGATTAAGCTGAACTGCACAAAGAAAAGTCTCTAATAAAGCAATAAGTAATATTTGTGTACTTGAAGCAAATCTAAAATACCCTTATGCTGTCAAGTTAGAATCTTATAGTAAGTACGGTATAGACCTTTTTTTTATAGCTCTTTTGTTAGCAGTACTCATCTCTAGTAGATATTTGAAACAATCTCACGGTGAGCACTGATTATCTTAAAGTAATTCACAAAATCTAAACATTGTCTACAAAATTAAGAAAAAGGTTATTTATTTGAAATATGTTCTGTGTTTCAGGAACACAACTTAGTTTTGTTAACATTATTTTAGAGGTAATTCTGATTCTTTAAAACAAAAACAAAACAAAACCCACAAATCTACTAAGCCAATTTTTCATCTTTGCATCCCAGTAATAACTTAAAGCCTTTACATATATTTCATTCTTCAAAAATAGCTCAGACAACACTTAAGGATGCAGTTAAGTTCAGGTGCTGCCCAAAGTGCAGCCAGAAAAGCAGAGTGCTTAGATAACATTCTACTCTAGAAGGTTTGGAACAACCAGTTTGGGTGGGTATGGCAGGTGATGTGGAGCTCCATGGTGCTGAATTGCCTAAGCTGCTTTGCTCTCGGGTACACCTATATAGGTGCAAACAAAGCAGTGACAGTAATGCAGACATGACCATAAGTTTTGGGTTTGTTTTTTCTTGAGTCCTTAATAATGGCACTCTCAGCTGAAGTGATGAGAAAGGGAAAATGAGAGTGGCAAAGAAGTGCGGAGAAGAAATGCAATATGAGTAGCTCCTGAGGACTGTTGATGGAGCTTTAAGTGATGGTTTATTGTGACCTCCTGGCTAGGTCATTGGCATGTCAATAGGCTAGTTTTGTAGCAGGTTCTTCTGTCCCTTTTTTTCACCTCATTATTGTGCTAGTGTGGGGACAAATGCTCAAGTGGTATGAAATATTGTTTGCTTAAGTGTTGATCTTATCTCAATATTTCTCTATATCTAGATGATGCAACCTTTTGCAAAAGTCCAAACTGATTTTGGTATTACCTGGAGGTCTTTTGGTTCTAATCCTGCAGGAAGTGAACTAGCACTGTTATGAGGAGAATTAGATCTGAGTAGTTTAAATTTGGCTTTTTACTTCATTTTGAGTTTTGAAATACCCTAAGTGTTCACTGTATTTTATACTATGGGTTTTTTCTTCTGATTCTCCTTTCTGCAATATTTAAAACTAAAATAATAATCAACTATTGCACTAGGAGGAGACTCTCTGAGGTGCCTGGGATCCAAAGTGAAGTATCGGCTCTCATTTCAAATAGTCAATTTATTTCATCCCTTCCTGACACTGGTGAAATTGTGTTTTTATTTCCAACTATGATAGATTTGTTCGCTTGGCAAATATTATATGGTACAGGAGTCTTTATTTTTTCATATAATCTTTGTTTACAAAGTCAATACAATCACTTGGAAAATATGTAGCAAACACCGCAGTATATTAGAATCTTGTGTATTGTGTTTGCTGTAGGTACAAATTCAATACAGCAACTCTCCAACAATTGACATGTCAAGTAATATATCAACTGTTGGTATATTACTTTTTGCTCATCCTATTACTACTTATCAAAACCTGCTCACCACCCACACTCCTCATTAAGGACTATTTCTTCAGGATGCTGAGCAGACTCAAGTATTGCTGATGTTAAGTGCAGATTCTCAGAAACCTTAGAGGAGGTGTCATGCTTGCAACAGAACTGGATCCAAAATTATTGGTGCAAAAATTACAGAGACAGCATAGAATTTTTAATGAAGAAAGTTATTCTTTAGATTTTCTTAAAGGAAATTAAATGAATAGTAAACAATTCCTATACAAAATAGTTTCCTACATAGAATAAATGTAAGTGAAAGGGGACTTCTGTTTATTTTTTAATAACTTTGCTGTTACTTCTGCCTGTGTACTTTACCTGTATATGTGTGCTTAGCATTTTCTCTGAATCATGGATTTTCTTCTGTGCCATGCCAAATGGAAGAAAAATGGATTGTAAATTGGAGTAATGTCAAGTGACCTTCATGCTGCTCCTGACCCAGGCTTTGACCTGTTTGAGTGACTTTGTGCAGATGAATTTGTATTGTAGCTTCTCCGTTTTACCTATATATGACAGGAAAGCAAGTCAATTGCACTTTTGTACTTTATAGAACATTTTTGTATTCATAGCTGAGAAGTGCTGTGGGCTTAATATTACTATTAAATATGAAGTTTTAATTGATTTTTTTAGACATCTTTCTTATCAGCTTGTTCTAAATATTTGTCCACTATAGTCACCGTTTAGTGATATTCATGGTTTTTGAAGGCTCAAAGTCTTGGCAGGTGAGCTAGTATATATACTGTGATGAAAACCAGTTTTTTTTTATTTATTCCTTTTTTGAAGGCTAAAAGAACTATTTTATGCCTCCTTGCATTCATTGAATTTGCAAAACCCAAGAGTCAAAAGATGACATTTGTTCTTGAGCTTGAATGCAAGCCATATTTCATCTTGTCCAGTGTTAACACTTTTAGAACTTACTGTATTGTGAGACAAAAGGATGATACTAATATGATGTATGTTTATTAGAGGTAAAATACCCTTGGTTTTTCATATGTCACTGTCTTCCTTTCTTATTCAAAACTGTGACCAGGGAACTGTTTTCAGAGGGACCTGGACAAGCTGGAGAGGTGGGACCAGGTGAATCTCATGAGGTTCAATAGGAGCAAGTTCAAGGTCCTATAACTTGGGCCGGAAAAATCCCCACTATCAATAGAAGCTTGGGAAGAGGCAATAGAGAGCAGCCCTGCAGAAAAGGACTTGGGGTTGCTGATAGACAAGAAGCTGGACATGAGCAGCCAGGATGTGCTTGCAGCCCAGAAAGCCAACTGCATCCTGGCCTGCATCAAAGGAGTGTGGCCAGCAGATCGAGAGAGGTGATTCTGCCACTCTGCTCTGCTCTGGTCAGACCTCACCTGGAATATTGCATCCAGCTCTGGAGTCCTAAGCACAGGAAGGACATGGACCTGATGGAGAGGGTCTAGAGGAGGCCACAAGGATGATCAGGCGGCTGGAGCACCTCTCCTGTGAGGACAGCCTGAGGGAGCTGGGGTTGTTCAGCCTGCAGAAGTGAAGGCTCTGGGGAGACCCAATAGCCACCTTCTAGTACCTGAAGGGAGCTTATAAAAACACTGGAGAGGGCCTGTTTACAGAGGCCTGGAGTGAGAGGATGAGGGGTAATCGTTTTAAATTAGAAAGGAGTGGATTTAGATAGGAAATAAGGAGTAAGTTCCTATTATTTGTGGCTTTTTGTGTTAAAGGTAGTTTACTTGTTGATCGGGGTTGAGACACTCCCACCACCACCAAAGGCCATGATTTTGCAGTATTAATTTGTTTAGAAGTTATTTAGAATGACTATTTTTCCAAATCATTCAAGAATATTTGCTTCAAAACTTTAGAAGGAAACACAATGATATAATGTTATGTTTAAAGATGTTCAGGTTCTTTTTCAAGCTGTCACAGCTTTCTCATGTATTTTCAATTGACTTTCCATTCTTCATTCTTATTCCTTTCTCCTCTTAAAAATCCAGTGAAAAAAACAGAAACAGAAATAACTAAAGATAGTGTGGGATGGATGTTTAATAACTGGCAGAATGAACAGATAATTATTCACTGGTTTATTGCTATGATAAACTAATACATGGACATGAAATAATAGCAATTTGGAAAGTTCACCTCTGTATGTCTCTACATTGGATAGTGAGCAATAGCAAGGATCAAAAATGTTTACAAAAGATTTTTTTTCTGTTATGTGCTGTTATCCCCAATAAATCTTGGCATGCATCCTCATAATTACAAATCACTTGTGATTTTTTTTTCTACAGAACAGCAATAATTAAGCTATCCAGTGCTCTTTAAATACAATCTCATTACTCAGTATACAATGTCATTACTATCTTTGAGCCCCTCCCTGCCTTGAAGAGCTATTACATGACCTCTAGATCTCTCTTAGACTCTGTGTATTACCATTAGAAGACATCCACACTGGGAAATCACTCTGTTCCTCTTTTTGATTAATATTTTATCAGCCACAAGAGGAAATGGTATTTTTTAGCAACACTAATAAGTAATTGAGCAGATGAGATGCCTCTGCTAGTTTGAATAAACGGTATGTGGAGTCTGTAAAAGAACAGCTTTACATATGACTTAAAGTACTATATGGGAAACAAAAAAAACAAAACAAAACCAAACAAACAAAACAACAAACAGAAGGTGCTTTCTGCAGTGAACAATCAATACAATATCAGCACAAAATGAATAGTAATAATGTCATAGTTAGCCATAGGTTGTCAAAAACCTGGTAAAAAATTATCTTATTCAAACTGGTGTTCATAATATATTTCCACAGAAGTGGTTGATCCATTGACTTTAAATAAATTCTAAAGAGAATCAATGAAACCCACATACAGTAGACAGTGAAAACGATAGTTAAATCAAGAAGTTATTTAAAGGCTTTTTCAGCTGTTAGTTGAAAACATCAGTCATTATACTATCAACAAATATTTAGGACTAGCATTTTAAAATGCTTATTAGCTTCTCTGGAGTTATGTATTATAAAGTGAAGGAAACTGTAACTGGTATAATCGTCTTTTCAGTAAGTAATGCACTTGACAGATCTCTTGGCATACCTGTCTGCTTTTCTGACTCAGAGAGAGAAGTCTTCATTTAATGTTTTATTTAATTTTACTATATTTTCCTGGGTCCCCTTTTCATGAATGGTAAAGCTAAATTTGGGAAGCCAGAATCATTTTGTTTGGTCATAAAAATTGCATTGATCAATATGCTTAGGAAGAAATACATGTACCTGTGATGAATTGTAGTACTTCAAGGTGAATGAACTGAAGACACACGAAAGAGGTGTTGTATACATCTAAGATTCTCTGTTTCTTCCTCTTTCCCACAACAGGAATATCAGCCTTTATATTCTTACTGCAGAGCATATTGTAGGAAATGCCAGCAGTAGATTCATGATGTTGGTGTAGTGATTTAAGATCTCGGTCATCCATTAATTATTTTCTTTTGAAACCCTATAGAAAATTTCCAGGTATGTGATGTTTCTGTCTTTATATATTATTGGTGCAGCCCTTCAGGTGTTTATAACCATGTCTTACTTTTAAAGCTTAAATTATAAACTGGTGAGAATGTATGTTGTCCTCAAAACAGTAGAGGAGTACAGTAAATCCATTAGTCCTTGTGGTTTGACAAACAGTTCTGCCTAAACAATGCATGACAAGTTACTTGTTTTGATTCTTTAAAATCTACAGGCTTTAACAGAGATTGCAAACAAGAAGTACAAAATAATGGATTAACTATCTAGTTATATTAATTAAATAATGTACATAAAATATGAAGCATTAAAACAAACCTTAGGAGTTACTATTGCTTTATTCCCCAAAGTGGGAGAGATGTGTGTATGTGTGTGTGTATGGGGAATACTCTGTATCTTAATGCTAGGATTAATGCTAAAATGGACGTTATGAATTAATCATGGGATTTAATTTGCCAGAATTTTTTTTTTGGCATCGAGCCCCTGTAATTAGCATCTTAAACACAAGTGGTTTTGGTGATCTTTGTGACAGTCAAAGCAAAACCTTCTGCCATTAATATCTTGAGAATTGTTTAATAGACAAGAACTAATTTTGCAACTAGATTTGAAAATGAAATGGGTTAATTTAATGCGATAGGTGATAATGGCCTCCTTGGTTGTAAATTGGTGTAATTTCTATGAGCTCATTGGGCTTAACATTCACACTGAAAGCTTTGGAGAAGAACGTGGGCAAAAAGAGGAGAAGGTTTGTTTTTAATTTTCTTCTGTGTGTTCTATTGGGATGTAAGTTTTTTTCAAATATAGTCATATTAGGTCAATCAACATGTGACTTCACTGCTTAGAAGCCAAGAGTCAGGTATGTTCCAGACTACATCTATGTGAGCTCAGGTATCAGTGAGTCTCCTAAAGCTAGGTTTGAAACAGGAAATGAGGTTACCAATCAACAGAGTATTTTGCTGGCTATTAATCAGGTTGTCTCTTTAATGTCTTTAAGTCAATTTGTTTAAAAGGGTAGCACCTCAATCTTTGTGTCTTCTTAGAATAATTCTGTGTTTTCCCCCATAAATATTTAGGCAAAGACAGAAATCATTCAGTTATCCCATACATATTACTACTTCTAGTTTTGACATAGCAGAGTTTCTTTCTGTATATTGTTGCCTACCAAGACCTAGAAACTGTTACTCCAGTGGCAACTAACAGCAACTAGGCAATATATTTTCCCTTCCTTTAACTGTTAATAGAAAATGAGAAGATGACAGGTTCATCCAAGTGGGAAATCTTGGTTTTCCACTCATTTCTCCTGGGTAAATCATACTTTGTATTATACAGGTTCACCTGAATGACCAGCAGCCATAGGTCAAAATCTTCACCTAGCCACTCTTAATTTGCTTAAAATGAAAAGCAACTCACTGGCACACGTGGTGTGGTGGAAAGCATTAGCCACTGCTGAGGGGGGCCATAAGTAGGATGTTAGCACAGTATCTCAAAAAGGAATCAACAACAGGGGTGTGTAATTCTGACCATAACATACTGCCTCCTCCATTTTTTTTCCACCGAGACACTAAACTGTGTGTCCCTTACAAGCTGAGAGATCTCTACTATAATGGCTCTCCTGAGCATTTGTGCAGATTGGACTAGGGCTGTGATACCTAAATAGCATGAATAGAGGCCTTAAGTGCTCAGCCACTCTTTCCTACAGTTTTGCTCTATCACTGCTTCTCTTCACTGAGCTAAGATGTGGTTATTTTCAGCTGTTTAGAGGGATGCTCTTTTTCTACCAGCCTTCCTCCCTCTTAAGCTAATTTTTCTTTTATTGTAGTAATTGGAAAAGGGCTTTGATCACAAAGTCAGTCTGGCTCAGAGTTCAAAACCAAAATAAATTGTGCTTGGATCTTGGGGATTAGTGTGCATCCTTCAGATACAAGTAGTAAACAGTATTTCTTTACCCCAAGCAGAGTGAGAGCTCTGACTTGCAAGCCCTTACTCTGAGACTGCAGTAATTTCATTAGCCAAAAGTGTAATTACATGATGAGAAGAAACAGCAGTCTCCAATTTCATGACCTCCTCTGTTTTCTCTCTCGTGTGCCATAATCTAGATTAGTCTAGATTTAGGTTTGGGTTTATTTATATATTTTAAAATAATGTGATCTCTTGCATCCATGAACTATGTATGATGAAGAAATTTATTGAGGATAACTCATGAGTTTAATATTTATGCTGCTTTCAAACAGAGTCCTTTATTTTTTCATTTTGCTACACAATAGCTATTATGTTTGTCACAATTACTGTAAGGAGAATTATCAAGAATAGTAGATGGCAAAAGAATTATACTTTTCACTGTTATGAAAGAGAATTGCTTAGTTGTAGTTTCAATGCAAAAACCTCACCAATTAACTACACTGCCCTGTGGGGCTACACACCAGACTATGACCAATGATTGTCAGGGCTCCATGTAATATTTATGAAGTATATTGCAGACACTTTCCCCTTTTCCTTTAACAGTTTTTAAATCTTCCATTTCCTTTCAAGGGAATGATATTTTACAACAAAATTAATATGTAATTTTTTTTNCAGTTGCCTGGGAGAAGAGCCTGGTCCCCACCTGACTGCAAGTTCCTTTCAGGTAGGTGTAGAGAGTGATAAGGTCCCCCTGATAAGATCCTTACGTGTTGTAAATAACATCAAATAAGCGATATTTTAAATATAATTTTCCTATCTTCTATTGGAAGTGTATCATTTTAGGATTTGCATAAGCATCCAAGAGGCAACAAAACTATTTGTGTGTGAGAGTTTGGACATCAATCTGGCATACTCACTGTTCTTCTTGAGACTGTCTAGAGAGCAGATTTGTTCATACCAAATTGGCATAGATTTTGAGAAGTGCAAGTTATCCATAATGGTTACTGACATCTGTGGGAATAATGCTTAACTGCAAAATGTTCAGCAACTGCTCTTGAAAGCTGCAAAGTATATTATAGGTTACTGCAGACCAAATTCTAACACCATTAATGCACAGTTTATAATATGCAACCTTCTTCTTCTGCCCCAGTGCTACTGTCTAAAATGTTGGTTCTATTTGAGATAGATTTTCTCTTAATTCTAAATGTATCTATAGTATGGATATATCTTGGTGCAAGAGGACCTTAAATTGTTTTTATTTAAGAATATGTAGGTAAATATAAAATTTTAAATATTGTGGATTATATTCATTTTGATGGTCTTGTGGAAAAAAAAAATCCAGTCTGTTTGCATTCTAGATAATTGGAAATCAGAGACAAGATAGTGCCATGGCTTCCAGTTCCTAATAATTATTAATGAAAAGTACTGTGCAAATACCAAAGCAAAAGAAGTTTTAATGTCTTTGTCCCTAACCTGCAGCTGAACCACGTACAGTTGTGGTTGCCTGTCACTTACAGATAAGGTTGATTGGGTCAGTGCTTGATATGGAGACCCCCTATGAAGACCAGAACATCTATTGCTTATTGCTGAACTGATTTTATCCAGACATGCGAAGTGCTGAACTCAGTCTGATACAAAACCAGGAATTTGACTTCCTGATTAACACTTGTCTGGTTTTGAGAGCTGGTTTATCTGTTCTACATTCTAGCCAAAACCATACTGAATGTAACCTGCCAAATTTTTTCACTGAATTTTTGACAGGAGTAGATACTCTTGATTTCAAAAGGCAGAGTTCTTTATGTTATTGAAACCTTTTAGACATCTACTTACTTCTGCTCATTATAGACTATTGCATTTGAGATAACAACGGTCTTGAAAAAGTGAGTTCTGGGCTACAGTCTGACAGGTAGCAGCATTCCATTCAGGAAGTGCTTTATGCTTGTTTGATGAAGAACAGGACCATTCTTCGTAGACTGCAGTTTTTAATTGATCTCACATGATGAGAAAATACAGATATTTTGTATCATTTTCATTTTTCAAAACTGAATTAGTAAAGCACGTGTTCTTATATATGTGCCTATAGCTCCCAGGATTCATTAATACATTAAAAATACTTTTTGTTTCATCTCCAAAGCAGTGCATTGACATGCAAGTGTGAACTTTAGCATGTGCACCAATGCTATGACTGCACCATTGTAATGAAGATGAAATGACTGTAATGATGACCTTTCTGTGCCTTTGTCTATACCATGCCCTTCTCTTTAACTGAACACCTTTCAAATGAACATGTTCTGAACTCTTGAACTGTTCATTCTGTTCACTGAGCTTATTGCTCAATCTGCAGTTTATCATTATGTGTCTCCAAAGACTTTGTGTTTCCTTATATTTGACATCTAGATAGAATTTTTCATAACCCTTTACTAGTCATAAATTGGATTGTTAGGGGATTAAGTTAATCTTGTTTCTTTATAGTAGCCTCGGATTTTTAAAGCCCTAATTTAGAGACATTTCTTTATTTGTTACTCTCCAATTTGCAAGAATGGAAAAAACCTCTACACCCTAAGATTCTCTATTGCTGGAATTATTTATTTCTGCTGATTTTAAAGTGAATTGTACCTAAGAGGTACACCTGAAAAGTTGTTTTGTTATGTTTTTTCCCATATTACTATTTCTTCCTTTCTATCTAAATAGCAGCTTTTGAAAATGACCCAAAGCAGTGCATCATCAGATAAGCAGCATGTCAGTGAATAGACTGTAGAAGAAAGTGTGTTTTTCTTGTTCCATTGGGAAGGGAAATAGGAAAAAATGACTTGCCACTTCCAGAAAATTGTTATGGTATGTTACTCATATCTTAGCTTTTGCTTGCTTTATTAGAAGGTATTACTCCTAACAATTTATGTACTTTTTATTAACCAATTAACAACTCATAATAAAAATTAAAGTAGGGAGAGAGACAAAACCCCACATATTTTTTAGAGTGCTTTGGAGCTTTTTGTTGTCTGATAGTAATGTAGCAGGTAATATTTTTTTTATTTAATTATCCTAAAGTTTTTTAATGAAAAATAAATATTATATACTATAAACTGTGTGATAAATTCCAACAATTAAAATAACTTCTGATATCCTGAGAAATATCATGCTGTTCTGTATTGAGATAGTGGTGTCAGATTCCTCAGAATACCAATAGTAGTAATATGGTGCATATCAGTAAATTTGATCATGAAAATCAGTTTATAATATGCAGAAAGTGTAATACTTAAGGTATAAGTTTAGGCTAAAATTGTGTATTACTTAAATATAATGCTTGTATTTAAGTAACACACATCTATACCTTTAACAAATAAATATTTTTAGCCTTCTGTCTCCAAAAGTTTCAGAATTGTGGTTATAGGAGACGAAAAATTTTGAGGGTTTTCTTGACCTCTTGTATGATCCCTACATCCCTAAACTCCATCAACAACTTGAGCTTTTACACTGAGAATGGCAAAATGTAATTCTTCATCCCAATGTCATAAACCCACAAATTCTATTCTAGGCAATTCATATTTTTATTTTTTCATTCAGATGTAGTTCATGTCAGCTAGTACATTACATAAAGGGTGAGGCTCTCAAAAGCTCTGAGGTTTATTTAACTGTCTCTAGTGGAACACTGAAAAACTTTGATGGTGTTTGACCATTATTCCACTTGTATTTTTCTGATTTTTTTTTTTTTTTTATTGATAGATTGATTCAATTCCACCCAAACCAACCCAAAAGCTTATAAATATTATTTGTTAAACTGCACATCATGAAGATGACCATAATTATTTTCATAACATTTATGTAGATGTACATATGCATAGATATCAGAAACAATAACAAGGCAAGCTTCTGAAAATTAGTATTGGCAGTTGTGAAAGGGGAATATGAGGCAGAGAACAAATGAAGTCTGACTAGGTGAGGGTAAGAAAGTGTCCAGTGTAAATTAGAAACTATTTCAGCCTTTGTTCTAGGCCAGTACTTCCAACAAGGAAAGGTGTGATCTGAAGACTATGGCACTTTGTCTCCCTGCCTATTTGATACTCTGTTAAGGTAAAGAAAGATATTACTTGCTGATATGTTAGATACTTCATTTTTAAATGATCATAAATTTTTGCCAGCACTTAATAAGAGAAGGTTTACAGTGCAGAGGAAGAGTGAATATACCAAAGCAGTAGAACACTTACAGAAGAGGAAATATTATTGTACAAAGAAGGACTGAAAATGGTAAGCAGCTGAATCTGTGAAGCAGCTGATAGCTTGGGGTGTTAGCTTGATTTTCAAAATAATGATTAAAAGACAGTAATTTTAAATCTTTCATCTATATTTCTATTCCTAACAGAAATAGAGAAATGCAGATTTGAAACTGCTAAAAGGGAAAAAAAAAGCTCAAAAGATATTTCTGCTTGTGGATATCATAGCCATATATAAGGCCAAGTATTTAGTAAATTCATAAATAAATTAAATTTTGAAACCAAAAATAAGCCAAATAATGCAAAATATTTATTAAAATTTCTATTGAAGAACAGTCCTTTAGCTGAATACTGCTTCCAGCACTCACCATTTTCAGACAAAACACCGTTCATTTCATGGTAGACCACTGACTGGTTAAATACTTGCAAGGAGTCCTATCCATCTCTATTTTTGCTTTTTTATACCATGGGCAAATGATATATTTATTTTGGATCCATAAGCTTGTTAATTGTCTTACTATACTTTTTCCATCAGCCCAGCTAATGAGAGCATTTTATGACTGTATTTCTCAAAGTTTAGGTTTAGAAAACACTTTTGTTCAAAATACTGTAGAGACTTCTCATATTACTAACATGAAACTAACTGGCATCAAGGCAGCATTCACTGTTTCCAAAGCAGTTTGCCACTGTGACATTACAGTACTGAGCACTGTGGAAACTTTCATCAAACTAAGAAGTTAGTTTTGATTTGTTACAGCACACAGTGGGTGTTCATAGCATGTGTTTTTATTTAATCCTTGAAGGAATTTTCAGGAAATAGCAGCTAGCAAGTGATGAAATAATATCGAGACATTTTAAAATTATACGGATCATTATACTTTGTACATTTTGGAATTGTGCTACATTATATTTATGGTTTCACTTTGCTCTTGCAAGCCACATTCTGCTTGGTCTTGTGAAACAGCACATGGCTGGAAAGGAGTGCAGTGAAGCTAATAAGGGCCCTGTCTTAACTTGCAAAAGATTAAACAACTCCCACAAAAGGTATGATGGGTTTAAAGCAAAGACGGGGTGGAAGAAGTTGAAAATGACATGAAGAAATTATCTCTCCTTTAGTCAGGAATGCTTCAGTTCTATCATGCACATTCTACCATGTAGCGGAGAGTTGCACAGAGTTGCTCCTTGGTATTTTGTGAGTTCATTTATGACTGTTCAGGATATGAGTAAAAAGTACAAATACGATTTATTTTTTTTTCTTTTTTTCAAGTATTCTACTGCCACAGCCTTAGTAGTGCTTCCCCCCAGTCTTTGATGTACTTGCCCTCACAACTCTTCTGAGCAAGAAAAGTACTGGTGTCCACTATTGGATGATATATTTTTAGAAATTTAACTGAGGTGTCTTAGTTAAGGTCTCTATCTTTCTCAATGGATATTTAGTCTTTAAAAGAAAGTTCAGCACATCTGTGATTCATATACCTTAGGTAAGTGTGTGAAACAGTGGGATGCATATGTCCCCCTTTTTAGACTGTACAATACCAGAGATTTGGATCAGAGGATCTGATTTACTGTCACCCTCCCTGACCACGTGGCATCCTTCATTTTTTTCATTGCTGGGGACAGCTGTTGGCATACTTGGTTTCTTGGTTTCAATGGAAAAAATAAATGATCGTTGCATACTTGACATTCCTTCCTCCAAAATAATATTTATCTTTCCTTCTTAAATATCTAACACAGTTTCTGTGGTTTGTGTTGTTTGACTTTGTTTGTTTGTTTTGTTCTTTTTCTTTAATTAATTATCTCATATATTACTGAAATAGCTTGGATAAGCATGGAGGCCATCTGTATATCTAGTAGAAATATTCACAGACATTTTCAACAACTCAGTGAACAAAGGCAAACTTGCCTATGAACAATATATGGACCATTAGTAACCTGGAAAATGCACCTCTGGGTGACTCTACTGAGAGCCTGTGTGTCTGTAGTTGTTACAGGTGTAGGAATCTTCTCGAGTTCAGGTGGCAGTAGACAGAAAATGACTTCAAGGTAATCTGTAAAATAAATTGTATTTTAGAGTTTGATGCCTTGCATACACTGAGATGCTTAAAGTGTGCTTTGCATCGTATAATCTCTATCACTTTTACCCAGTCTATGACATTGATTTGGTAACAAGATGGGCAATGGGGCAAATGCACATACTGCTTCCTTTCAAGCTTTTGTTTTGATTTTAGAAATCAAAGTATATTTTTTTTAAACTGATGAACTAACAGATAGGGAATTTGAAGCTTCTTTGCACTTTAAAAACAAACAAACAAGAAAAAAAAGAGACTGAGAAAGAGATGTAGGGAGAAAAGAAAGCGCAATGGGGTTGGTAGCTGAAATTCTATGATGTGAGTTAAGCATCAGGTCAGATTAGATGGTCACAAAGAGTCCCTTTTGGCCTTAGCAGCTATAAATTTTTGAAGCATAGTGCAGCCATCCCAGCACTGCAATTTCATTCTGACCTGAAGGGGTGAAAGGGTGAAGCCTCCATACCATTCCCTGCTTCCTCAACAGCCTGAGCCTGCCTGGTTTCTGTGATGTGAAAAGCTGTCTGGTGGAGCTGGACTCAGATTGTAACTTATTTCACTGTATCAAAATTACATGTGCTGTGTGATTATCACTTTTGGTTGCTGGGCACTCACGGTGTATTCAAGCTAATAACAAGCAGGAGGAAGTCTCTGTCCCGGGGTTCATGAGCTGTTTCTTTTATGTTAATGATGAAATAATGTATTTATGCAGACTTTTCATCATTTCACTTCTCTACAGTGATCCATTGGGTTTCCAGTTACTAGGAAACTCATATTGCTACAAATGTATTCTTCTCACCGTGGTTGTTTCTGTGTGTTTTCCTGGCCATGACAAAAGCAGTAGTCCTGTGCCATTATTAATTTCAAGGAATAGATCCTCAGTTTCACCTCTACCTATCTTGCCTGTCATTTTGTCACATTTTCTGGTTTGCTGATATTTAGGCCATGCTTAAATAGCTTGGATGGGAAGACTTTTTCACAGAGACAGGTTTTGCTCTTTTAAACATCACAGTCCCTTAAGTGAAGTTGTATATAACAGCAAGATTATATCTTGATAGTCTAAAATGTTAACTTGTGGGAAGCTGTAGGAATGATGTCTGTAATGCCAGCCAGAGATGCTGTTCCAAAAGAGAAATCCCTCACTTGAATATTAACAGTTTTCTGCCACTTTGTGCCATAGAAGTTGGGAAAAGCAAACAGAGTTTGGGACTCAGGACCCTATAAACAGTTTTTGATGCATTTAAGCAATGCCAAGGCTGCTGGCTTGAGCTTACTACTCAGAATATTAAACAGAAATAAAAAGACATTGCTTCGGAGAAAGCAGGTGTTTGGTTGGTTCTAGGTTTGTAGCTCTTTCTCTAAGTCTTAAACAAAACCTGTGTGTCACTTAGGTGTTTTCTTGGTTTGTCTTTTATGGAACATGGTGAGGTTACGGCTTCTACTGACAGTCTGGCAACTTGGTCTATTACATGTTTTTTTTCAACCAAATTATTCTGTGTAATAACTATAATGTTAATGGAACTATATGTTATGGCTGAGTTAAGATTTGTCAGTTTGAAAATAAACGTCTTGGCTTCATTTTGACATTTCCCTTTTAGCATCAGTCTGTTAACCTGTCACACACTATAATTTCATTAAAACCATCATTTAATTGTAAGTTAATGTACAGCTATCTTTTACAGAAGAGCTTTACATACTGCCTGAATAATTTCAATACAAATTTTCAACTGATATGTTTGAAATAATATGAAGCACTAAATGCCCTCCAAACCCCTGTTTATGAATTCGGTAATGAGAAATAACATGCAACAGACACATTACTGTGCCAATATAACAAGGAGACAGTTTTCTACCTTATAATGAAAGGAAAGAATAGCTACCTAGGTATGTATTTATATATCTCTGTCTATGTGTCTTGTACCTGCAGCATTGAGATGTACTACTGTGTAATTTGGAGAAGTTTGTATTATTAAAAGGACAGTGCATATAGTGTAAGCTCTGTATAGCTGAAGAAAGAATTAAAATCTAAATGCTAATAACTTTAATGCTAGTCACAAATAGAATTGTACTTCATATATGAGATATATAAAGCTTATTTCAAAATAAGTTCTGGGTAACATTCAACCTGATTTAATCTTTGGAAGCTGCATTAATGTATTTGTTCAACTCACTTGCACTCAAAAGCTTTTAAACAGAATATCACTTTTTTATATTATTCATGATAATGTAATTCCTACCTTCAGTCTCCTCAGGGTTTCACATTAAGTCATGATATGCAGTTCGGGGGAATTTGAATCATCCATTAATCATAGTATCTATACTTTTGTGTGTCTGCTTTTGTCCATCTCTTAAATCAGTCACTTGGCAGCAGCAGAGACCTGGGGATAGTCCAATATGTTTTACTGAAGAGGTCTTATTTATTAAACTTGTTTCCAGTATGTATGGATTTATGTAACATGTGGCATACTGAAAGTGATAGAAATATTAGCATAATCATTAAATATTATCCTCTTAGTGTTTCCACTGGAAACATAGGCATGGATAAGTATATTGAATGATGACATATGCTTAGTAGAATAATTAGCTTAAAACACCTGGGCTAATATAAGAAAAAATACATGAGACAAAAAGATGTAGTCAAGTATTCTCTTGTAAAAAAATTTCTACCAATCTGCATACACTATGGGACTGAGTTAAGGTTTCAGGAACAATCAAATTATGGTATTTTCTAAAGTTTAAGTGCTTTATTTTATTCCCTCATTATTTTAATATTTGGTAGATGGCAGGAAGATGGAGGGAAAGGTTGAAAACCTTTCAGAATCATTAGTAGGTATTGGATTCTTCCCTTTCAAGTACTGACACTGTCTTTCAAACTGGTCACTTCTAACTGTAATAATGGGTTGGGTTTTTTTCTCAACAAGGCACCAAAGTGTGATTAGTGATGTGAATTAACTTCTAACATACTTGTATACAAGAATAAAAAATGATACTTGTGAACAAGAACAGTGCGTAAGATGAATTGTGCATGCTACCTAGTTTTTGAAATAAAGTGATTTTGTATATCACTTCTTACTGCCTTTTCCCCAAAAGTCTGATTTGGTTTTCCAGGATCCTCTCTTACCTTTCCTTCTTTTGTCCTGTCTTCTCTCAGCTCCTTCTTTCTGTCTTTCACATCCCAAGTTATCTCTTTCAGCTTCAATCTTTTACACATTTTGTTCCACCCTTCTTTCTCATAAAACTTTTTGTTCTAGTTTTCATTTACTCTACCTTTTTCTTGACCTAGCCACGGGTCTAATTTTCCTGCAATTAATATTAGGGTGGGAGAGAGCTTCTGGCTTTCTCACACTGGCTGTGCAGTCACTTTAGCAAACTACATCTTAAAAGCAGCTAGAAAATCTGTTCTTGCAGTGCTGGACTGGAATTGATAACTTCTGAGGTCCCTCTCTGCCTTAGGGGCTTGAAGGTTTCCCAGAAAACACTTGTAAGAATTTTTTGAAACGTTTGAAAACAATGTATTATTCCCTCGTTGGCTTTTTGGAAATTAAGTAAGCATGTTTGCTGAACTTTCCCACATAAGTTGTGCCCCACATGGACATCTGTAGTATGAAAGTTCAGTGAGAACAATTAGAGCTTGATAAAGTTATGAGTGACTTTACTAAAGCCTTGCAATGGGAAATGTCAGACATCCTGAACTGGAGACGATGTCACCATTATCATAAGTAGCAACTTTTAATTTAAGAGATGGCTGAGTCTTCAGTCCTGGAAATCCATTTATGACTTCTCTGGGTAACTGACTGTAAAAATATTTGTGCATATGCCATGTTATTTTTCTGAGAGACTAGTTGGAGCTAAATATATATTTTTAAAAGCTGAAGAGAAATAATCAGTTTTCATTTCTGTGTTCAGGCTTATAACTAAAACAGTATGTGGTATATTAGCAGTCAGTTTTCTAATTGAATCAAGTTTCTAATGTTTGAGCTCGGGATGTGCTATCAAGAACAAAAAATTGCTTGAAGTATAAGCATCTATTATACTCTGTGATCTTTATGCACTGAAAAAGACCTAATGGCTGAATTGCTGTATTCACCCTGATATTAAAAGAAAAATGTGCTTTGTGCCATGATTTTAGTGGAAGCAGATGAGGCTGTGGAGGCACAATGGGAATGACTCTGAAAGAGACTAAGACCCCTATTTATTGTAGTAACAAAGCTGTATGTAAATTTTGCATTTCATTAAAGCAGAATTAGTTTAACCCCAGTTGTACAAAGGTTACTGTTTTCTACTACTTAGACAAACAACTTCCTCCAGTAAATTGTGTTATGATTTATATGATTCTGCCTACTGTTATAAAGGTTACTCTAGAGAATATATATCTTCCACTGTATCTCAATCATAATAAAAAATAATGTTTTAAGTAGTTTTATATATATTTGTATTTATATTTTGAGAGAGTTTATTATTACATAATTTTGCATTAAATATTTACTATTAGTCACACAAGGAAATTAGCATCTCTGCTTAGTTTTTATGCCTTTATTAGTAAACATAAAAACAATGGGTAGTCCTTGTATTCCAGGATCATAGCATAAACAACACAGTTACATAGTACACCTGCTGGTAGTGGGTAATGAGCATAATTTATAATGGCACTACATACAAATATAGTATTTGGTTTTATATTTATATACTAAACACCCAGAGTCACGTTTTGCTGCTTGCACAAGCCCAGTAACACTGAGTGCAGGGTGTTTTGGAACATAGATTCTGGAGACTGAAGCCAGTTCATCTTAGATTTGCATGTGAAGACTCCATATTTATTTTGCATTAGTGACTACTGTTCTTAAACATGCAAATGGGACAATTGTGTATCAGTTCTTTTTATTTGGATGTGTGGCCATAAATACATCTTTAAATTATGCTTAGGTTTCTATTTGATGAATTTAAATTGTGTGAAAAATCTGATGGCATTAGTAATGAAGACAGAACCTGACTCTTCTCAGTGGTGTCTAATCACAGGACAAGAGGAAATGGATGCAAAGTGAAATAGCACCAATTTTCATTTAAACATTAAAAAACCTTTTTACTCTGAGGGTGGTAAAACATTGGAACGAGTTCTGAAGTCTCTGTCCTTGGAGATATTAAAAACTGAACTGGACATGGTCCTGATCAACCTGCTCCAATGAACCTGCTCTGAGCACTGTAGGCTAGATGATCTCCAGAGGTCTCTTCCAGCCCCAGCCACTCTGTGACCATGTGAAATTCGGGAAGTGGTACATATATAAAATTTTAAAACATATTAAATACTGTATCGTATTGCTGCCTATTGCAACACCAATAATAGGTTGACTTATTCTGCACCTACACGAAATCGGTGAACTTAGAAATATTCTTCCTTCCCAATTGACCTCTCCCCATAGTTACTGCTTATATGCAGGCAATTTAGTACACTCATCATCAAACTTTATATGCCCAAATTGTACAATCTTTCTAAAAGCATTCACATTTTTACTGGGGGCAACTGTCAGTGAATCAGTAATGAGAGACATCTTGTCCTGGGAGATGAGGATAAATGCCTGAAAGAAACTAAAATGCATTAAAGAGAAGGGTAGATTTCCATAAGCAAAGAATTGTTTTCATGATATAAAATGTATTGTATTAATCTTAGCCTTAAAAGGAACATTTCTCATATTTTAATTTAGTTGCAATGAATTGAGGTATGTACTGTGAAAATTGTTGTTACTATATTTAAAATACCCATCTTTTTTAGATAAACTGGGGTTTAGCTAAAGGCTAAATTTACAGATATCCTCCATGACCTTGGTCAAGTCAGTTTTACCATGATAAAATTATGGTGGTATTTACTTAAGTTCTGTGAGTCTTGTTAAGAACAGTTCAAAGCTGCTTAGTCAACCTCAGGTTCTACATTTATCTTCAGTGTTATAAAAGGTTCATAAATAGGCCAACAAGTCCCAGCATGTATCCAAGAGAGTTTAGGATGTGGAAAACTAGATAAATGTATAAATGTGCTTTATTTCTTCACTTGGAAGACTTGAAACACTTTTTTTTGTTTGAGATCTTGTGGAACTTTCCTAGTTGGTTGTTTTGGAATGGTTGAGCTTAAACTACCTTGTCAGCATCAGCTATCTAAATAAACTTACACACTCCATGCTCTTGTTTTTCACATTTAAATAAGAGTGTGTATCTCTGTTATATATCTCAGAGCTGGAAAAGTGCATTTGTTTGAAGTCCCTGGTTTTTTTTAGTTATGTATATTGCAAGAACATTCAGCATGAGATGAGTATTTTAGAAAGTGATTTTCAATGGCACCACCAAATGTAATTGTGCTGCAGGAAAGATGATGTATGTGAACATTCATTACTGCATGTGATTTCTTGGACTGGCTTTGTGCCAGTTGTTTTACTAAGTTGTAAATATTATTTTCAAAACACAGCAAGGTTTCTTTGTGATATTTCAGAGTAATGGTGTAGCTTAACATATTTGTGTTTATAATTTGACAAGCCTGAAAACATTAGACAATAGAGTTATTAAATTAGAGAAGAGACATTTTTAGATGTTTTCATAATGTTTTCTGACAGCATTATAATGAAACCAAATCTAGAAGTATCTTAGTATCATAGATTTTTATTGTAATAGTCAAGAGAAAGAAATGTGACATTGTTATTATTGACTACAATGCATAGTAAAGAAATAAATGTTGTTTTCTGAGGGGGATCCATTATGGTAAACTTTTTTCTTTCTAAATCAAGTATATGAATATATGATGACATGTTACTGGAAAATGAAAAAGGTGATGATGGAAAGCCATCTTGAATAATGCCAATAATTCAATTTTTCATTCCATTGTATGAGGTAGCATTTAATTTTATTTAACTTTTTATGTTATTTACAACAGAATATTTGTTATCTTGAAATTCTTTGTTTATGAAGTACAGAAAACTGTGATGGTAAAAAGAAAAAAAAAAGTGTTCAGTAGCACAACTACATGAGTCAGAGGTCCAGCCAAACCATGGCTATTAATCATCACCGTCCATTATTTACTGAGGATTCATTCATTGTTCCATAAAGGTATCTAGAGGGTCAATTAGAGACAACAGACGGGATTTTTCAAAGACACAAGAGGGTCAATTAGGCACTTCTTGTAATTTTCTGCTTTAACAGCAAATGCCAGCCTATCCTGCAACAGATAGAGTGGAGTTTAGAATTAAATATGGGCTGGGTTTTTTTGAGATGTTACTTTGCAGACAGTATGAATTAGAGTATTGTCAGTCCTTGAAAACAAAAGAACAATTTTTTCACCACAACTGATGAGAAGCACAGATTTTTTAAAGTCAGAGTAAGGCAACTGCCCAGGAAATATATGAAACAGTTGTACTTATAGAAGTAAATCGTTTGTCCGAAGGTAGGACTGGACACAATATTGCTAAATACTAGTATTAAAAATGTAAAAGCATTTGATGCAGAATAATGTTTGCAATTGGTTTTTTATCAACCACTTCCTTAAAGCTACAAATAATAGAGATAATAGAATGAGAACTTAATTTAAACAGTGACAGTGGCATTCATTAATACATAGACAGTTCTTTCAGAACAGAAAGTAGGAAATAACACTAAAATATGGATACACTTGTGTTTATATACACAGACATATACATCTGTGTGTACGCATCAAAACTCTTCCAAAGTAGCAGGGAATTTTGGTAACTTCACTATCTCATCCTTTAGCTAAGGACAGAACAGTTCTTTAACAGATTTAAGGTCTCCTATAAATGTGCACCATACGTGCACTGTACAGCTCTATTGAAGATATTTTTCGTTCAATGAGTTCATCTTTTCATGAGAAATGGTTGTTTGTAGTTTGCTGTTTTATATAGGTCTGAAAAATTTGGGCTATTTTTCTCCTTGAAACTTTCATTTGATTACGTTGCTGCTGTTTTTAATGCCACGTAAGTCTGACTTAACTGAAAGCAGCCTCTACAAATATGGTGCGTTAGTCTTGTAAAGATGGGGTTTTTGGAATGTCTGAGTACTTGATAGTCTCCTGTGAGAGTAAATCTCTGAGTGTGCTACTTCAGTTTGATCCTCATCGTCCTCTGAAACCCCCTATTCTCTCTGTAGGGATTCAGTAGAGTTCTAACTAATGACTTAGGGCCAAATTCTGCCCTTAGATGCAGGCATGTAATTCTCACTGAATCCAGAGGGACTTCTGTGAGCATATCAGAGAAATGTGTGAAATTATAGCACAAATGGACAAAAGAATCTCATACACATTCATCTTAGTGACCCTGAGCATACAGGAATGTGATACTAATCTGCCCGCTTTTCTCTTTGCTCAGTTTGTGCTGTTTCTTGTAGATCACCCCAATTCTTCAGCTGTCACGTTTTTTTTATATTGTTCTGTCTTCAGAAGTTTGTTATTGTGGTGCTTCAGTGAAATTAGTGACCTTGAAATGAATGTTTCTTTAAGTAGCATTAGTAATAAAGACACTTGTAAAAGATTTTTTTTTTTCCTTTCTCTGGGAAATTACAGTACACGAGAAGTCTTGTTCATATTCTGCAGGGAATTAGTTTGCAAAAACAGAAGACAAAGATAGATGAGTGAGTTTGTGTCTGTAAAGTGGTTTAATACAAACACATACACAGAGAGAAGAGAGGTGGGCTTGCATCTCACTTTTCTTCTGTGACCATATAATGTGATGAAACATTTTGCCTACATATGAACAGAACAAGTATCTCCTCATTGTATCACTCACTCTCAGATTTTACTTTCAGCATTGTCCCTTTCGGATTCTTTACAGTGCAAGAAATCAGTTATTAATGATTTTTTAAACATCTTTTTTCCCTGCTTACTATTTTTTTAACCAAACCCACATTGAAGACCTGTAATTATTCTATTGTTCTATTTTCAGGAACACAGCTCATATTGCTCTGCAGACATAAAAATTTTGGAGTTAGTTCAGTTAGCTTTCATGGACTATTATTTACATGTGTCGGTTACTGTAAGCTATTGTCAAAGCTTAGACTGGCATCAAAGTTGTTTATCATCCAGTATTTGTAGGCAGGACCCACATGTAAGGAAAATCTTCCACTTTCTGCATTTTCATTGTCAGAATTTGTCTTATGGCTGAATACTTTGGACTGGAGGTTTTGTACTTCTTGAACTAACTGCTTATTAGGTCTTGGCTTATTTGTTTTGGATTTGTGGTGTATCTGACTGCTTACCTCTTCTATCTCAGTCCTTGGCAGATGTATTTATCATCTAGAATAGCGTTATGAAAGACTAAACATTTCCAAACCTGGCGCTTGGGCACATAGTGTTTGCTTCTTGGCAACTCTAATGGACCTTAGTCTTCTTTGTAATATGATTAGTACTGTTCCTCACTAAAATCTAATCGTTTTGGATGTATCTGAGGAATCCCAGACATTTTCAGCATACACAGAATTGATTGTCTTTAGTGTATGCCATTTTTTAAATTTATTAACTTTAATTTTCTGGCATGCTGACATTCATGGTTTAGGTTTCAATAATCTGACAGTTAAACCTTTGAGATTTTGCTTCCATCTCAGCTTTTTAGAAAACATCTCTCCTGTAGCAAAAAGCCAATCATTTATGTGTCCCAGAATGATTATGGTGTCTTTGGATTCTACTCAAGATAGAACAGAATTTGTATTGCAAGTCATGCAGCAGTCCTCATAGAATGAATTGTTTCGTTTATAAAAATTCCTGTTTTCAAGCTGTCTGGTAAGTCTTTAGAAAGCTAATCACTTACTCAGAGGTATTTCTGAAACTATATGCAGAATCACCATGATTGTCTGGGGAAATCTAATTTATAGTTTTGAACATATAATTTATGCATCGCTTTTCCAAAGCTTTCTTTAAAATCTGTTTTCTGATATATTGGAATGATTTGTGATATTAATTTTGCCTTTTTAACCTGAAACTAGTTGAACACATAACCACAGTGATTTATGCTTACATAATGTTCCATTTTCCTATTTGTGTAATATCTACAGGCAGATAGTCATTTTCTCAAGCTGGTTCATTAATTATATTCATTGGATGGATGTTCTTTGTTATTGGTTTGTACCTCATGCATTGATTGCTATTATATGAAATTCACAGTCTTTGCTGTTCACTTACAGTTGGACAGAAAAGCCACATGACCATCTGAAATCAAACATGAGGGTTTGCACATGCAAAGCATCATCAAGAAACACTTGGACATCACTACTCACTTGCACTGTTATGTAGTTGTATAACTTATGTGTGACTGCAACATCCCCCTCCCCAAGTGTCTTGTTTTTAAGGACTACATTGATATTTTTCTTTATTAGTTGCTAAATTAAATGTTTAAAAAATAAAAAAATCAGTGTGTAGTGATGTTAAAAGTAGGTAGACTGGTGCAGGGTAACAGCTCAGCATAGTGATTATTTAGCAGTGGAAGAAATATTGAAAAGGTCCAAAAGCAGATGACAGACAAGAATAGAAATGACAGTGAGCTGCTTTGTACAAGTACCACTTTGAACATATGCCATGAGAAATATTTTTGTTTGCGTTTGTCTGAATTATATTTGATTCAGGGTAAATTGTGCACAGGTCAAATTTTCAAATGGAAAAATAAGTCTGTATAAACTAAAGGAGAGCTGGAAATAGAAGCTGTTTCAAATCTTTGTGCCTATTTGGACTATTTGTAAAGTAGGGACAGTAATGTTTACTCCTATTTCTGTAATGCCTTGAGTTTTACAGAGGCGAGCTCATTGAGTAAGAGGAAAGAATTGTCATTCATTAGAGTGATTTAAAATGAAAATAAGGAAGGTACACAGAAATGGTTCATTTCTGGTTCATCTGTGACATTCTCAGTTGTGTTCAGAACTGCTGTTTATTTTCCAAATCACTATGACATAGTTCTAAAATAAAGGTAATGCAAAGAAAGCCATGACTGCTCTGTAACTACACTACACAAGTAAAGCCCTGAATATGTAATTAAGAAAAAGTACTAAACTTTTTTTGTGGTGAAATTATTCTCTCTCCCAAGGCTTTTCACATTATGTGTCATATCTGCAGGAAGGTGTTGGCCCTCTGCAGGCACCTTTTGGCTGACTTTGTTGAGTTCCTATTCATTACAGTGTCCCTGTATTTTATTTGCTTACTTTGAAAAAGTAACATTGCAAAAGTATTCCGTAAGAGATAAAAATATGCAGATAAAAATAAAGAGGAGGAGGAAGTGTCACTCAACTATTAGCCTGCTAGAAAACAGAGTTTTTAACTGCTGCATTAAAGCTTTGTATCCACTAAAGTGCCCTTCACCAACTACCTGCATGTTACTAAATCCTTCACAAACACTTTCTTATGGTTACATTCAGCCACTCTTTCTTGAGCTGAGAAGTACCATATGCTTCAGGTAACCTCTCTAAAGCAATTGTCAGTGGGACTACTTTTGTAAATGCTCACCAACGTGAGCAGAGGTTACACAATCTCACCCATGGTGAATAATAATGTCAAAGAGCCATTAACAGTGCAGGGTGACAAAGTGTGGAGAGATCCATCAGCTCATCCTGTGTTTAATGAAACAGAAATGAACATTGTATTGCCCTTGTTTTCTGTCAGATTTTCCAGGTCTCCGTGAGGCTTATTAATCTTAGGGTGTAGTGGAAAATGTGCTGCTATGTTACATACTACAGCAGCCTTTGCACTCGAAGGATTGAAGGCATTATTAGTCTTTGTCTTATTTACATACTGTACTTGGGTGCATGCTACCATTGCTGCACTTAGACCACAGTGGAGAGTGCAGTTATAAAATGTTTGTGGATCTCTGAAGTGTGTACTAATGCATACAACCAGATGGCTGCATGGGAAGTCACTTTAACCTGAAGTAATGATCAGAAACCCTCTTTTGAGAAACACTAACAATGCACACTACAGACCTTGGATATTTACTGTTACAAAAAATAGGAAGAGTTGCTCGATAACCACATTTTAGTACACCCCAAAATGAATGTTTCCATATTTCTGAAAGAGAGCTTTCAGACTCTCAGAAATGAGGTAGAAGTAAGTATATCCTAAACTTTCTCTATTACTAGAAGAAAAAAAAAAAAAAGTTGTTATTCCTTTTAGGAAAAATCCTGGCTTCCAGAGACAGATGACTAATCGAACCTGGACCATATGATCATACTGACTTCAGGTAGATGCTGCTGCAGTGAGATTCTTGTGCCTTACTTTCAGCATGCATGGGATGTTTGTACAGATTCAGCTTCACTGAGGATAAGAAAGCATTACAAAGTTATGTTTCTGGTAGTCAGAAGATATAGCACATCTCTAAATACTAATTTCTATTTTAATAATAATAAAAATGTAAGGATACTTTTATTTGTTTTAAAGAATTAATAACCCAGTGAAATTGCACCTTTTTTGACTCATGCAGCTTTGGAAATTTGCAAGATTAAACAAAAATATTGTGTGCTTATAGAAGCAGTGGAAATACTTGCATTTGGTATATTCATATGTAAGTAATGATTTTCTCTTTTTTTCCTTTTATTTTACCAGCAGACTTTGTTTATCAGTAAGGTATGTGTTGATACAAGTTTCATGAAGAATTAACTGTGTGTAGACATTGAAGCAGCACTTCTCAAACGTTTTTGAAGTCATTTAGGTTTAATTAGAGCCTGCTCAGGACTTCCCAACAGTGCACACAAAACCCAAGGCTGTGAGCCCTTCTGTTGCTGCTGCGGTGAAAGATAGGTACAGGGAAGGGCTGGGGTGAAACTTGCAGAGTACTGGGCTTCCTTGGTCCTGGTCATCTGGGATTGGGATCTGGGACTGGGGTGGGAGAGGAGCTGTTGGTAACAATAGAGATGTGCTGGGATCTCTACCAAGTCTCCCTGCCCGGTGTATCCACCATCACTTCACCTCTGTGCCATGTATCCTTGTGCAATGTCAGTGGTAATGGTCACTGGCTTTTGAATGCTGCAGACCCATGGCACAAAGTTTCACTGTCCTCTATTGGCTGCTGGCATTTGCAGTTGTGTTTGCCTGTGCCCAGCATTGTCCAGGATGCTACTTCTCCTGCAGGATGGCTTATGGTTTTTTTCAGCCTGGAGATCTATTCCTTTCTTTCAGCATGCAGTACAATCATGAAACAATTTGCACATCATGTACACTTTGCCAAATTTTGAAAATTGCCATGTTTGAAAAGGAATTGCTGCCATTCATGGTGCCACACTGATTAATCACAATTAGGGACAATATACAGTACTTCTGTTAAGCTTCAAGCAAGCAGGAAAATTAGCATTTCCTGAAGTGATGTGAATAATTCTATTAGTGAGAATCCCCATTTAAAATGTGGCACTTTTGTGCCATTTTAGAAAGAGTTTTCACACATTTGAAAATGTTCTTATAGTTGTATGCGAGTTGCCTAAAAGTACATTGAGATTATATTTGCATACTGACAGCGAGTTACTGTACTGACAGGAGTTAATTACATGTTTTTTTCATAATATTTTCCTGATGTGGTTCCAGGTTAGATAAATTCTGATGTAATTCCATCACAGTTTGAAAGATATGCATAACTGTATTTTACTGGAAGTGATTCACAGGGGCAGATCTCAGACTAGAAGATGGTCAGTATAGAATTTCTAAGTTTTTGGGACCTCTTCACAGCTTCCTCAACCTGTACTTATTTTGATTAAAGGAGTGTTAATGCAGGCTCCCACATAACAGCTGCACAACAGTGCAACTCTTCCTTTTGCCAGCGCTAGGAGTTACTGATGGCAAGGCTTTTATGGCAAGTGAATGTATTTAAAGAAAGATAGTGAATATTCTAGGGTGGAGGGAACCACCGTAATTTCAACGAGCTCAAAACTGTTCACACATCATAGGTAGGTTGTCAGATAAATACTCCCAGGTTATTAGTAGGGCAGGGAATCACTTTCACTCTTTTGTCACACTGATTGTTCAGTTATTCCCTGCAAAACTGAATACAAAATGACATTTTAGCTGTTATCTCAAGTTCACAATTTCTGACTTGCAGCCTACTTCTCCCAGAAAAGTCTCTAAATGGCTGTGCCAAAATAGCGTTTTAGCAATAGGATGGCATTTCCTTCTGTTTTATCTTGTATGGAATAACTACTAATTGAGAAATAAAGTGAGTGAGAATGACCCTTTTGGTTGGTGATTGTGACTTTTACCTGGGAAGTGGGCCACTGGGGTTTCAGTACCTGCTTCAGTGAGACTTTAATTACTTACAGAGAGTGGAATTGTATCAAGGAGAGAAGTGAGCGGCCCTCTGCCACCACATAGCTATCAACCAGTGACAGACGATGCATTCCAATCCCCCCAGGCAGAGAAGGGAATTAAACCAGGTTACTCCCACATCACAAGTAAGAGGAAGATGCCTCTTTGACAGAATTGTGAATCTGAAGTTGTCTGCTGCTTTTCTGTAAAATAGCCCAGAACGGAATGTTTTGTTGTGAATTATGTCATTTGTGGTTTGTTTTGGGTTTTTTTTCTGACAAATTGAACATTATCAGGGAAATTTATTTCATGGTTTTAAAAAGTTGAAGGTTTTAAAAAAGTTCTTTTATGAGAACCATAATTTTATTTTATTTCCTTGTGTCAGCTAAAAGAAGTTTAATATACTTCTAATCTTGTCAGTGAATTTAGATATAAATTATATTGTACAAACTACTTATATTCTAGGCAACACTAACACATCACATTACTTGAAATGGAAATTTATTTATAAATATGCACACATATATAGAATATGTTTATATTATTTTAGATATATGTAAACTATATTGAAGTCACGTTACAATAAATTCTATAAAATTACTAACAGATTTCTGTTGAATTGTGGCCAGATTTTGCAACCTCTTAGGTGTTTCCCTTTTCTTATCATTGTCTCTAAGCTTTTTAGTGATAAAACACTAGGTTTTCTCCCCTCTCTTAAAAATCATTATCATAATTTGTTTGAAATAATGTGTTTCAGTTATCAATATATGATGTATCCCAGCATTCATAAAAGTAAGATTTCTAGATAAACACTGATAGAAATATTTTTAACCATGTAAAAAAAAAATCAATTTTCATAAGGTTACATCTTTTTATTTCTCTGTATATACAAAGTCTATATTAAAAGAGAGATTAAATTTTACTCTGCAGAGTAAAATGCAAACAGAAAATTATTTTTCATTTTTTCAGTGCAAGCAATAGATTATCATTTATTTATGAGACTTTTTTAATCTAGAATATATGGAAATCTTTTCTTGAACCACAATGTAATATTGAATTGGGAATGTTTTCTGACAGTTTTCTTCTTACGGTTGCATAGAATGATTCTACTGTATGAATTTTTTAAAGAGGCTTCAATATACTCTGCATTTGAAAGGGAGGAAGTAATCAGAGTAATCTTGAAGAATCTTAAAAATGCACCTCTTCTAGCCCTTCATTATTCAAATAAACTTCTGCAGAAAAGACCAGGCCATGGCAAATTTTCACATCAAGGGAAATGTCCAGTTATTTTTCACTTGTTCTGGTATGTATATACATGCAAGAGTTCATTGCCACGGCCAAACCATATACTGTCTAATTTCTAACGCTCCCTCATTCTCTGAAGGGCATTAATGTAACATAATCAGTACAGAGGGCTGGATTTTAATCAGGGTGTGAATCTGATGGTAAATGGTTCCATCATTTAAAGGGTTTATTACATGCCTGAGAATGCATCGTAGAAGTCACAGTAAAAAGCTATTTTATCCCCCCAAAGTTTCTGTCTCTTAGACCATCACTGTCTACTTTTTGTGGTCAGATGTGACTTCCCTTGTTGTCAGAGGAAATTAACTATCGAGGTAGCTGTGCTTATTCAGTGTTTCAAATCTGCACGCCCATAATTGTAAGGATCCTTAACTAGTCTTGTTAAATAATATGTCCAGCTATTGCAGCAGATTTGTAGCTGGTATGAAACATATCTTGGAAGCTATAGCTTGTATGAGAGACCTGAGATCAGCCAGTTGTATTTGTGTTCCTAGAAACCCTAGTGTAAAACAGGTCCTGTGAAATGTGGAGAGGTAGTCAAAATGAAAGACAGAACAAAAGATGAAAAAAAAAAGTCTTTATTTTAAATAAAATGATCTACAGCAGTATGCCTTACAATTCATCATTTTTGATATTCATAAATTACAGTGACAGAAAAATCTAATACTAACCTATTAATTTAGGTTGATATGAATTTTACATTAAAATGCTTAACATTTTTATATATTAAGAATACTTAGAGAGGAATGAAACCAGTTAAGGAGAAATAAAGACCTATGTGTCTTTCTCTATGTATACCTTCATATAAATGTTGTTATAAAAACAATTCAAGGCTTTTATGCACCACTTGCTTTTTCTATTCCTTTCTTCAAGAATTAACTGTATTGAGTGGTTATAGTTTGGGTATCCTAAGGAGAAGACAACTTATCTGTTTGTTGTAGACAAATACTGTGATAGAAAATAGTTTCCCCTGAATTTGTTTAATACTTAATACTGTGATGGCCAGATAATAAACAAAGTATTTTGTATTAATTTCAATCAGACACATTGCTTTCACCTTCAGCTTTCTATTGTATTCCATTGTACTCAACTCAGGAATCAGTCTTTGTTAGTATTTTTATACTTTTTGTATCACTGGAGCATTTTTAAGTTGTATTTGGGACCAGATCCTAAATCAGTGAGAATACAGAGAACTTGTTACTGCAAGGAATATGGGAATATTCCTTATGTAAGGAATACAAGCTTTTACGTGTTGACTCTACACCTTCTCGGGAAGCTTAATTTTCATGTGGGTTCCATGTAAGCCAATTTCTTCCCTCCAACCACGGCCAATGCCGTATGCTTCAAAAAAGGACAGTGTAATGTAATCTACAGCCCTGTCTTCATTTCTTCTAGAGTGTAACTTAAGCTGTAAAGCATGAGATAACACTAAGTATGAGAATTGGGTCTGCTGAGCTAAATCTCGTTCGATAAACATAATGGCTTTACAGGAAGGAGACATGGTGTCTCTCAAGGTTCCTCTGTGCTGGTGGGATCTTACCTCCGTCTCCTGCAGCCTGCTGCGGGTCGATGGAGGGACAAGATGCTCTGGCTTTGCCTCGGCTTATTGCCTTCACAGAACTGACCTGGCAGCCACCTGGCACTGACAGGCAGCAGCCCACTGGCCCTGAACCAAGCAGGAGTGTGTTGTGTGCTTGGGGTTGTGTTGCAGTACTGTGGAGTGCAGAGGGGCCATTCCTGTGTACACCACTGTCAGGGCACGCTGGCTGATGCAAATAGTTGTTCAGCAGAGTTTTGTGAGAAACATGGGGATGAAGGTTTTGCAGTGTTTGCATAGATTATATCAAGCTGGTATTCAATTTTTTGTCTGAAGAAAGCACCAAAATTGAACCAGGCTGGATTTTGACAGCTCTGCTGTGACCTCATTATGACTGTGTTGTTTTACCATTACAGGAGATAAGAAAATGTGGTGTTTGGTTCAAGTCTGCAAGAATCACCCTTGCTTAAGAAACTAAGTCAATTTTATAAAGAGTCATAGTATGTTAAACATGGGTAATTATGGAAGCCCTTCCAATGTTCAAGGTGGGCATTTGATACAAACACATCTTGGTACATTTGGCATTCTGGTCATAGTAAGAAAGAGCTATTTTAAAAAAGTTACATATGGTCATCTGAACTAATTGCTAAAATGACACTACATTAATTGGATAATTAAAGATTGTGAACATGTGGCCATTGTATTCCTTGGGCATTAAGCCAACAATTTCTGCGGCTGGGAAAATGTCTGTTAATATAGTTCAAAATTCATCTGCTGTATCCTTTTTCATAAAAATAAATAAGCAACATGAGTCTTAAATTTAGACTGGAAAAACTTGTAACTGTTTTTGAATTGAGTTTTAAAGCACATTTATGATTTCCATTGTGTTTATGTTTTAACACTTTTGAACGGTAGCAGCTTTGATTTTTTTAGCATCCATCTCACAAATTAATAGTATTGATTTTTGGTTTGGATTTATTGTTAGCGTTTTGGAAAGTGTTCTGTAATTGTAGATACTTTGTAACGCGAGACCTAGTGCTCCCTGGTTTATTTTGAAGAGGATGAGTGTTGGCACACAGTTTGAAGAACTTTGCGTTAGCAATAAATTATCTATGTGCTTTACCTTTACCTATCAAGCTTATTTGTGAGAAAAATGATGTCTGGTAAGTGGGATTCATTTCAGTGGGTGACAGACTAAGTTCACAAATCCCTATACTAACTAGTCACTTTGTGTGTATGTGTGGAGTTTTGGTTATTGTTTTTCTTGTTCTTAATTTGAAAGTAAAATCTGTGGTCTCACAATGACCTGAAAGTGACTGACCTCTAAATCTAATCACTCCAGACTCCTTTGAAAATTGACAAATATGTCAAATATAACTTTGATTATCAAAACATTTTTAATTTTTTTTTCCTAGATGCAGTAATAATTCTTAAGTTAGTAGTTATTGTTCCAATGTGATTTGGTCTCACTGCATTTTTGATACCCATACTGTGAGTTTATAGCAATATAATCTGCTTCTCATCTTATTCTGAATTATCAGTTTCGTATGAGTATAAAAAACTGCACTTTTACATTCTAGATGAGCAACTTATTGATTGGTTTAGTCTGAGCAAAATGGTCACAAATGGTCAAAGCATGGTTAAAAGGGTGTCAGAGGCATATAAAAAGTATATCTATAATTTTTATTTGGATGTTTGTTGATTTACTTTTTTTTTCTTTTTTTTTTAAGTCAGCTGTAACGATTATTTTTATGACAGGAATGCAGTCACCGAAGGGAAAGAAATACAGAAATATTTCTTATCCAAAAAATTTTTACAATTATACTTTGTATGCACTGGTTTTATCCAGAAAAAATGAATCATGCTTCCAAATTTTCACTCGGTTCAGATAAAAAATGTGATTAGAAGATATGGTAGCCTGTGTTACTATTTTCCCTGGATAGGATTTTTTTTTCCTACAAAACTTCTACAACAGCATGTATTCTACACCTGTACTTATGTTCATGTCCAAACCAATATGTTTGTGTCAAATCCACTGCAGTATCATTTACAGTCCAACTGCATTGTTACCAGTTATATCACCACAGAGATGTCAGGGTGACTGAGGAAGATAAACTTGTCTAGGCAAAAGCATAAGAGACACTTTGAATTACCTTAAAGTGCTAATTGCAACCATAAGGTCAAAAGAAAAGAAAGCATTTGTGAAGATGGAATTCCATCCAAATGTCATTGGATGCTACGATCTAAGCACCTTGTGTTTGGAAATTGTGTTGAATCATTTGTCTAAGTAATTGGTGTTGCATTAGAGATCAACTGGCTGAGTGTATTTTACTCTTTATTATGAAATCAAGATATTTCAAGAAAGAAAAACATTTGCAGTTTATGTTTATATCTGAATAACTGATGACAGATACAGTGTACTTGGAAAAAGAAAAAATCAGATTTACAGAGATATCTACATTTTATTCAATTGATAAAGCCTGTAGAATTGGCAAACAGTAGCAGTACCTGGTTTGATGAAGGAGATCATAACTTCACAGGTGGCCTGTTTATTTCTAACAAGTGAGCAAGGACTGGTTATGCTTTTGTGTAAAGCTGTTACCAGATTTTGACTCACATTCATCACCATTCTGAATATCAGTGTATTCATTGACATATTTCAGAGTGGGAGGGATGGGGATGAAAAGTGAGGATTCCCTGTGATAATCAAGAAAGTCTGTGGAAACCTGAAAGTCAGAGTGAAATTGGAATTTTGGGGTTTTGATAACATCGTCTCTTCAGTTTCAGCACTAAGATGTGATCTGAAATCTGTCTTGCACTGGTGCAGCTCTAAGCAACATGTACGGCACAGAGGCTCACTGTGCACAACAGCACCCATGTATGACACACATTTTGCAAGTCTAAATATTTCAAATACTTTGTTTGCCACCGCTTGAATGCAGTTCAGCAGCTGACCCAGCAAGGGGAGCTGTAGCTTAGTGTGGACAGTTCGGTGACTTCATAAACCAGAAATTCTCAAACGAGCATTTTCTTGAGGATCTATCTTTTTCACTAGATTTCTGAACTTTCACAGTAATTTCAAGGGAGTGCTCTGTAAAATACTTGACTGCAGGTTGTATGAGAGGGCTATTTATTCTCTCCTAGTGCACCCACCCTCCCCCCTAAATTAATATGTTCATAAAGCTGTGCTGGTTTCATCTACTATTAAAACAGCATCAATATCTCTGTGTGTGATATCAGTTCATCTGGGCCTGGATAATCTGGTACAGGAGTCAATGAACTTAATGCAGTATTGGTAATCCAAAAGGGTTTGAGTTAAGTGTTTTTGACATGCAGAATCAAGAGTCAAGGGCAAAGCAGACTTTAAATATTCCTTGAGCGCAGTCTGGTAGGGATGTAATTGAATACCTCAGGTAGAGCATCTTATCAGAACTAAAGCTGGTTAGTGTCTTATCACCAAACAGGGAGGTGCTGTGTGTCTTCTCCTCACAAGTGCTCTTTTGACATTGTTGAAAGTCCTTCGAGGTCTCAGTTCACACTGGAAATTCTGTCAGGGATGGATTTGCACATTATAGGATAAATTCTACTTCATCCCAGTTGCTCCATTGCATGGTTGTTGTTTTAGCATTTTAGTAGTTAACGCCAAAGTTGCTCTGGATTGGCAAGGTTACTGTTAAAATTTAAAATGTAGTGTTAGATGGGGAACCATCTTATTTTCATGGTGGGTAATCACAGGAAAGATAATTGTGCTCCACAGCGTGTTGTTAGTTGTGCTTTACTCATGGAGCTACATGAGTGATGTTGCATCTATGTCAGTGGAGACGTTGTTTTGTAAGCCAAATTTATTCACAAAAATACAAGGAATTAAGCTTTTATTTTTTTATTCAGGATTCGTAATTCCAGTTGCTGTTCTTCTTTCTAATATCATTAGTAAATAAAAAAAGAATTGTGTAAAGAGGAGCCTCATTTCACTATGGTTTGATTTGTATCCACTTTCTACCCACTTTTCCTCCCTTGTTTTAAAAAGGAAAACACAAGAGCAGAACACAAGAGCATAAAGCGACTCACTGTCTCCCTTTGTCTCTCTCTGCCCAGTTATCCAAGGACATTTTGCCATTTACAAAAATTTAACGATGTACCTCTCGTTTCGTTTACACTCACCACAGTTTGAGTTCCTTGTCTCCCTCTTCCACTACCACAGCTTCCACACAGGATGGAAGACATGCTTTTAAAATTAAGATTTCTTCCTTGTTGTTGTTGATTTGAGTGTCAATTATTATGTGTTTTAATAGTTTCCCCTTACTTTATTTGGGTGTTCTAAATGTTACAGTGATATATTTTTCAGGACCATAAAATAAAAGAAGAAAAGTTCCTCATTGCCAGAGCTGTATTTCACAGTAGTAGAGTATATAAGGTGACTTAAAAATAATATCCTTAACATCTACTATTCATGGAAAATGTAGAAGATGTTTTAGAAGTTAATATGCTCAATTTTATGTTACCGAACTGATTCCTGAGGATAGTGAATAATTTTGTAGAAGCATTTATTGCAGAACTCAACCATGCTGCATCTCTTACAAGAGTCTGGCAAGATGGAAAACATGCAGCTCACAAATGAGCAAATCTCAAGCCAGTAATATTCACCTTTTTTTCATTTTCCTTTCCATTCATAATTGATTTTAAACTTACGTGAATCTTTCAAAAGAACTGTTTTATTGATTGGATACATGCTATAAAATGTCATTATAAGAGTCATTCACTTTTTCTTTCTGATCACTGTATACAGACACTGATCAGGCAAAATGCTATTTTTTCTTCTCATGTATCCTGTGATTTGTACCTACTATGTATGGAAAACAGCATGAGGAAAATGTCACAGGTAGAGAAAGGCATTTTTCATAGGTGATACCTTGTGTTTATACAGTTTAAGATTAAGGCTTTTATATTTATGCAAAAGGCAGGGCACATCTTGTCCTGTGCTTTGTTACAAAACTGCCAAAGTCTTTATCATGCAGTGATGTCAGGAGCCACTTCAAACTCACTTAATTTGAAGAAGTTTGTCTTATATGTGCATTTACATGCATTATCTTAAATAAGGTACAATGACTATTTCATGAAGATATGAACCAGTTTTTATAGGTGGCTGGCAAACTCTGACTAAATCTTCAGTGTGATTTGTGTGTAGGTGTATTTGAAAATTTCCAGATAAAATATTGAAGAATTATTAAAAAAGCTATTTTTCAATAAACTATCCGATGAAGTTGTACGTGTTCATAGTAAACTGCAGAGATGCTTGAACTCCTTTGGATTTCTGCTTATTTAAAACATATTCAGAAAGATGTGGTATGCTGCTTGCAATAAGTCAAGTTAGAAATGGTTTCTTGGAAGTAGCAACAGTTGTTGTCTTTATTGTGAAGTTCTGTTGTTTTGTGTCCTGAGACATGCCACTTCTAACTTTTTAGCAGGTAGATTCTCTGTAGGTTTCTAATGCTAAGGTCTCTTCTGTGGCAGGGAGCTTTGGAGCAGAAAAAGCTAGTGGCTTACACAGTGTTTTTTCTATAAATTAATTTGGTATGAAGAACAGTGTGTAATCTCTTATTTGTAAACCTGTTTTTACTCCCTCCACTTCAATTTTAATAGTAACGAGTAGGCCTCCCTAGTTCACTTGCATTTGGTTTCTATTGTACCATAGCCAGTAATTGGAAGTGTTTTTTATTAAAGATACTCTTGGTGGAATCAGCTGGGGAAACCAAATAAAAACATAAGTGGAAAACATAAAATGAAAGCCAGTAGTGGAGAATTTTCAGTGTTAGTTATTGATTTCCTTGATTGTGAGCACACAGGAACGCTGACACTCAGTGTACCTAATTGTGATTTTATTGACTATCATTTCTACCTTGTTTATACTGCCAGGGTCTTTTGGTCACTGTGACTGATGGTTTTCACTCATTCCAACTCTTGCTGCTCTGATCAAATAGTTCTTTCTTCTTTCTCTTCATATAACATCCCTGCCTATTCAGGTTTTGTGTGTTCCATGGCCACTGCTAAAGCAGGAAATAGTATTTTAGTAACTCCTTAGACTCTAGAGGAACATCTGTTTACAAAAAAAAAAAAAAGTTCATTCCTGGGAAGATTCCACAAGTTGTTTGCTGAAATCCCATTTTAAACATACAGCTAAAACAAGAGCTAATCAGATATTAGGTGTCAGTAACAACGGGTGACTGCTATGAATGTAGGTACTGATAATTTTATGGTTTTCTCAACTTAAGCTCCTTTTTTTTTGGTTAATAGGTAACATATATGATGTAATTTTCATTCTTTGCCCAATCTGATTACCTGTGTGATAAGCATCCACCAGAAGTTACATAACATGACACCAGTTCCCCTAATTGACATCTTGATTCCACTTAATTTATGAACTTCCCAGGATCAGACCAGGGTGCCAAATCTAGAGACAGTGCTTAGCTCGTGCATAGGGCTGGACTTCCATGTTTTTTTAAGATATAAAGAACAATGGAAGAGGCACAGGAACAGGAAGCATTACAAAATTTCAGTCATGGATGCCAAAGATGTTCAGGAGATGTGTGTATGCTTTGGTGAGAGAGTCATTGTGGGTGCCTCCAGTTCATCTGCAATAGTCTTATCTTCTCACCTGGAGTGCTTCTCCTAGACGTGCTTTGCTGTCTCTTCACTTGCAGAAAAGATGTATGGAAATAGTGCAGTGCTCTATGGTTTTGTCCAATACAGTTTGTGGTACTTCCCTGACCCAGGGCTGTTCAGTGAATGGCTTCTTCCCAAACCAGATCCTGTTACAATAACATGCTCCCATGGAAAGCAATGGGAGAGATGTCTCTATTCACCCTTCTACATAAGACAAAAAAATGTATTATATTAAAAAAACATTTTCCAAGGTCGTCTACTACCCACAGATCCTGCTGGGGGAGGATTGTAAACCTTGGTGTATATCATTCCTTTTAAAATATAATTATGTTGTAAGCAAAAAAAAACAAAACAAAGCAAAACAAAAACAACCAAACAAAAAAGGAGTGCTGAACAATTTACTTTTTAAATAACACAAATGCCATAAGTATAAAAATATTCACATTTCTCTTCCAGTAATTTTAATTTTCATATTTTTCTGGGGTATTTTGTGGCAAGATGTCATTAAGAGTTTTATGGTGATGATTAAGTTAGTCTAACAAACTATTTTTACTAGCCTTTTTTACTGTTGCATTTGCTATGTAAGCCTAATTTTATGTTATTGCAATGATGTTCCGTGGTGTGTTCAAATAATCGATAATAGTACAAGGGTTGTTCCACTGGGATCACATTATATGAGTTTATAATACACAATATATACTTTGATGTATACATGTAGTGTTTGCTGGTTTTTCCCCTCTTCTTAAATACAGAAATTTCTAGTTGTGTTTATTCCCCTCGTCAGCATACTTTATCATATCAAAGCCTTTACAGACAGTGTAGAACTACTGAGTTATGTTTGGGTCATGTTTTGCAGTGTGCCCTTTAATACTGTAGCTTTAGAAATGCAATTTTCAGCTTCTGCTTATTAGAATATGATAAAGTATTCCTGGTCTATGTCCAGCTCCACTAATCTCCAGACTACACTTCATGAATTAGGCATGAAGATTTTAGTCAATGTGCTTTCAAAGACCAATGTTTAGGGAATCATGGATTTTCTACAAGCTGAGGGAGAAATCTATAATAGGAAGAACTGATTTTCAAACATCATATTCTGTAGAAGAAATGACCAGTTCTGACTAGGAAACAGAAAACATTTCCTTTTAGAATACTCAAGAACTGGTTAAAAATGGATTGTAAGTTTTAACTTAGGAATAGCTTTTTAAAATGTGCTGTAAGTGCTGTATAGTGTGTAGAAGCTCATACATATTAGATACCATGTAGACACCTCCTGAAGTGTGGGTTAAAAAACAAGTCACACTAAAGTTGAATCAGTTTAGTGGTATTAACCTGTTCACTGATGTACTGTTTGTCTGCTTTACCTGTGTACGGTTCATATGCAGAAGATCCTGCTGTTGTGAGGTCTGACACAGGGAAAGTAGAGGCGTTGTAAGTTGGAACATATAAACAGAGTTTAAATTCTGCTCAGCTGCTTTAGCTTTCACCAAAGGCTATCTCCAAATTAAACAAAATCATATGGAAAAATACAAAAATATGCATTCATAATGCTGCTTGTGACCTTAATTATCTTTTGTTTCTCAATAAGACTCATTGTCGTGATTTTTGTGGAATATGGGCTCAAAGATGATTCATGAGCTAGTCATCTTGAGGAAGACCTGTTAGCAAACACTCAGACTTCAGAGAACTTTAAACTATATTCACCTCACTAGGAAGCGTCACCTGTTGGTATAGTACATCGCTTGACTTTAATACTGATTTATTTATTTTTTTAAGAGAATGGGAGGTATCAAGGCAGTATTAGTTTGGCCAAAGTAACTTATTTTATGCAAAAGGCTAGCGCAGCTACGGAAGTCAAACTTTACAGTTGTTTCCACAGATCTCTCCTGGGATGTAATGTGTAAGGTACCCTTTCAATTTCTTTGCCATTGGTCTATACTAATGAGCGCTGATAGTGTCTGACTCCTTGTAGTTACTAGTGAAACTATACTAAGAATTGATAAACAGCAATACTTAGTCTGGAAGTAAATGGGAACCTTTCTGCCTGAAGGAGAAGGCCATGCATAATGAATTCCATCATCCCTGGCCCCTTCTTCCCAGACAGACATGTGAGATGAAGTGCAAAGGGTGTGTCTGTGTGTTCACATGAGTGTTTTAATAGTAATTTAATCATCTCTCTTCTACAGTATTCTTCATTCTTCTACATTCTACCAAAAGCACTTTTTGTAAATCATAAATAATATGAATGCTGGCATTTCTTTTATTTTTTATTTGTTTTTTTGTGTTTTTTTTTTTTTATATATATATATATTTGTTGTGTTGCTTGGAAGGAAAGATTTTTTTCCATCCTGTGAGGAGATGTGTAGTATTATTTTCCCCATGTAATACCTATTGCATATACATATGCACACATACATATATCCACCTCCACTACCTGTGTGATATCCTTATCTAAGGAAAAAAGACTAAATGATGGGTTTTATTTTGTTCTTTTCCAAAACATTCAGTAACTTATGTCTGGTAGAAATGATTCTTAACCACATGTTACATAGTTGAGGGTGCTCCCAGGAAACACAAGAAATCTATGTCTCAGACTTACAGGCTATTAACTACATTGGTAATTCTTTAGATTGGATAGACAGCATCACACCAGAGCTTTGTGCTCTTTTTCAGCACCATGACAGCATCCCTAAAAGGAAATTGAGACCTGTAGCTGAATATAAATTATGCCAAATGTTGAACACCAACTTGCATCTTTCTGCATTTCCTATAAAGTCAAGCAGAATGATAAGCAGGACAGTAGTAAACAGTGTTAGCTCTGGCTAGTGACTGTCAGAAACGTTGTAGGAAACTGCCAGCAAGCCACAGGTTGTGGAAATGTCTTTCTGTAGCTTGCAGCCCTGATGGTCATTGCTGTGAAATAAGCACCCCATAAAGTTTTTTAGCCATGAAGCATCCACATGGAACAGAGTGTCTGGGAGAAGTCTGATGATGGTAGATGAGTTACATTGCATCCTGCCTGCAAGTATGCGCTGCATGAATCAGAAACAAAATCCCATCCTCTTTCTATCATTTCCCTGTACATTGCAGCCAGCAATCAGTGAGTCCAAAGGTTGTAGTACAGGCCCTTCCTTGTCATCTGTGTAAGCAGGGAGCAGGGAAAAGCAGAGCAGAAAGCTTCAGTTAATTATACAGACTTTGTAATGCAAAAGTGTATAATAGTTTAATGCAATACAAGGGGATGCATTAATGCACCAATAAGAATAGGATGAAAAAATTATGATGAAAATTGCAAACTGGAATAGCAATCAGCACTAGCTCTTTCTTCAAAAAGAATAAAAGATTGAGGTAGCTATATAATCATGGTTTCATTAACAGTTTAAATTATATTCTCCATGGAAAAGTGGAGACAGGTGAGATTAATACTAGGAGTATTAGTCTATGCAGATCTCAGCTCTTGAGTACACTGCTGTGTTTAAAATGCTGTGCTGTGCTTTGCTGTGCCATTCAGTCATTTTCACAGAATAAACAATCCATGTTTCTCTTCACTATAAAAATTTACAGTGTCACCAAACATTGATTAAGACATAGAGAGGGAGCCTATTAGAAGGCTGTCTTTCAGACACTGGGAAATATAGAATGTTCAGTTGACAACTACCAGGAAAGTTGGTGCTGTTTTACAAAACTTATTACCTTGATAGATTTATTTGCATAAATAACATGTTAGCATAGGTTGAAGGGTTATGGGGGTATATTGGATAGTTCCTTCAGCTACAGTGAAAAACCCTAGGAAGTAGTCATCCGCCAGTCTTTAGCTTCCTTACGGTTCTTTCAGTGTTCTTTGTAAAATAGAGTGATTATACCTGAATTAGTAGATACTATGTTATCAAATAAGTGGCTTAGGCACTTGGAACTACAGATAACAATCTCATGATTTTCAAAATTAAATTCAAGCAGCCCAGGAAGGTAAGCTACTGCAGATATGCTCTTGAAAATACCAGTAGGCTCATAGCTTCCTTTTCAAGTTTCTAAACTCCTTTGAAATTACAGTCAGTGATGCCTAAAACTTGTCTGTTGAAAGCCTAATTCCTAATTTAAAAATGAAGTTCCTGAATCTTACCAGATTTCAGTGGTATTTACACTACCAACTACCTGAGTCACTTCTGAAAATGAGATACATGCTTCTGAGTTGCACATTTTTCTAAGAGCACCTTCTTAGCTTGGACTTGCATTTGCTCCAAGGGGAATGGGGAGAGCAGGGACTCCTTGCTCTAGATTTCTTTATTTGGCTAAATTGCACATACAATTTACCTGCCTAATGTTATATATGCATATGTAACTGGAGTAAATACTCTCACATGTGATTGTTTTCACAGGTTTTTTTGAATGATACATTACATGTGCTAAGGTTGCTTATTGAGTTTTAGTATATAATCTTAAATGATTACGTAAACTATCTCTTTGTAAAAGTTTTAGCCCTTCAAGTGTTATTGTTTCCTAACCATTTTTAAATCTTTTTGGGGCATGCTATAGATGTTGTTAATAAAACTGCAGTTTTCAATGGATTATAGAGATTAGAATCTCAGATTACTCTAGTTTTTCTATATATATTACAGGATGTTTCTGTGGTATATGGTTGGCGAATGTTGACATTGCATGGTCTTTTCCTGCATTTGTGGTCAATAATGGATTGAAGAGCATATTACGTTTTTCTTTTATTTTGCCAAAATCTATACTAGTTAGACATATGCCTATAATTCACATTTTTATAACTATCATTAGAACTCCTGATGATGATTAATAGAATGAAACTTCTAGGACTGGTTCTTGAAGGTTCCTTATCTAAAAATACTCATGGAAGGACAAATAATAAATTGCTTTATAACATTTATATTTATACCAAATGTTTAAAGTGCTTGTGTATTTTCTCAGTGAAATGTGATAGCAATCTAAGACTACGGGAAGAATACAGAGGCAAAACTGTAATCCTGCTAAAGAGAAGTAGGAGTTGGTCACCACGGGGCCATCAGCCCTCAGTGTTCAGAGACAGCAAACTAGTGCCAGTTCTCTCATCATGTCAGTTTTTCAGCAATATTTGAACATCACATCCTTCAAAGAAAGGGATTATCTTCAAAGAAAGGGATTCAGAATACCTGTAGATCAAGATAGGTATTTTTATCATTGGTACAAAATTTATTATTAAGTTTATACATTACTTGAATTACCATTTCTATTTTCACTTCTTGATTTGTTTTCCCTTTGGTCCTATCACTTGTTACACGAGCCTCATTATAATTGACTATCTTCTTAATATTTCTCTGGGTAAAATGAGATTCTTACATACCTGATGTAGTTCTGTAATTATATGCTGCTGTCAGGACCTTAACTCAAACCAGTATATCTTATTCTAGGTCCAGAATCAATGTGAAATGACTTTTTTTTTTACACTATCATTTTGTTGGGTTTGGTTTTGTTTTGTTTTTAATGATTTGAGTTCATTTTGTACCTTGGCATGAAAATCCAAAATGACTGTCAAACAACAGCTAAGCACAGTTTAGTGGGAGAAGCTGAAGCAAGCAAACTTGTGACAGAATATTGAAACTGAATTGGCAACCCTCATTTTCCCTTATGGCAATTATTCAGATTGTTTTCAGAATACACATTAGTTATAGAATATATTCTTAAACATATATTTTAAAGCTCAAATATACAATAATGTAAAGGAGTGATCTTATATCCAAACAGGTAATGGGGGACCTAAGTCTTTGCTAGCAGGTGCATATAAGTCTTGTCTTTAGAATACTAAATTTAAAATTGTTTTCCAAGGCAATAATATGCTATTTGGTCAGATCCTTTATAATGTGAAAATTATGATCCAGTTAACCTTATGTTAAATAAAACCTGTCATTTTCTATATTAAATTTAACCTAAACACAATGCTTGTGTAGTTGTATTTATATGATAGAGAATTCTACCTTTCTAGCTCTGATAAATGCCATTGAATCACAATTTTTTTGGATTACCACTCCAAAAACTTTACTTTGTTTAAGATTCTATTTATTTTAGAATGTCATCCTAAATGATCAGAGCTCATTAGATTTTAAAAGACCCACACATGCACAAACCCACTCTCACGTCCCTCCATAGGCACAGAGCTGTGAACTAACAGTTGGCACAGTGAGGCAGGAGTTGAAAATACACAGATTCTAGCATAGTGGAAAAATTTGCTATTTTCAAAGTCACAGAATTATATACAGACATACAGTACTTTTATTTTTGTTTATAAATTGCCTACTTTTAGTGCTATTTGGCTTATTTATGCTGAACTGGTCTGGTGAGAGTTTTTCCTGTGTGTCTTTCACCAAAACTTCTATTCCCTGTTATCAGGAGAAAAACTTCCTTCTTTTTTAAAGCTTGTATTTTTTGTCATCAATCCTGTTTGATTTAGTCCTACGTAAGTTTGATCACACCACATATCCTCTCACTAGGATCAATTTTAACCATGATGTATAGATTGAAATATCTGTGTGTGTCAGTTTGACAAAGAGAACAGAGGAGATATCTTTACTAGAACTGTATTACAGTTGACAGATTCCTCCCCCCACCTTCAGCTATTGACTGAGTATGTGGGGGATCATACATTGCTGCAGCTACAGTCTGGCTTTCCTGTAGTCTTACTGGTGTGCACGAGTCTCACCTTCTCCTGTGGACCAGCTGGGTATATATACTTTAGCTTGTGTTTCTTATTTGTAAATTTTGCATTTTATGAAGCTATGGAAAATGTTGGAAGCAGACCTCAGCTAATGAACTCGCAAGGACAGGTGCTTGTAGGAAGGAACACACTCTATGTGTATCCTGTCCCGTTCTCTTTGAATCCCACTTCATACTGCAGAAGCTTCTAAATACATTGGGGGACAGATCTAGGAACAGCCCACATGGAATATAGACTTTTTCAGTGGAAAGATCTGTGTGATAGTGGCAGAGCTGTTGCAATTCAGAGCTTCTGCATGGCAGGCTTTCTAAAGCCATCATGTTGTTGTCTTTGTCAAACCAAATGCAGCACCATCCCTCTCTGCTAAGACATGACTGGAGGGGAACGGTTTTCTTAGTTTCAATTTAGAAGCATGAGGTAAGGCAAAAAGAGAACAGGCTGAGTGGGGCTCTGAGCAACCTGCTCTAGTGGGAGGTGTCCCTGCCATTGGCAGTGGGGTTGGAACCAGATGATCTTTAAGGTCCCTTCCAACCCTGACAATTCTATTATTCTATTCCCTCAGTGAGAAAGTGTCAGAAAAATCCCATCTTGTAAACTTCCTGACACTTCTGGTTACTTACCTGTTAATCCGCTGTGCTTTAAGACTGGGGGTTGTGGTTGTGATTTTCTCTGTGGTACATAGAATTAGGCCTCTGTTTCACTTTTGTGGGAGCCCATCTCTCACAGATAAACAATCTAGTGTTAAAATTATTCTTACTTAAAGCAAAATTACTCTAATTACAGTATATTGGCTTACTAGGCAGTCATCTTTATTTACTCTTTTCCTGTAAATTAAGTACTTTTTCTATTACAGGCTTTTTAATAACAGTATATGACCTGTACTGACAACAGTTTACTAAAACATAGGCTAAGTATATTGTAAAGCTCAGGTGCAAAAGGTAAAAAAAAAAAACCAACCAAAAAAAACCCTTAAAAATGAACAAAGCTCATTTGACACATTGAAAAACTATGAGTTTTTCTGTAGTTCATTTGTATCTAAATCCTGAAATTGTGACTACACATTTCAGCCCTTCTATGTACTGACATGGGCAAAAGCAACAATACACCTTTCTTATATAAACTTCTGATGTTGAGTGTAGTGTAGTTCATATGCTCATATTGCAATAGGAGATATGACTGATAGGTTCTGATCTGGTTTTAAATTTGAATACTTTTACCACAATTGCATGAGTCACGTGCCATTTTATTCTTGACCATGTGTTGTAACCATAAAAGCCATGAGAGTCTGACTGTGACTGAAAGGACACAGGTAGCACAATTAGTAAATGACTCCTAGCAATTGGACAATTTATTCTGATGACGGAAAATGATGTGCAATATTTTCAGCCCAGAAATAAGTAGAATGCAGTTTATCATATCAAGTGCTATAGCACAGGCAAGTGAAAGCTTCCAAGTGAAAGAAACCAGGGCCATGCTGAAAATACTGACAGAACTAAGCAAACATGAAGTCATCCTAATTACTGATGAGCAGAGGGATATTTTCCACTGAATTTCCTCTTATATTTTACATTTTTTTTTACTGCAGGATGCTATTGTTGTAGTTCAGAAAGACCCAGGCAGCTTAGAAATCAGGCAAAAAATCAATAGACCACTTGTTGAGGATAAGTGAATTAGCTTGTGTTGAATGTAACTGAGTACCTGAACACTTCAGCTAGCAGCCTTTGTTTTGTGAGAAAGGAGATTTGTAAGGTTTCTCTTCTGAGAGCTGTGGTGGTGCACATCTCAGATTAATCAAGCTGATTAAGAGGGAGTTGACCACTTACATAGGGAAATTGTGAATTTGCTTTCTGTCTTGTTCCTGTCTGCTCACCATAGCTCACCATGCTGAGCAGATTTCTACATATTTCAAAGCCGATGACAAATCTTACAGAAGAATTTTAGTGAACAATAACAGAGGGGACCAGAACAAGTAGTATTATACAGCAATTTACCATGGACCAAATTCAAATTTTCTTTCCCACTCTATGCAGGCCCGGGATCTATTTCCTTTCAGAGAGGTTATGTCTCTGGGAGACTTACCTCATGTGTTTATGTACAAAGAGAAGAAATGCTTCTGTCCTGTGTGGTCAGCATTTGGTATACAGATCTTTTCTAATTCCCATGTCCAAAGACAGCAACCCTCTTTCTTGCTCTTAAGAGCAAGGCACAGAGGATGGGCAGTGTCTGGTTGCAGCTGGCTACCCTGCTCTGCACTATAGCCTGAGAAAGAGCTGAAGTCTCCGCCTGCTGAAACCACTTTGCCACTGACTTCTGTGTTAATTGTACCTGACACTAGAATGATGTTGTCCTAGTCAAGCTGTTTCTGAGTCTCTGGCTTGCCTCCAGAAGGGGAAGAGAAATGCAGACATGTTCTTATCCTAACTTTACAACTTCCTGATCCAAGTTGCCAGCTCAGCCTCAACCAGATACAGCAGTGGGAGGATTTCTTGAAGTGCCCTCTGGACTTTAATAGCCCTGGTGGCTACATAAGCAGCAGGGGTTGGCTTCTGCTGTTGTTGACAGCTCGTGTAATTTCTTCATGACAATCAGAGAGATCTGAAAGCAGTCACATTGAATGTATTCTTTCTAGGACATTGATCCTCCTGTGAACCGCAGCCTTAGTGCTGGGGAGGAGGCCCAGACAGTCAGACCCATCTCTGGCCATGGTGTTCCCATCTCATCTCGTACTCTTTGAGCAAGTCAAAATTGTCCTGCTCAGCTTTAGAGAGTTGATAGCAGAGTTGGTATTTTAACAAATTGTCACTTTAAACATGAGGTTAGAGGAGTTTAGCTCTCAAAACAGCTGACTTTTATTATTTTTTTATGTTATTTATTTGGCATCAATCTCAGGAACTTTCGAGACGTCTCTTGTGCATTTAGCTGCAAGGGTGGCAGGGCAGACTTAACAAGTTCTGGTAGTTGGTTATTTATTAAAGCAGGAATCTATTGCTTTACAGCTTTGGGCAGTGATCTACCTCATCCAAGTATCCTGAAATACAGGAATATTTTTCCACCTGCACTCAACAACCATGTAGCAGACGGTCCAGTTCACAATGATGAACCTGCTCTTTTCAGTCCTGACTGTGTTAGCAGGTCTGTCAACACTGTTAATATCTCACCTTGGCCCATTTCCCTTAGTTATGCCATCAAGGCTGTGAAGCAAAACTTTAAAATTATGTCCATGCTGGCTTGTTTTCATCTAAATTATCAGGTGTGCACATCCTCCTACATGGTACAAAGGAGGAATCC